>JAQHUG010000479.1:521093-534588 GCA_028555095.1 Dicrostonyx torquatus | reverse complement strand
GAGAGAGAGAGAGAGAGAGAGAGAGAGAGAGAGAGAGAGAGAGAGAGAACACTTGTCCCTGTATTTAGAGCTTAGAAGGCCTACATGGGGTGCAGGCAGGATTTCAGGGGACCTGTCTCTCTTGCAGACTTTACTAATCAGTCAACCTAATGCTACCCATATAGATTGGGTTAACTCAAGCAGGAAGGCCCACCCTAAATATGGGAGGCACCATCCTATGGACTGGGGTCTCAAACTGTATAAAAAGGAGAAAGTGAGCCGAGCACATCAGATATGAAGTGACTTCCTGCCTCAAGCTCTCGCTACCATGACATCCCTGCTACGGTGGGCCGCACCCTGGAACTCTGAGCAGGAGCAAATCTCTGCTTGTTTAGGTTGCTTTTATTGGGCATTTTGTCCCAGCCATGAGGAAGGTAAGCAGTCCAAGCTGTCTGCATGGAATACTCAGGATCCAGCTACGGTGAGACTGTGATTGCTTCTGGGGCTCCTTTACAATTTGTCCCTCAAATTCTAGACATTCATCTCCTGCTTGACACACTGATTTCTACTTCCACAATCAAGAAGGTCAGTGGGAGGAAAAGCATAATTATACATATAAGAGTTTACTCATTTACTTTTTAAAAGGTTGATTCTCTGATGAGCCAAGATGTAGCACCAAAAATGCAAGACTGGGGAGATGGCTTACCAGGTAAAGACACCGCAAACAAGCCTGGTGCTGAGCCAATCCCCGAAGCCCATAATGGAAGGAAAGAACTAACTCCTGCAAGTTCTCCTCTGGCCTCCACATGTGCACTGTGGGAACCCCTCACCCCACTCCAGCTGCACACACATATACACACACACACACACACACACACACACACACACAAGTAAATACATGCAACAAGAAAGAACTTGCTAAGACGGAAAATAATATAAAATCTCCAACAACATTTTGAAATTCAGAAAGAAGTATTATGAGTTAGAGAAAAGCTCCAGCATCCAGATCAATAGCACTTAGCCTGGTCCAGTTCTGCATCCCAAGGCCTCACCGGCACTCAGGCCCTAGGAAGAAGATGTCAAAGTTCAAACCAACCCATCGTGTTGAAAACCTGGTTTGAGGTGTATTTTACAGATAACTGCAATCCCACATCACAGCTGTCTCCAGGACCAGCCGTGCTCCCGAGGAAAGCAATGAGATGAGAAGTTCACAGGTAATGAGCAGACCACTCATTGGGCAGAACGCCCAGTGGGCAGCCCAGTCCGCATGAGCAGCTTCCAGCTCAGGCTGCAAACTCCTCTGCACATTGCCAAGTGCTTACGTAAAACAGAGGTCTGCCTCAAAAGAGAGGGAGCCATGCAGACAAGGTTGTCCACATTTTGGGGTGCTCACTGGTCTTGCTGGATGTTTGAGCTGTCAGGAGGAGCCGTCAGCTCAGAACTGTGAGCCTGTCATGTGGTTGACTTTCCTTCCTTCCTTCCTTCATTCCTTTCTTCCTTCCTTCCTTCCTTCCTTCCTTAATTCTTTTCTTTCTTATTTGCTCTGTAGACCAGGCTGGCCTCGAACTCAGAGATTCACCTTGTCTCTGCCTCCCAAGCGCTGAGATCAAAATGGTGGTATCACCTCTGCCTGAGTTGACCTTTCTTAAGAAATGTACAAGGGGGGATGAGTGGGAGGGAAAGGAAAGAAAGGAAAGAAAGAAAGAAAAAACATTGGTTCAGTAGTTAAGAACACTTACTGCTCTTCCATAGGACCCGGGTTCAATTCCCAGTGCCTACATGGCTGCTAATGACTGTCTGTAACTCCAAGATATGACACCATCACACAGACATGTGTGCAGAAAAACACCAATGCACATAAAATAGAAATAAATAAATTATTGAAAACAAGCAAACAATCAAACCTTTCACGCTTGGCCAAAGTGACAAGAGCTTCCATAGGGCACATGCAACAACCATTCTCACCACAGGAACTGAGAGCCTATTCCTTTCCTAGCTGCTTCCTTTAAGGGACAGGCAGGGACCAGGAGCAGCTGAATAAATTTTCAAAAGCTGTGGGTAGAAAGGTACCAGCTGTGGGGGTAGGGACAGATTAAAAGAGGGCAATTTATGATCAGTGGAGACTGGACCGGGCATCGCCAAGGCCCCAGCACAGGCGGGTCTGACCTGCTGGGGGCTTCTGGACTGTGAGCGTTTTAAGGGGCCACTGCCCTCTGGGTTTCTCTGAACAGTGCACTCCTTTGATGTAGAAGTAGAACGCTTCCAAGGGACTAATTTGCCTCCTGACTTTAGTCGTCTCTGTGGCCGAGTTGTGGTCTCACGGTGACTCATCCTTGGGATTCTCACAGCCACATGATGAGTGGATGAGGCGGTCCTTTGAGAGGCTAAATCTAGGGCAGCCAGGGCTCTCAGGGTTTATGGTTCAGGACAAAACCACTCACCGAATCAATCACATGGCTTTAGATGAGACTGTTGTGATTCAACCTGTCCCTAGAGAGGTGGTCTCTGAACTATTCATAAGGGCCTAAGGGCTGGTACTCACCCCTCCACACGTATACTCAATGGCTTTAATTTCCTCCTCTACTCCATAGCCAAGCAGCCAAGACAGGAACCAGCGTGCCTACAGTCCTTGCCTCTCTGTGCTACCATTTTGGGAGAGAACTCAGTACCTAGGCAGCATGTTCCATGATCTGACACATCTCCTTCATCACTGCATCCAACAGGACCAACCAAACAGGCTAAAGACCAGCCCACCCCTCCGTACCCCTCCCAAGAGTAAATCATCCACTAGTTGTGGGCATTTCTGCCAACTCATGTAGACTCAGCTCCAGTTTCCATAGATATTAAAATATCTCAAGTTTATTGCGTGCATGATAACCAAGAAGAAGGAATGAAAAATATGTGAGTAAAAATTCCTAAGTCCCAAACTACTGGAATGATGGAGCGTCTACAAACACTAAGAAGATTGATTTGAGTTTCATGGTCATCTTTGGGTTCAAGGTTTAGAGGAGCCATCTAGGGGAGTACCAGGAGAGGTGGAAGGAGGGATATGGACAAGATGGAGCCAAGGCATTCCTCATAAAATCTGAGGGAAAGTGTGAGGTGAGAGCTGAACGTTTGTGACCTATCCAGTCCAGCATTTTGGACTTTGAAAACTATATTGTGTCCCCCACCCCTTTCTTTTGAGATGAGTCTCTTTATATGGCTCAGGCTGGCCTCGATCTTGTGACTATCCCACTTACGTCTCCTCGTACAGAGATTACAAGTGTGTGCCTCCATACTCATCTGCAAAGGAACACTTCTTTCAACGAGCTTTTGATTCAATATTTACTCAGAACCGATTTGTGTTAGAAAGTCCCCTGCTGTGTCACCTCTGCTCCATGAGACGTTCACATGAGATGGTCACATATCACATCAGATTCCAGACCTTCACACGGCCATTCTCTACCAACTTGTCCTTGAGTCTGCACGACTCAAAATGGGATGTGTAAGCAGCGACAGGCTCTCAATGGTGGAAAATAAAGCTATGTGTTATTTAAGTTCCTTTTCATTTAATGCATCAAACTAATATGCCGAAGTGTTTCTGTATCACAGGGGACCTCTTGGTAGATGCTCGCATGGAGTAAGCGTTTAATGTTTACTGAGTGTATGTAGAATAAAGCTGAACACTTAAGTAAACACGGCTTATTAAAGGGAAGGCTGGCGTGGCATCGGTGAGGGGAAATCACGCCTCACTAATCTCCTTGAGTTCTTTGAGCAGATAAATAAGCACATGGAAAGGGAGAGCCACAGAACCCAGTTTAATTTGACTTTCAAAAACCTGTGAGAAAATCCCACTCTAATGACTGTTTTTTGTTTAATCAAGTCACTAGGGTTGTTTTATCATGAATATGGAATTGGCTTAAAGACCATAAACAAAGTCGAAGACAAGCACAGTCATTCTAGATGGAAAATTATCTCTAGGGTTTCCTGGAGATCTAATCTATGATGGGCCTTCTTACGTGTTTGAGAATGACCTTGCTGGGAAGTAGCTATGGAATCTCCAGGTTCAGACATACCTCATACTGCGGAAAAGGTCAAGCTTATGGCCATTGGCTATTCCATTTGGATTCATAAGAGACATTGTATTCTTTACCTTTCTCATTATTATGGCCAAATATCTGACATAAGCTAACTTACAGAGGACGAGTTTATTCTTCCTCACGGTGTAAGCGTACACTACATCCTAGTGGGGAAATCACGGCCGTGACAGCAGCTCACTGGGGTTACAGCAGGAGCATGGAGCTGTTTGTTAACATCTTGGTAGGCCAGAAGCTGAGAAAGAAGACTAAGAACAGACCTTAGAATTGCTAAGACCTACTACTGTCCAGGGACCCACTTCCATCATCCAAGCCCCATCCTTCTGAAAATTCTACAGCCTTCCAAAACAGGAGCACCAGCTGGGGAGCAAGTGTCCAAACACAAGAGCGCATAGGGAGACATTTCACCCTCACCCACGCCCTGACAGTCATTATGTGTTTGGACCATAAAGCATAATGAGGATGTAGAAAATGTGGTTCCGAGGCTTGAAAAACAGATCACTAAGTTAGGACAAAAGCCAGAAGTCCCAGTAGTGTCAGTTACACAGGCAAATGGCACACATGGAGGAACGCATAAGGGTGCAGAGAAGGGGAAATGTGGATGGAGGCAGAAAGGCTTCCTGGAGGAGGCGGAACCCGACGAGAGCCTTGAAGGACAGCGAGGCTTTGCATAGGTGCAGAAGAGGTGAAAGGTTGAAAGCAGCCAATGGGTATGGAGCAGGGGCCACGGCTCCTGTGAGCGACCCGTCCAACTCAACCACAGCCTTGCATAAGGTAACTTATGTACGTCCAGTTGCCAAAAGAGGGACAGAGGCTTTCAGAAGATAGATTTACTCAAGCTCACACTGCTAAAAGCACAAGCCCTGTTGTTATAGTCCGTCTTGTTTTAGGAATTGCTAGCATTTGCAAAGATCTGGTGGCAGGCTGGGAGAGTGACTATAGAGGCCAGGGTGATGGAGAGACGGACACCTTGTGCTGGAGAGCAGTGAGAGGTCAGGTTGGAATGTGGATTGTCTCTGAGTTACAGATGTTCTTCCATCTTGTACCTCAAGAGCTGAATCTTCATCCCTTGTTAAGTGGAAGAGGAAAGGAATTAGGAGCCAGAGTCTGCAATTAGGGCCAGGACCTAGTTTTGGAGGAGGGAATTAAAGGGGGTAGAAAAAAAATAGTGTGTGGGAGAAGCTGATAGAGGCCAAGGGCAACTTTATTTAGCGGTCTCTGTTAGAACATGCGCATTGGGTCTGTCTGCACCTTGAAGATCAACCAGAGTGCAGCTTTCCTCAGGACCAGCTCTCGCGCTCTCCTGCTGCACAGCCATCATGGGTATGGTGGGTGGGAAGTCAGAGATTCAGAACCGTGATGCCCATGTCACCTTTAGGGGCTCTGGTGGGCTCAGGAAGCATGGCAGGAACCCAGGGCTCCCTCACTGCCTGCTTGGATGTGACTTGGTGGTCTGTGCTCTTGGACACACAATCCTCACAAGCCTCGTTGAACTGTCAGGTCCCAGCAGGGCACAGACTGCCAGAGGTCTTAGGGTGAAAGAATGGTGACATTCAAGGCAACCGGAAGCCCCTAAGCTGGTGATTCCTTTGGCCGCTCCAAGGACACGGAGACAGGGTGCCAGGTAGTCACCTCCTTCTAGTGGCATGTAGGGTAAGGAACTGGGCATAGTGTTCTAGAGCTGGAAAATGACCACATTTGGGATTTAGGGTGAATGGCCAATGACTCTGTTAAACTTTGACATCTAAACGTCCCCCAAGACACCTGCTGTGGTAGCAAAGGAAAGAGAGTCCTGGGCTTGAAGTGGGAGGTGGCCCTTGTACCTCTGCCCATCCCCTTTAGTCTGTGAATGGACTGACCATGTAACCTCTATGGGCCTCAGTTTCCTTGTCTGTGAAATGGACAGGCTCTCTGCACCAATCTTATATATTTTTTTAATTTTATGTGTAGAGTGTTTGCCTGAATGTACGTCTGTGTAGCACATGGGCACAGTGCCGGTAGACCAGAAAGCAGCATTAGAGCCCCTAGAACTGGAATGACAGGAAATCGTGAACTGTCATATGGGTGCCGAAAATCAAGTCCAGGTCCTCTGCAAGAGTAGCAAGTGCTTTTAACTGTTGAGCCATCTGTCCACCCCTCATGTATTCTATAATGACCAAAAACCCATTCTGTTGTTCAATAAGCACAGGATGCAGGAGGATGCCTGTCGTTTGATTGCTCTGTCCCAAGCGTCACACAGTTAAGTATTGCCACCTGAACGGTGGATCAGCCTGCACAGCAGGGGCGTCCCCATGTGTGCTGCAAATGTCTCCATGGGACTGCTCCCTCCTTACACTTGGTACCCTTGGAGTGTCTGGCCTATGGCAGGTCTGCACAGGCTGCTAAATGGTCAAGCAAAGAATGAGTGATTACCTACCATCTCTGTAAGAATGGTAAGGGACGTTTGCGGTTGGAGAGATGGCTCTGCAGCTAAAATGCTTGCCACATGTGAGGGCCCCTGTAAAGTCAGACCCGGCACATGTGCCTTCAATCCCAGTGTTTCTACAACAGGATGGGAGGGGAAGGCAGGATGAGTCCTAAAAGTTCACCAGGTAGCTAGTTTGGGATATATAGCAGCCAATGACAGGAGACTCTCTGAAACAAGGTGGAAGGCAAGAAAAGACAAACACCCAGGGTTGTCTCCTGACCTCTACACTTACACTGTACCTGCATAATCTCACACATATGCACTTAAACATGTGCATACATACATGCTTACACACACACACACACACACATAAACACTTTTTAATTTGATCCTGTAAAAATGGTAGGTATCATGGTTGTCCAAATTCTCACAAACATCTGTTTATTGATTCACTTGAGACTCTTCCTAAGACTTAACATGAAGGTCACTATTCTTTGTTATAATTTCTGTCTCCTCACCTTGGGAAAACATGGGCAGCACTGAACACTGTCATTCCTTCTATTTAGACTCTTTCTCACTAAAGGTAAAAAGCAAGAAGTGGGCTGGGGACTTGAGCTGGCACTGGGTCCTCTGTGGACCCCTGTGTTAATACTTGGGGGTTAATTTCCCTAATGATGGTGTTTCTCTGCTCTCTTTAGCTTTCCTAGTTCCAGAGGAAGATGTAAGCACAGACCCTCAGAGTTCGCTCTCCCACTGGCCTTTATTAACCTTGCTCGGTATTTCTCAGTCACGTGGTCTGAGCCCTGTGGATCCTCTAGCTTTGAACACAGCTCTAGCCAACTCTCCTGGCTTTTGCATTTCTACTGGCTCCGGTTTCT
Source organism: Dicrostonyx torquatus (assembly GCA_028555095.1). Lineage (NCBI taxonomy): Eukaryota > Metazoa > Chordata > Mammalia > Rodentia > Cricetidae > Dicrostonyx > Dicrostonyx torquatus. Next base: position 527,245 of record JAQHUG010000479.1, on the reverse strand, counting down.
CTTTAGCTCTAGCTTTCTTGGAGTATTTCTTAGGTGTAAGTGCCATCTTTGCAGCAGTTCTGGGCATCTCTCAAAAGCCCATGCTCACTGGGGAGCTAAGTTTGGATGAGAGCATCCTTCAGAGGCGCAGAGATTTGCACACAGTTGGTCCCCAGTCACTGGTGCAGTTGAAAAGGCTGTGGAACCTTCGAAAGTTTATAGCCTCACCTCACTTCCTGTTTGCTTCCGCCTCGTGTTTGCATCCTTCCTGGCCACCATCTGCCACTTCTGCTGTGGACTCCAAGCCCTTTGGAGCTGTAAGCTCAAACGCACTCTCTCTTCTCGAAGTCACTTTGAACTTGACATTTTATCACAGCAGCAGCAACAAAATGACGAGCTCCCTGTTGCTGTGACAAACACCGTGACCGAAAGCAATTTGGACAAGAAAGGGTTTGTTTTTGCTTACAGCTTCCTTTATCAATGGAAGTCAGGCAGAAACTGAAGCGGAGACCATGGATGAACATGTCTTATTGACTTATATAATCCAGGGCTTCCTGTTTAGGGATGGTACCACCCACAGTAGGCTGGCATCCAGCACCAATTAGCCATCAAAAAATGCCCCACAGACCAATCTGATGGAGGTAATTCCTCCACTGAGCTCCCTCCTTCATGAGTGTGTCAAACTATCGCAAGCCACCCCTCCACACCTGTAAGATCTTACATTTTAGGGTGACCCCACCCCCATTCATCCATACACCGAGAGGAACGACGTACCATTCTGTTGGAAAAGTTGCTGAAGTTCTCAACCAACACCTGCTTGATCATGTCTGGTTCAGAAATGACAATATACATCCGACGGCCAAGGTAGTACCTAGGAAGGATCAAACAAATTGCTTTTAAAATATGGCGCTTTTACCCGTGTCTCCTCCCCTCCCCCACAATAAAAGAACTCATAGTGGTTTGGAATGAAGGGTGAAGAATTAGTGGGAAGTAATACATAGAGATGGGAGAGTACAAGCCCCCATGGCAAGCAATAGTAGATTCGAGATAAAGTGCCGCCAAAGCGCTTCCCATCAACACCCGCAAACTGCCACCTTGTCCCAGGACTGGAGATTTAGATATGACACCGTCCCTGACTCAGGCAGCTTATGGGCTGAGAGAAAAGGCAGGTCGATAAATGTCAATGCACTAACAAGGGCTCCCGAGATCCAACAGTGAGATGGAGGGGAAATGGCAGAGTTTCCCAGACACGAGAGGTTGGCATTTTAGAATGAAAACATTTATACTAATTCCACACTGAATGAATAAGCAGATGCCAGGGAGAACACAGGAATGATTAACCCTGCTTCTGAAAGGCTGAGCCCTGTACAAGGGAGTTCAGTGGATACTGACAGCATCCAAGAGGTGGAGGACAGCCCCAGCCAGCCACCTGGTGCTGGAGAACTCTGGCCAGAGGGAGTGCTTACATACGTGGTTTATCTCTATGAAGGTACTGAGGATTCAAACCACCACCCCCTGCCCTCACCCCCGACCCCCTGCTCGGGTAGCACTGTGACTGGAGACTAACTGTGCATGGCAAAGCTGAATAATGATGGGGCCACGCTGCCAGGCATGCTTCCGTATGAGCTGACACATTCCTGGGTGTAACTGGCTGGCTGGTGCCGCCTGTTCAGAGCATGGTGGGTCAGATTTTAAAAGGGAAGCCACATTAACAAAAAAAGTAGCTGAGTTTGCTCTAGTATTCTAACTCAGCTTTTCGTAAGCCAAAATGATGTTCATTTAAAATTATTTTTCCTTTCATCAAATATGTGAAAAAAATAAGAAGAAAGGGGCTGTTGCGATGGCCCACTTGGCAAAGAACCTGTCACCTGACCTTGAGGAACTGAGTTCAGATCCCCAGCAGTCATGGAATGAGAGCTGGCTGTGGCCATGTGCTTCCCCAGGGCTGAGAGAGAGTCACAGAGATGGTGGGTTCCTGGAATCACTGGCCAGCCAGCCTGTGAGCCCAGGTTCAGTAAAAGACCTTGTCTCCAAAGATGAAGTGGAGAGGGACTAAAGGTGCCCCCCCAACATTAGCTTCCACATCATGCACACACACATGCACCCCCCACATGTTCACAATACTTGAGTGAGGTACATAATAGAACACATGCGTACATACTTCCTTTTATTTTTTTAAGAAAAAGGATTTATCTGGCATCTATTAGGCACTTAGAAAATATTCAACCAACTGATCCTATTTTCCAAAATTGTTAGGGAAGTCTTGGGACCACAGGAATTCAACAGATGTGGTACAAGGAAAGAAAGGCCACCAACTAGTTCCTTACTGTTTTTAACCAAGAACACTGAAAATAACCCAGTGCAGCCATTAGCAACACTTTTATAAAGTCTGTGGCAGGTGTCATGGAGTCCTCTGAGGACCAGAGAGAGAACCAAGCTATAGATACCTGATCTAGAAGAAAGAACATTTACAGGACTCTGTCCACATTGAGAAGGGTGTGGACCCCTTTCCTCTGCCCAAAACAGGGCTTTCAGACTTGAAGTGTTCTGCAAGTCACCTTCATTGAAGAAACGCTAGCGAAAAATCCCCCAGTCTGAAAAAAGACTAAGTTAAAAATTCAGGCAGCAAATGAACCTCAGACACAAAGAAACACACAGCAAGATGGGTCACAGTGACACTTCTGGGAGAAAAATGGAGAAAGAAAGAAGAAAAGTCTTTAACGTGGCCCTTGTCGGGGATTAATTCAAAGGACAGACGACTTCTCATCAGAAACCATGGGATCTGAGACTGACCGGATGGCACAGTAGCTGGGAGCAGTTGCATAACATGAGGCCCTGAGTTGAGATCCTCAGAACCAGGTGTGGCAGAGTGTTTCTGTAATCGCAGTGTGTGAAGACAGGAAGGTGGCCGGAATGGCTTAGCTCCAGGCTCTGCGAGAGATGGAGAGTGACAGAGAGGGCATAGGAACAGCACACAAACAGGGAGGGAAAGGTAGTTAGATAGGGAGAGAGAGAAAGTGGGGGAGAGAGAGAGAATGGAAGCTAGAGGATTGGAAAGATGACTCAGTTTACTGTTTGCTGCTGAACTTGAGTTCAAATTCCCAGCAGCCATGGGGGGAAAAAAGCTGGGCATGGCAGCACACACCTCTAATCCTAACACCGGAGAGGGAGAGATGGAGACCCCTTGGCCCTTGCTGGCCAGCCATTCCTGCCAAACAGTGAGCTCCAATTTCAGGGAAAGATCCTGTCTCAAAATACAAAGTTAAGAGAGACAGACGAGACATCCAACATTGAGCTCCAACTTCCATGCAGGTATGTACACATGGACACATGTACAAACATATACAAATACATATGCACAAACGTATGCATACATAAGCCAAAATCCTGGAGGTCAGAGGAATTGGCATATCTTAGCTGGTACAGGCAAAAAATTCCCAGTCCCTACCTGGTGAATGTATCTTTCAGGAAACAGGTTAAACATTGCGTTTTAAGAAGCACAACTAAAGCCGGGCAGTGGTGGTGCACGCCTTTAATCCCAGCACTCGGGAGGCAGAGGCAGGCGGATCTCTGTGAGTTCGAGACCAGCCTGGTCTACAAGAGTTAGTTCCAGGACAGGCTCCAAAGCCACAGAGAAACCCTGTCTCGAAAAAAAAAAAAAAAAAAAGAAGCACAACTAAAAGAATTTATCACTGGTAGATCTACCCTAAAGGAGATTCTCCAGCGAGAAGTGGAATGATAACAGAAGAAATTTCACAAAATGAAGACCACAGGCAAAACGCAGTTGGCTATCTATCCCTCTGCTCATACACTTCTTCAAGGATACTGGATGGCTGGAGCAGGAGGTAAAATCTCACCAACTGTGATCAGCACACTTGCAGGAAAAGCTGGAGACAGTTACACTCTGAAGTTAAGGAGGCAGAGCACTGTGGAAGGCTTCTATAGTCACTCAAAGTAAGGCAGCCACACTCGACCCATAGACCAAGGTAAGTTATGTATGTATATTTTGCAACTACTGAGGACACGACACAGATGATAGAAATATTTTAATAAATCAAAAATAGAGCATGTGATAGCTCAACTGTTAGGTGCTCTTGCAGAGGACCTGGGTTTTGTTCCCAACATCCACTGCAGCTCCCAACCACGTAAGTGCTCCAGGGAGTCTGAGGTCCTCCCATGACTTTCACAGAGTCTCACACATATTCATACAAAATAGACAGAAAACGAAGAGCAGCAAGAAAGGGACAGAGGACAGGAAAGGGAGTGGCAGAGCTAAAGGAAGTGTAAGTGAAAAGGCTGTCACGGAACCCATTCCTTTTCATGCTGATAAAAATACTAGAAAAATACGATAACAGTCTGAACCACAAAAATGACCACGAAAATCTATGACCACAAAATTGAAATTCGTAATTTTAAATTTGTTTTCACCCAAACTACCACAGTAAGTAAAAATTTTAAAAGTTCAGGGAAAACCCACACAGAACCAACTAGGGATAGAGCCCAGTGATAGAACATGTGCCTAACTCATGAGGTCTTGTATTCATTTCCCATCATTGCAAAGCAAGACAGCAACACACACAGACACTGTTGCTAAAAGAAATCTAAGAAACCCTAAGTAAATGCGGAGACAAACCATGTCCAGGGGTGGAAAACACTATAAAGATACAGTCCTACTTAAACTGATTGCAGACATGCTGCATTCCCAATCAAAATCCTATCAAGAATTAATATAAGCATGGACAAACTTACTCTAAAATTCATATGAGAAGACAAAAACTTTAAAAACAGATTTTTTTTTCTTAAAGAATGAAACAGGAGAAACGAGTATACCAGCAAATTGACTGTTGAAACCATGATATTGGTGTATATATATATATATATATATATATATATATATATATATATATACACATACACACTCGTAAGTGCATATATAATTGGAGAAAATCTGAATGATCTCTGTGCATGAATCGGGTTCCGCCTGCTGGCTTTGATAACATGCTGTAATTTTACCTGCATGTGGTATAGATCACCATAGGGTAAACTCAGAGATAAAGAAGACACTGAACCTCCCTGTGCGGTTTTTATTTATTTGCTTACAAATTCCTATGCATCTATAATTATTTCAAACTAAGATAATGTTTCATGCAGGAAATTAATAAACTCTAAAGGCACAGACCCATTCCCAGCCCAGCCTGTTCTATATAAGAACTAGTTCTCAGGTTCTGATGCTAGAAGATGGGCCACCCTCCTAGGACAGTGGCTCAGAACCTCAGCAGCTGGACAAAGCCATAAATGGAGCATTCAAGGAAGGATGGGTTTCAGACAGGGGTGGGACCAGTCACCCGCTTATTTTAACAAGCTCCCAGGGGATTCTGATGCCATTGACAGTGAACACATCGGGCCCCACCTTACAAACCTTGGTCTCTGTCTGAGCGGAGGGCACTCTCATTTTCATTTCCTCAAGTCCTTAAACTACTACGAGAGGCACGTATATTTTGGCAAGATATTTGTATTGAGTTTCTTATGATCAAAACAATTTTGTACAGCCTCTGGATTTTTGTAAAAAAGCAAAATAATACTTGTATATTCTGGTGGAAGGAGTCGCCACGGGAGTCTTTCTGTATTTTTCTAGTAATATTACTAATGCTAAAGCCAATTTTGCAACAATTCCTTTAGAATTGCCTCAGCGCTGCTTTATGAACCTCGTGAGAAAACTGGCCCCGTTTTACATGTAAATTGTGTAATCTTGTGAATTTATGCTTATAAAAATGCTCATCTGTAGTTTGAGGAGCTCCTGGCAAGATCTTAAATAGGAAAAATGCATTTGACTTACGTAGGTGCGGCCTTCCTTCCCAGAGCCTGGGATGGCTCCACCATGTGAACCTTGGGAACCTCTTCTCCTTGGGAAGCTATCCTCCCAGCCCATGTAGCTCTGAGGGCAAGGTTAATTACAGAACCACGCCCCTCAGCTCATGGGATGGATTTCATCATCTGGGCATGGCTGAGCATAGCATCCCATCCTTGGTAACTGGTCTAAGGTTTGCACACATCATCCAGCATGCATTGGGATTTTTCCAGACATTGGGGCACAAAAGTGCCATCTTCCTCCTGGAGCGCCAAAACTTCAGCTCAGTATATGAATCTGGGGATGTGGGGATCATTTTCCTTCC
>JAQHUG010000479.1:496983-520933 GCA_028555095.1 Dicrostonyx torquatus | reverse complement strand
TTCACTGGATCCCACAGGCTTAAATTGTGTTAGTTTGACTTGGGTTTCTATCATATATAATCACAAAATCTGAACCGGTACAGTGTTGTTCTGCCTCCAGGAAACTTCCTTTAAAAAAGTATGATCTCTGTCTTGTTATTTTAGTATGTACTTCAGTTTAAATGTTTCTACCAAAACCTTTGCTGTAATTTAATCTTCCCTGGGAGGAAGGTAGCCTTCGGAGGTGTGTTTAGGTGGTCCCTTCAGGGACTAATTAGGCCACAGAGGCTTGGCCTCAGAATGGATGAATTAATGGGTCACCTCGAGAGCAGATCTGTTAAAAGGCTACTTTGGTACCATTTCCAGGATGTACTCTTCTCATTGTGTGATGTGTTGGACCCTGCACGGAATGTCCATCAACATGAGGCTCCAGTCAAATGCACTTCATCAACTTTGGACCTCCCAGCCTCCAGAACTGTGAGTTGGAGAAACCTTTCTTCTCTGTAAGTCATTCAGTCTGAAGTGTTTTGGTATGCATTTTCCTGCTCCCTGTTTCTGGCTTCCTGAGATGGTATGGCACAGTATGCCTTGGAGCTCAGCAGGTGGGATCTGTGCTCATCATCCAACCATCCTATTGCAGGGGACAGTTGAGACACAGACTCCTCAGACTCTCTATGCTGCAGCTGAAACACGGGGTGAAATCAAGGTAATCATAATTCACTATGGCTTTAATTCAATGAATTTAGAAGGAAATGAAATTCTGGTTCTTGAAAGTTAAGCCAATGGGGTGCAAAGAAAGAGCCCAAACCATGAAACTGGTCACTGATGTGTGCCTAGGTTGTGGGTCCTTCTCAAAACCTTTGCAGTAACCATCGCTAGCACCAGTGTCTGCTTCCTGCCATGCTGAGCTTCCTACAGCACCTCTATCACTGCATCTAAGTAAGAAGAAGCTATTCTACTCCCTTCCGGAACAGGAAATCAAGACTTGGCCAAGACAAGGACTGTCCGACCCCTGCCTAGAGCTGTCCTTCTCCAAGATGTCCAACCTTGTCTTTCCTCCCAGGCTGGCTGGCCTGGTCTGTAAAATTCAGTGCAAGCAGGTATGCAAAGGGCCCAGGCAAGCTCCAGCCACGCTGTATCTTTTCCCTCCTCAAAGGTGCAAACTGAGAGCAGATTCTTTCTTTAATGGACCAGAAACCCCCTTCCAGTCTAATTAAGGAGGTGAGGTCTTGCTCCCTGCTAATCCAAGTTGCACACTGTTACTATAGGGGCCAGAAATTCATAACCAATTATTCATTTATATTTATTTATGCACATAATAATTTGCTTATTCAACCCCAAAGCACCTGGTCGAAGAGAAAATGTAGGCGAATCAGTGAAGTATTGTGCAGTTAAAAATAACACTTGTTTGACTTGCTTAATTAGTAGTTTTCTTTTCTTTCTTTCTTTCTTTAAAAAAAAACAAAAACCCAACAACTGACCAGTCTGACTAAAATAGCACAGCTGCTTTCTTTCTGGGAACCATGACAAGCAAGACTGTTGGCATTAGCCTGGGGGGCTACCTGGCCCTATCCCAGAAGGCCCTGCCCTTGGCGGGGGTGACAAAACTGTAGGACTGTTTGTTCATGGGTGGGAGTGGGAGGGGTTCCACTCACAATCACACAGAAAGATCCAGGCTCCACAGCTAGATGTAGGTTCACCTTGTAAAAATAGCAGTGTGGTTCTGTTAATGAATAATAGTCAAGCCCAGTATTAATTGGTGCATTGAAGAAGTATTTATCATGCGCATACTCTGCCAAGCATCCAGCTGACAAAGTCTTAAGTCTGGAGGAAAGTGCACTGGGCGTGTATCTGAAGCAGGGAGCTGTGGGCACTTCTCTCCACAATTTTCTCTAATGTGTCAGGATTTTGCAGTGAGTGTGCGACTTACAGAAGAAGGGGTTGTCACTGAGTTGGCCCACCGAGGCTGTCAGGGGTCCAAGGTGAGGTTGACAGTGCTGTGTCTATGGGCAACTGGAATCTTGGGGACTCAGTTCCAGGCCTCGTTTGCAATTAACAGCTGGGCCACCTTGGACAGATCGTGCCCATCTTGAGCCTGCTTCTTTGAGAAAAGAGGTCACGGTGAAGGTCAATGGGAAGTTTGTCAGCCCTGAACTGTGTGTCAGTGTGGCTAGTGGACAGTGATAGCCCCATCTATGAAAAATGAACTTAGAGATGCCTGTGAGGGGGGGATTAGAAGGTTCCCGATGGAAGCCTGACACCCCCACATCAGCAGAAGAAATGTGAACACATGCATGATGGATGGGACCTGCTGGACACCACTAGCCATCAGGCTTCTGTGCCTCAGTGATGGCCTCACCTCCCAGCAGTAGAAGATGCCACAGACAACTGCTCTCCCACCCTCACATCTCACCTTTGGCTGCATATGGAAGTGTCAGGAAGCGCCACAGGGAAAGGGGGCCATGTGCTCTGGCAAGGACTTTGACGAGTGACCAGACTCACAATTTCCAAGAAGTTCAGAGAAGCTTAGCTTGATGACTTGCAGTTCCCGAACACTTAGCTTAAGCAGCTCCTCATGGACCAGTGGCTCCTGGGCTAGCGGCTCCTCCTGGGCTAGCAGCTGCTCCTTGGCAGCCAACTCCTGGACTAATGGCCCCTGGGATAGCTGCTTCTTCTGGTCTGGAGGCCCCCACAATAGAGAATCTATGGTTTCCATATTGTTATGGAGGGTGCTGAAATCCCATTTTAACCTCTCATGCCGACTGTGTTTAGGCCTTGCCACTTTTACTTAAACTATTGCAGTGGCTCTCAGTGGGGGTTTGTGTCTCCAAAGCTAATCTCCATTAGGGGCAAACCTACCTTTTGGGGACAGAAGGTAAATATGTGACCTCACTCACTGTAAGTTCTGATGGGTTTCTATTATTTGAAACAAGTCCCAATTTCTTAACCTTTAACCACTGGTCCTTCCGTTTTCCTACCAAAGTTCTTGGATTCCTTATTTCATATTGTATAGCATCTCATAGGTCTAAAGGAATTACTTAACACTCTTGTTCTTGATTAGCAAATAGATACTCATATTCACAATAAGTACTCATGTTCTAACAATTAGTGGACATTTAAACACACACAGAGGTACTCTTGCACTCAATGGAAGGACATACAAGATTGGAAGCAATTCTTGTAGTGACCAATAGATGTCGCTGTATTTATCAATAACCACTTAAAATATTTAAGGATGACCCTATGGATTAATTGTGGCATCCTGGGGTGTCTGAGCACACAGTTGAGAATTACAGTCCCTCACTCTTCTTATGAGAAAGTTATTTGTGGTTTCCTAGGTTTTCAGTCTTTATATCCCTTTGCTTTGTGCAGATTTCCCCTCCAAAGTGCTTATCACCCCAGGGATACCCTACAGGCATGCAGGCCACCCACCCTGTTCTTGGGGCCCTCACTCCTGCAGCTGACTTTTAAAAAAATTATTAACTAGCCGGGCGGTGGTGGCACACGCCTTTAATCCCAGCACTCGGGAGGCAGAGGCAGGCGGATCTCTGTGAGTTCGAGGCCAGCCTGGTCTATAAGAGCTAGTTCCGGGACAGGCTCCAAAGCCACAGAGAAACCCTGTCTCAAAGAACCAAAAAAAAAAAAAATATTAACTCTTTGAGAATTTCACTTAATACATTTTATCATATTCACCTCCACTCCCCAACTCCTCCTAGACCCTTCCCAACTTCATCCACGTTTTAAAAAACAGCCCCTAAGTCTAATTTATGCTACCCATCTACCCACGGGTATGGGACCATGCACTAGAGTGTGGCCAACCTACTGGGGCCACAACCTCAAAGAAAACTGACCCTTCCTCCTCTGGAAGTCATCAACAGCCAATAATTTGTTACGGAGGGGCTCGTATGTATCTTCCAACTCCACAATGAAATGTTGACTGGTTTGATCTTGTACATGTCTTTGTGCAGGCAATGTCCTGTCACATCTGCAAGATGCTGTTCCTCTCTAGTCCTCCCTGACCGCTGGCTCTTAAGGTCTTTCTGCTACCTCTTGATAGTCCCTGAGCTTTGGGTGGGTCGTCCCCTTTTTTGGTTGAGCGCTCCACTGACATTCTCTACTCTTTGACCATTTGTGAATTTGTGTGTTAATCACTATCCACAGCATGAACTTTCTCTGATAAGGTTTAAAAGTCTCATGAATCTATAGATGGAGAGATACAAGCTAGGTAGAAGGAAATTTAAAACTATGTCTGCAGGAAGCTTTGCCACCCGAAAGCCAGCATCCAATGACAGAGCATGTGACTGACCATTTGTCGGGAGATGACCCTGACCGCTGCTGTCCTCCTCATCACAGACACGAGTTCCCAGCAAACATGCTGTACCCCAAGCCTATCTCACTGTCAGTCAAGAAACCGGCCTGCAAGACCTGCTTTAACCAGCCCCATAGCTCTGAGCAGGGACAACCAGCAACATACGGAGGCCGGGAGCCAAGACTTCATTATGCGATGAGCCATGAACCATCTTTGTCTTCTTCTCCAGCTTTCCACTTCCTTCCCCACTGCCCCTGTCCTCAGGACCTTTCCCTAATGGTTCTTACCAAATGGATGTGCCTTCTCCTGTGCTCCCTTTTGCTCCCCACAAGACCACAGACACGAACCACCTCCTCCAAGAAGGCTTCTCAGCTTTCACAGCTTGGATCCCACGCTTCACTCCTGTTCTGTGTTGGGAGTACTATCACTTCCTCCCCAGCTTTCTCATGCTCCTTGGCCGGCGTCTGTGTTTTTCTTCCAAATTAGATGTTAACTTTGAGGAGAGTGACAGGAATGAAACTCAATTGTGGGGATGGATGGTGGCCTCTGCCACCACCGTCTGCTGAGCACTATACACAGATAGGTATCACCATCAAGTAGACCACACCTAAAGAAGGGCCAATGGGGAGCACTTATGGAGATGGGATAGCCATCCCCTCCCCACTGTCTTGTGCTATTGGGAGATCTGGGCAAAAATATTGAAGAGTCAAGAAGAGGTCACAAGGTGGGTGTCCTATCTCAGAATAATTGGCAGAGGATTCAGGGTAGACCATTGCAGTTGCATCTGTTGGAGACACCGGGCAAATGCTTAGAGTATCTAGGCCACTGTCTTTGTATCTGGTAGATGTCACAAGTCTTGGATTAAAGCAAGTTTTCATCTCTCATGAGAACATTCCTGCTCACTGCTAGGAATATGCATGTGGTCTCTAGGTAGTTTTCTAAGCATTGGTGACAACAGGGGGTTCGTGGTGTCTGTGTTCATATGAGACCTCCCTAGAAGTGGCCAGAGAACTATGGATCCACCTGGGGAGGCCCCAAGAAGAGGAAGCACCATTATGGCTTGCTCTGTGCTGCCCAAGTTCACTCCACCTTCTGCATGCTTTCTCAACCACTCCACCCCATCTGCACCCATGGAAACAGGGATGACTGGGACTGCCACAATGGTACAGTGTGTGGATAGTGTCTAGGCTTCCTCAGGGGGCTGCCCGTGTTTCCAAAAAGGCCCTAAACTTGTCTTCTGGGAGTCACAGGTCCAGGCAATGATCAACTTCTGAGTCTGTGGCTGTTCTCCGTTGTTTCTGGATGTAGGCAGGAAGATAGCCTCCCTGCCCTCAGAGTCTTCATCTGAAAGATGAAGCCCCACCACCACTGCATCCTGATGAGTTATGACTACATTAAGATATAGTAAATCCTTCTCTAAAAGCAGAGCGATGGATACATGAGAGAATTGGGCAGCAAAGGAGGAAAATATTTGAAACAAAACCTTTAACGATAAACCTCCCTCCTCTATCGAGTATACCCGCCCATTTAATTTATTCAGTTAATAAAACGTATTCCCCAGAGGAGGACAGACAGAGGTAAGCTGCAAGCCAATCTGCCTGTGTGAGCGGAGTATGCTTGTATATCTCATAACAATAAAAAAAAAAGAGTAATTAAGAGATGTATTGAAGTGTGTAGAAATCCTGAAGGACACTGAAGATTCCAATCCAAGTTAGTGTCCTTGTGCAAATTTAATTCAATCGGGAATAGATAAATAAAAATTAAAAAAAACAAAAACAAATTCAGAACAGATGTTAGGCAAGCGATTTTTTTTCACAGTAAGAATCATAAACATGAATAGCAGCCTATAAGGCAAAGTTGTTGATGCCAACAGCATCAAGCTACTAAATAAATAGTTGGATGGTACCACAGGGACAAAGGAACATTAAAATAGTCATTTGGCTGTCCCTGAGAATTTTTGCCTATACATTACACCCAGGCATAGTCTTGGGTATTGGAGGGAGTATATGTATTTGTGTGTGTGTGCGTGTGTGTGTGTGTGTGTATGTAGACACACATAGAATATACACTTACTTGAAAGTATATTACAAAATCACCTGTCACACAGGCTCAGAATATAAATAGAGAGTCTGGTAAGGGCATTGCCACTTCCACAAAGACAACAAAGCCAGAAGAGGAAGAGCCCAGTGCCAGCAAGGGATATGCTGTCCTGAATTGGGTGTTAGAAAGCCCAGATATGTGACAACAAGAAAGGGAAGTTTTAATAAGAGATCCAGACACAACCAAGGAGAAACAAGGGCAGGGAGAATTTTTAAGCACAAAAAATAGTGCTTTAGAAATGGAAGTAAGCTTCAAGATGATCAAATACACACACGCACACACACATGCACGCACACATGCACACGTGCACACATATATGCATGCACACACATGCATGCACACATACACACGCATGCACACGCACACACACATGCAGAAACACATGCATGCACACACACGGACACACGCATGCATACACACACATTTTATAGCTAAGAAAATAAATACATTTTCTCTGGAAACCCATCTAGAGACAACAGGATGGGAGGCACCATCTCCTGAGAACACCCCTCACTCAGGAGGATGCACCAGGGCAGGGATTCTCTAGAGACACAAAAATGAGAGAACCCACATACCCGCATGCAGGGACTCAGGGACCTAGCCTTGAGCAGCTGTGGCAAGGTTCCTGATGTGTATGACCTCCCCCAAGATGCCAACTGACTACAAGAAAGCCTTTGAAAGCCAGGCCAGAGGAGTAAAGAAATTACAGCTGGACTCCTGGATCCTGGATGGCCTCACTTGGGGGCTCTGAGTGACCTCCGAGGCCCACATCACTGGACCTGTGATAGAGACAGGTACTCAGGTATGTTGTAAAGGTGACCTAATGGCTGAAAGATTCGTGGGACTTCCTAAGAATAGCTGGGTTAAGACCAGATGATGGCTTCTAATCCACTGTTCTTTCTTGTGCCCTAAGCTGACCCCAGGGAGGTAGGCTACAGGCAGTGGCAACACCCTGGGAGCAGGACGTGAGGTGGCAGACCAGCAAGGACCCTATCAATGCCCTGTGTGGATGGGGCCCCACTAGCCCCACAAAAACATGTTTTCTCTATTAATCCTTCAGATCCCCAGGTGGCCTTCACAACAATTTTGTACTGTAATGGGCTAGCTCCTGATCAGGACAATCATGATCCAGCTTCCTCTAAGCTTTGATTTTAAGAGTAATTTCTCCCTGCTCTTTTTGTCCTCTAGAAGATACCAGTTACCCAAATGAGCAAAATAAGATCTTCCTAACATTTGAGGTTTCCTTAGGGATACGTTTATTGTGAAAAAATATGTATCAAGAAGCAATTCATTTAGTCAGTCAACAAATATTTAATAAGCACCTGTCGTGTGCCAGACAGTGCTGTAGGTGCTTGGAATAACAGGATGGGCAAGAGATAACATCTTATTGTGGAATAAGAGAGCTTAAGATTAACAAAGAGATTCATATATGGTGGCTGGTCTTTTAAAAAATGTAATGGCTTCATCCTGGCATCTTCATACATAAGTGCCGTTAGAGTTTGTTTTCATTGACTGCCTGCTCACACACCTCCCTCTCTCTAGCTGGTCCCTTTCCTTCTCCATTTGTTCCCTTCCTTTTGGTTTTCTATCAAATGTATTCCATCACACTCTCTGTCTCTCACCTCTCTTTAGATCTTTTCTTCCTTTCCTGAGATCCCCTTTCTAGCTTCATAACCCCCTCCCCCTCCACATATTTACAAATCTATATACCTTAAAGTCTAGATTCCACCAGAGAGAAAACATGCTGCAATTGTCTTTCTGAGTCTGGCTGATTCATTTGCTATAATGATTTCTAGATATATGTGTTTTTCTGCAAATACCATGGATAATTTTATAATGGTAGAGCCTGAGTATCAACTCGGTTGTGTTGAGAAATGCCTAGATTAATAAGGCGCCTTGGAGGGGGTTGTCTGGGAGCTGCCGTTGCACCACGAGGGCTCTGTCTTCATGATGGCTTCATCTACTTATGGATTCAAAGCTTTAACAGGCTACTTAGAGGTAGTGGAAACTACAGAAGGTGGGGCCTTGTTGAAGAAAATGTCAAGATATGTCTTTGAAGGCATATATTTCTCTGGAAATGTCAAGATATGTCTTTGAAGGCATATATTTCTCTGGATCCTTTCTGTCTTCACTCTGTTTCTTGACCACCATGAGGTAAGCAGCCTCCTGCTACCACCTCAGTGTGCTGCCTCAGCACAGAACTGGCCATTGTGGTCTGAAGCCTCTTACATCAGTTACTTTCCTGTTGCTGTGATTAAAATACCAGGGCCAAAGCAACTTCTAGAAGAATGAATTTGTTTTGCTTTATGGTCCCAGAGGTAGAGTCCATAATGGTGTGGGAAGCATGGCAGCGGGCAGCAGGGACAGGATGCTGAGAGATCCTGTCTCATATCTCAGCTGCTAACAGGAAAAAGAGAGAGTGAACTGGAAGTGGATTGAGGTTACCAATTCTCAAAGTCCATCCCCAGTGACATACTTCTTCCAGCAAGGCGTTGTGTCCTAAAGGTTCCATAACCTCCCCAAACAGAGCCATCAATCAAGTGTTTAAATCACGAGGCTATGGGCAACATTCCTCATTCAAACTACCACATCTCTGAAACCATAAACTAGGATGCTTCTCCTGTCATTATGCCAAAGCAGTGGGCAGCAAACTAATACACCATATAATCTGGTGCACACTGCTTACTACCTGCATGCCCTTTTCATCTTAAAGATGCTCGTGTATCGTTGGGTGGTTTTAGGAGAGACCATACTGGAAGGATGTATCCTACTCTTAAATTACAACATTTGATATGTGGATGGACCCTGGGAACAACAAGAAGCATCTCTTACAGTCATAAAGCAAAGAAGGTAGCCCACAGTGTTATCTCATAGGTTCTTAAAGAGCCTCATAAAAGGATGTCCAGAGGACGTTTTTCTGGAAGCCCTGGGACAGTGGGCAGGTGAGATACTCAGGTGTTAGGCGGCAGAGAAATGTAACAGATTTGATGTTACATGATGGACCTTAAAAACACAAAGGCCTAAGGCTCAGCATGAGACCTGTGATGTCACAGTGGCCACACATGCTATGCATGAAATGACGATAGGCTGTGAAACCATGCCAACATGCACACTAAATACTGGGGTGGCTGGCACCTGGGGCTTGGGAAGGGAGGTGGAGAGGTTCAAAGGTCGAAGGAAGCAGCACACAAGCAGAGCACACAGTAGAGTGGCCCCAGCCTCTCTACTGTAGACAAAACAGACATGTTCCCTCCCACCCAGGCCACTTTGAAATAGAGATAGTGAGCACCCACTGGCTGTCCTGGTGATTCACAACGGCAAGGAAACGACTCTTGTCAATGTTCATCTGTTGTTTGTTTGCTTAGTTTTTTTTTTTGTTTTGTTTTGTTTTTGAAACAGGGTCTCATGTAGCCCAGGCTGGTCTCCAACTCTCTATGCAGCAGAAGATAGCCATGAACTCTTGGTCCGTCTAGACTTGCCTCAGATTACAGGAATGAGCCACCGAGTCTGGCTAGTGGTTGTTGTCTTATATGGAGTTTTACCATTTATTAGGTCTGTGTTTCCACTCAAAGCCTGTTTTTCATCTTCTACTCCCAAAAGATATAACGGGACACGGAAGAGTCTGTGGTCTCGCTTGGAGAATTTCCGAGCATCTTATCCCACAAAGCTCACTGAGATATCGCAGGAACGAAGGCTGTGTTCCTTGGACTCTGCTCCCTTCTTTTGTATTTTCCATGTAGTGACCATTATTGTTGGTGGAAGTGGTCCAAAGGACACACTTTGAGAAATGAGCCCATTAGACTACCAAAGGATAAGAGACAGAAGATTCCAGAGTTCAGACACACCCTGGAACTCCCATCATTCCCTTCCCTTTCCTCTTGTCGAATGTTTCATTCCTAAATCACATAGGATCTACTGTCGTGAAGAACTCTTCTACTATCTCAGTGTTTGCACCTCCAAATCTGTATGTTGGCATCCTAATCCCTTAGGTAATTATATTCAGGGGTAGGCCCTCTAGGGGTAATTATATCATGAGGGCAGGGCCCTTTTAAATGCATTAGTGGCTTTAGAAAAGGATCTCAAAATTGCTCCTTTATGTCTTTCACCATGTAGGGCCACCCATGAACCAGAAAACTAACACCTACCAGATACCCGATCTTCTGGTGCCCTGATAGTAGGGCCACCCATGAACCAGAAAACTAACACCTACCAGATACCCGATCTTCTGGTGCCCACACCCTAGAACCGTTAGAAGTAAATTTCTATTATTTGTAAGTTATCCAGTGTCTGGTATTTTGTAATGGCAACCTGGGTGGACTATGACACAGTCTAGCTGACTATGGCAAGCATGAAATCCTTTTTCCCTTTGCCATGTGCATGGTGTCACTGTTTTATCCTTAGGACAGGAATTAGTCACTTTTCTTGTGGCTGTGACAAAAAATGGGTTAAGAAAACAAGGTTTGTTCTGGCTCACAGTCTGAGGCTACAGGCCATCCCAGCAGAGAAGGAACAGAAGCAAGAAGCTTGAGGACGCTCATGCTGCATCGGTCGTCAGGAAGCAAAGACTGGAAGTACCGGTGCTCAACCCCCTTTTTGTTTATAATTTATTCTAGGATCCCAAGCCATGGGATGAAGTCACCTGCATCTAGGCTGTGTTAAATCTGCCCCCCTCAATTAACAAATTCTAGATCCCCCCTCATTGTTGTGCCCGCAACAATCAGCGTTCACCACCACAGAACTCAAAGCTGACATCAACGTCTCAAGTGGATTCACTTCATTCTTACAACTCAAGTCTTGTTCAATTCTGCTGTCTTTCCTACAGAACATTTCGTATGTAAAATTACCCATCTGTTTTCTTTCCCATTTCTGATGATTCAAACCACTGTTTTCTCACCAAGACTAATAGAATGTTCTCTATGAATATCCAACATCGCATTTCCCCAGCATATCCTTATTGCCTGCTCTTCTCCGTTCTATCCTAGTCCAAATCTCTACACCTCTTCCAAAGCTTAGGTGTCTGGGTACATGCTTCTCTGTGGGCCCCCTGCATTTGAACATGTGGAATTGGCCAGTCTCTCTGGGGGACTATGTTTGTGTAGGGTCTCTGAAGTACAAAGGGGCATATCCCTCGCCTCCTCTAGTAAATGGTCTCAAGGTTGGAAGAGGTGCCTATGGAATAGCTCGGAGGCTGCATTAGCAAGCTTCCAGACCTGACCTCGACAGAGTGAGACCCAAAGGCCACAGTGAGCTCCTGGGATAGAGGAAACTTCAAGAGGTGAAGGCAGAATAGAAGAGCAGATACATAAGCCATAGAGAAGGAGCTTGGATTGGAGACTGCTGGGAATTGATGAAACGAACTGAATAAATGGCCTCACACACACGCTGGTTGATAATGGAGCTAGCTCTGTTTTATTTTATTTTTTTCAAGTGCTGGCTAGTTCACAGTCAGTGGAAATTGGGAGGGGAAGTCACTGGGTCTTATGTTGTAATAAGAAATGCAGGGTTCACATTGGCCAGTTAGGTTCTAGTGCTCTCTGCAAGGAAGAGCGTACATTTCATCTGGAGTTCATTTTCAAGGTCTGACAACAACGATGATTACCACCTAGTCTTGGTGGAAAGGGAAGGCCACGGTGATGCTACAAAATATCCTCCAAAGGTAAAATGGTGGGGTTGCTACGGAAAACAGCACAGAAAGTGCCCCCCCATAAAAGCAGAATTTCTATCTGATAATGTAATTCTCCCGTTAGGATGTACACTACAAAAAAGGAAAACAGGAATTTTAAGAAATATTTTCGTGCCAGTGATCATGTTGCATTGTTGAACTGAAAGCAGGGTCTTGGATATATACATGTACACCCATGATCATGTCTTCATTATTGACCACAGTCAAATGTTAGAAGCAAGCCAGTGTCCATCAACGGCTGGCCAACGAAACATGGAGGATATATCCAGGGTACTATTATTTTTTTCTGGAAGAGGAAGGAAATTCTGACACATGGTACAAGACAGATGAACCCTGTGGACCTCTTCCTGAGCAAACACAGACAAATAGCGTGTGATTCTGTCAAGGAGCTAGAACCTACAGTGACGGCGCCAGGGGAAGGAGAGGGGAAGAGGAGAGCAGGGTTTGTGGGATGAAAGCCCCAGTGCCTATGAGCGGTGGTGACTGTATAGCTCTGTGAACGTGTTTAGCAGCACTGGGTTGTACGATGAGAAATGGTCAAGATGGTAAATTTTGTCTTGTATACACTATCACCATAAGAAATGTCCTTTAGTTAAATGACCTTCATGCCATTTTCAGTATCTGGCTTTGTCTGTGAAGCAGGGACCAGCCGTCAGTCCAACTGCCATTCTTCCAGGTAGATTGTGGGTACGAGTAAGTTCACCCTATCCCAATGCAGATGAAGCCATTGTTCTGTGCTGTTTATGGTGCCTTGGGTCCCAAAGCCCTGGCAGCTATCAGCAGGTTCGGATGTGGAGAAGGGCGGGATTCAGGGTGCTGAGGAGGGAGGCTCCAGGCTGAGGGGGACAAAGATGAGAGACTGTTTTCTCCATGGGTGATCTGAAGAACCTAACTCTAGCAGAGAACGCAGAAACTGAAGGGAAGCACCTGCTATGTTGGCATTGGATACAAGCTGTGGACTGGTCGGGAGGAAGAGATGGGAACCTGAAGAGTTAGAAGCAATCTTTAAAGAAAAGTAGATTCGCCACCACTTTGGTGGCTCCCATGCACCAGGCACTCCATTAACAATGCAAAATGCTGCATGGGGGTGGGGGCAGGAGATCCTTCCCACCCTCAACTTGTTGGGTAGGCAGTTTCCACCCAGTATCAAACTGACTGAGTGGCACCTAGAGATGATGGCAGATGTCATAGCTCAAAAGACCACAATATGCCCCATGATCCACACATCCACCTCGCATGCAATGACAGGCTGTCCACCAGTCACTGATTTGGGGCAAACATTAGGTTTCTCCTTAGAAAAGGTAAGAATAGGGCCACCTAACAGTGCTTCCCCAGTGGTTAATGTGGGGTCTGGAGAAGATGTCAAAAAGCCAAACCTTTATAGGTAGACCCATCAACTGAGAACAGAACCCAGGACAGAAAAGCCTTATATTGTGGCTTGCAAAATTCTTGCAGTTGGAAGGCAAGATGGAGGAGATGTTTTTAGGAATGGGGCCTTGATACGCAAAGAACAATCAAGGAAGTTATTTTAGTAGTTAAGCTTCTATTATCCGCCCTAGGCATGGAAGCATCATAAAACTCGGTGGTGTCTTGCTTGGGAATTGCTTTGTGCACATAGCTGTGGAAATGTTACACATAAGACTGATCAGGAATAATTGGAATGCGTGGCAAACAACTCAGACTCCCCAAGATTTAAGGGTCCTGAAGAAGAAAGAGGACTCGGTCCATTTTAATGACAAACTCTGATCGTTCAGAATTTAGAATTTCACATGCGTGTGATGGAGGGCATGTGACCTTGTGTGTCTGAGTGTTTAGGCCAATTCTCAGAGTTGATTTGGTTTTAGACATTTTGATTCCATAGTTCATTTTCTGCTGGTAAGGGACAAAGTTTCAAACTTTTTTAAAAATCATTCAAGGGTTCCCTCTCTCTTCCCTTTTCCTCTGCTCTTCCTCCTCCTCCCCTCCCTTCTCCTCCCCCTCCCTTCTCCTCTCTACTGCTCCTCCTCCCACTCCTTTCTCACCCCCACCCCGTCCCCCATCTCTGAGGGTTTTATTTTGTTTTGCTGTTTTGTGTTTTGAGGCATGGCCTGGTGGTGACATAGGAAGTATTCCAGGGTCTGGGAAGGATTCAGGTATAGATTCAGAACCAAGTCTACACATCTGCAGCCTGGGTTGGCCTTGAACTCATGGTTTTCCTGCCTCCGCTTCTTGAGGGCTAGGATTACAAGTTCTATGCTATCATGGCTAGATTATTCAAGAGTTTCAGAGAAGCAAAAAAAGATTCTCCGCTCACAAAATAGTGATCAGAGAGGAAATTAAGTTCAATGTGATCAGGTATTTCTGTTTCTTTTAATTTACAAATGATTTTTTTATTATGAAAGCAAAGATGATCTGTCCATATTTTTGGAGAGAATAGAAATGCTCTTTAATTTCTCAGCTAATTACGGTTAAGAGCTACCAGAATTGGGTAACTATGTGTGACACTTGAGGCTACGCGCAGGAGTTCTTGACAGGAGACATTTACATAAAGCTCGGTAATATCAGGACTTACTTCCAGAAAAGAGACGCCTTGACAAATGTCTCAGTGATTCATGACAGTGTTATGTAACTCTATTATGCATTTTGGGTAGAACAACTTGGATTTGTTGCAGGTACAATTCAATTAAATGGGGAAATTTTTTTTATGTGAACTGATTAGCTAGAGACGGAGCTTTTTTACAAAACTCTAATGTGAGCCAGTCTATTGTTTGGGAACACATCTGTGCAGGTTGTCATGTGGGGATAAAGGAGTTATTGATGCTACCTCTGACTGTCACCGTTGGAGGAGCTCGCTCCCTCCCACCTTGAAACTGGTGTGTGCAGCTGTGCTGTAGATCTGGGTGCAGAGGCATCAAGGACAAACGGGAAAACTTGTTACCGATGTTCCCCCTTCATGGTGCTCCACACATCCCTCCAAGCTGCTCCATCCCTACCTTCAGGTCCTACCGTGGGTCAGATCCCAGGAATGCAATAGCAGACCAGTTCCCTTGGTCTGGATGTGCCCTGAAAGGATGGGCATTTTCCTCACAATGAGTACTAGGAACGAGAGCTGGATTTGGAGTTTGGGACGATGCTGTGCTCTGAGTCTCAGAACTAAGTCTGGTACGTGATTCATCCCTGGGCTCAGAGCCCATCATATGTTCCCACCAGCAATCTTTCTAGGGTACAGAGGCCTCTTGGTGGAGTCCTAATGGCCAAGGCAGGCTTCCTTGGTGGCTGTGTGACTGGTCACCCGACTGTCCAGTGATCTTCTCTAGGGACGGCCTTCTCCTGCCCGTTCCACGGTGGCCAGCGCTTGCTAGAACACAGAGCTTCTACTTCTTACCCTCCATGTGTGTCCAACCTATAGCCTGCAGGCTGCATGTATCCTCAGGTAGCTAGGCATGTAGCCAGGCACATTTGTAAACCTTAGTGTCATACTGTAATGTCAAAAGGTCATATACCCGCGGAACACTGCACATTACCTACCGGCTGGAGCCACCTCCCTGTCCAGAGCCTCATCTGTTTCCCATCGCTAACCCACCCCACTGAAAGGGGTCACTCTCTCTGCTGCCCCATTTCCTTGAGAGTATTTCAGTCATACCACGCTGAGCCAGGAAAGCCACACGAATTCCTTGGATAACTTTACCTAGTGCAAAATAGCTTAGATGTCTGTCCTAAGTCATCAACTGATACGTTATTTCTGTGAATGTCTTAGCTTAAAAGATTCTGGGCTAGGACTGGAAAGCAGTTTCAATAATAGCTGAGTTGTGTAGTTTGGAAGACTAAGAATGATGCTGTCGGGCAGGAGGCACTGGCCCTGGGCTTAGTGCCAGGTGTGTGAGCACCACCAATGCTGCCACTTGGAGATGCTGCAGCTGTCCACAGTGGACTCTTGCTTACTTTGTCTGAGCTTTCTCAGAATCTTAACTCCCTAGGGGTACACACACACACACACACACACACACACACACACACACACACACACTTTTTTCTAACATAAACCAAAAGGAATTGAGTCATCAGCTGGAGGTTGCGTAGTTCCTACCTGGAAAGGACTTTCAGATATCACCCGGTCTTTTGCTTTTGAATGAATGGTCTTGACACACTAGTGGTTGTCCTGGTTGGATTTTGTCAACTTGATACAAGAAGCCGGATAATGCAGTGGTTATAAAATCAGTTTAGAGAATTGTGAGCGACTCTCATTTGTCTTCTTTTTCATGAAGCATTCCCAGTGGTTCTTAGAGTAAATAAGGCAGCATTTTACAAAACTTCCATTTCCTCTGAGTGTCTCTCTGTGTGTGAGTGCTCACACGTGCCCATACGCAGGCCTGAGTCCTGGATCACAGTGGTCAATCTCTGTTTACTGAGGTTCATAATAAACAGAGTGTCAAGGTCACTGATCCAGTTCAAATCTCTCATTTACCTCTAAGCAAACAGATGGAAAGTGAATGATTGGCCTAAATCCATTAAGCTAACGAGCGGTGGCTAGGAAGAGCGGAAGCTGAGATTTTTCACACCCCCACTACCATGTTCTGTTGAGCACTTCTACTCCAAGAATGGTTAGTATACCTTTGTCCCTTCGGAGAATCAGTCACAAAAGCCGGGACACAGTAGTCATCAAAATACAAAGCATGCTCCATGACAATCACTGTGTGGAATTGACATAGATGCCCAGCAAAAGCTGAATGAATAAAGAAAATGTAATAATATTTCTCCCCTCTCTCTCCTGCACTCACACACGTTCGAGTTTGTTTAGCCATAAACAATGGAATTATAAAACTTGTGGAGTTGGAGATCGTCATGTCAAGCAAACTAAACCAGACTCAGAAAGAAAAACATTTTCTCATTTATGGAATTTAGATTTAAATATAAATATTAGGAGGGCCGTGATGAAAGGAGAGATCAAAAAAGAGAGAAAGTGAACAACTCAGGGTAATTGATTGAGGAAGGGAGACATAGCTCTATCTGTATATCTGTAGCATCTAGGTGCATGTGTGTGCATGTGTGTGTGTGTGTGTGTGTGTGCATCTGTGTGTAAGAGAGAGGTGTGAGAGCAGAGAGGGAACTATGTGAAGGAAGAAGGGAGATACTGAGAAGAGGGAGAGGGATAGGAGGACAGTTAGTCAAATATGTACAAGGTGTAACACTACACCTACATGAAAATGTCAGAATAAAATTCATTATTTAGTATGCTAACAAAATATATATAATAGACATTTATATACAATTAAATATTATAATATGTCACTAAAATATTATAAATATATAATATATAATTAAATAAATGTTATAATAAAAAATGTCTGCAGCACCCCTACTTTGTTACAGAGTGAGGATGAGAGGAGTAATAGACAAACATGCCGAGAGAAGGGCCGGATCTGTGGATGGAGACCCGGAGACAAGATGGTCCACCCCATAAAGAAGATCGGGAGTTTGGAGCGAGTCTGCATCAGGGATAACAAGAAGCTATGGCCCTGGAGGGTAAGTGGAGAATCCATTCAGATAAGTTCAAGGGAAGTGTGGTCTGAGGATAACTCTCTACTTACCAGGCCGTGCCCTCAACCTGGAGACAGTTATCTTGTTAGACACTTTCCTCCTATTCTCCAGGGCCTCCCATGTCAGCCTGTTCTGTCAGAGTAGGGACTTGATAAAATAATGGCCCCTAAAATTCTGTCTTAGGTAGCGTTCCTGTTGCTGTGGCAAAACACCAGGACCAAAGCCAGCCTGGGGAGGAGAGGATTTATTTCAGCTCACACTACCATATCTGAGTCTGTCACTGAGGGAGTCATAGAGGAGCTCAAACTCCTTAGAGTAAGCAGGAAGCTGGAGACAGAAGCTGACGCAGAGGCCATGGAGGAGCGCTGCTTACCGGCTTGCTCTTCATGGCTGGCTTGCCCTGTTTTCATATACACCAGGACCTGTGAGATGGGTCCGCCCTCACCACTGTTAATCAAGACTGCTGTGGACAACGATTTTACTCTCTAAAGCTTTGTTTCTTGTACTTGTTTAATAAAATGCTGATTGGCCAGTACCCAGGCAGGAAGTGTAGGAGGCAGGGCAATGAGAACAGGAGAATTCTGGGAGGAGGAAAGATTCAGTCTTCAGTCTGCAGCCGTCACGCAGATGCAGAGGAAGCAAGATGAGAAAGCCTCGCTGAAAAGGTACTAAGCCACGTGGCTAACACAGACAAGAATTATGGGCTAATATAACTTATAAGAGTTAATTAGAAGCCTGAGCTGATAGGCCAAGTTTATGATTAATGTAGACCTCTGTATGTCTCTTTGGGACCGAATGGCTGCGGGACCAGACAGGACAGAAACCTCAGTCAATACAA
This sequence comes from Dicrostonyx torquatus, assembly GCA_028555095.1. Classification (NCBI taxonomy): domain Eukaryota; kingdom Metazoa; phylum Chordata; class Mammalia; order Rodentia; family Cricetidae; genus Dicrostonyx; species Dicrostonyx torquatus. The sequence goes on along the minus strand of JAQHUG010000479.1, from coordinate 502,507 downwards.
GACAATACTCTGCATACAGGCTTACCAACAGGTAATGGAGGCGTTTTCTCAGTTGCAAGTCCCTCTTTTCAGATAACTCTAGCTGTGTCAAGTTGCCCTATAACTAGCCAGTACACGCTCAGTAACAGTTTAAAAATTCCAAGAACTTAAAACTTGTGAATTTACAGGCCTAGTGTTTGTGACGAATCTATCTAGACCCATGAGAACACTGAGATTTCATTTATGCGATGACGCCCAATGGCTATGGCCTCAAGGTCATTATATCTCACACTCACTCTGGTTCCAAACCCACATGGCCTGCTTTCTACCACTATTCGGCAGTCTTTGGTAGAGCTCCAGCCAGCCTCATATCAAGGACAGTCACCAGGCCCCAGGAGCTCAGTCAGCTGCTGTCTTTAGACTTACATTTCTTTGAGTATTCAGCCATAGGTTCCCTTCACCCCTCTCCCTATATACTTGGTCACATTTTTAAATCCAGAGTATTCAGATGTCTCATGGTTTTTTTTTTTGTTTTTGGTTTTGGTTTTGGTTTTTCGAGACAGGGTTTCTCTGTGGCTTTGGAGCCTGTCCTGGAACTAGCTCTTGTAGACCAGGCTGGTCTCGAACTCACAAAGATCCGCCTGCCTCCGCCTCCCGAGTGCTGGGATTAAAGGCGGGCGCCACCACCGCCTGGCTGATATCTCAGGTATTTATGTGTATTGTGTGTCTGTCTGTCTGTGTCTCTGTGTATTTTTGTCTCTGGGTGTATATGTGTGAATATCTGTATGTCTGTCTATCTGTATGAAAACCATCATCCACCACAATGCCAATCCAGCAGGTCATACCCTTCTAATCCTTTCAAATTCCAGTATTCTTACTCCATGGCAGTCAGACAGGAAGTCTCCCCCAGGTTGGTGCTATTGCCCTTTGACTGCACAGAGCTGACTTCTCTCTGCCACTCCTGGCCCTCACCTTAGTGGATGAATGCAGTAGTTAAGGGCTCTCACATCAGCTGTCCACCCATCAGTCACTTTCAGAGCACAAATGCTCCTAATAAACACCATGGAATCTGAGTTTCAGGCTTCATCAGAATGCCACACTCTGTCCCAATGCATCCCCAAAGCTCTCCACTTTCTCCCTGCCTCCTGACAAGGTGGCATCAGATCCCTCATGCTAACTAATTAAATCAGGGTCCTAACCCTCCATGTAGACGGATAGGCGACACTTCCCCTTTCTGTGGTATGAACTTTGAGGTCACCTGACAGTCCACCCTTGTCAAAGACATATTTGCTTGGCATGCTGATATTTTTTCCAGCGTGAGGACCCATAGTTCCCTGGAGACCGATTGCTTCAGGTCCTCAGAATTGCACAAGTGCTCTTGGAACACCAGGTGCTGCTAGACTCAAGGAGTCTCACATGTGGCGTTCCAATCTGTGAAGCCAGTAAGGCAGGCATTGCAAAGGGACAGAGGCGTCAGACACACATACAGGCATCCCTAAGGGATGAGGTGTGAAAACATGGCATCAAATCAACTGGAAAAGGATGGATTTTCCAGGGGACCCTCTGGAAAAAAATCAAGGTGTATCTTATATGAGTCAACTTTCTGATGTGGTAACCAAATACCTAAGCTAACTGACTTATAAAGAGAAAAGGCTTCTTTTTCTCACTGCTAATTCAGAGTTTCAGTCTGTGGTCAGATAACTCATGGCTTTCAAGTGTCCAGTGAGGGGCTGGGTAGGAGTAAGAGAATGTCCACAGCAAAGAGAGCTGGTCACCTTGTGACCAGGAAGAAAGAGTAGAGGCAATGACTGGAGTCCCACAGTCCTCTGTGAGAGTGTGCGTTGAGGGATGTTAGGGGATCCCCAGCAGGCCCCACTTTCTGGGGACTCCACAACCTCCCAATATCATCACCCTGAGAACAACACCTTGTACATATGTTAACTATAAAGGGCTACTTTCTTTAATATGTAAAAAGCTTTTAAAAATAAATGAGGAAAATACTAACTCAACACAAAGTGGCAAGAAATAACAAAACATCATGAATTTTAAATACAAAAAAAGTTCAAAGTTGCTTATGAAAAATATGTACCAATTAAAGCAGCGGCAATATGCCATCAAATGCTAATAAACTTTTGATCACTTATTTTAGTGGCAGGTATGCAAAGAATCCAATTTTTTCATGTTTTATTTGTTGGCACAGAAGTTGATATAAGCCCTAGAGAGAGCAATTTAGTAATATCAAAATAAAAAATGCAGATAGTCTCTGACCTAAAATTTCCATTCCCAGGGATCTATCCTACAGACACACTCAGACAAGAGAGTAATGGTGCGAATTTGAGAATTTCCACTGCAGTATTGCTTGTGAAAGCAGCAGGCATTGCTCAACTGAGAGATTATTTTTAGAGTTAGTATACTTCCATACAATTAAATCCTTTGAAATATAACGCAGCATTTAACAAGGAGTGTGTTGAAGAAGAAAGTCCTCCCGAAGACCGTTAATGAACACAGCAAACGGGAAGGGCAGTTCTTGCACGTCTTCCATCATGCACATGGCAGAAGCTGGAGACAGAGGCTGCTTCCATAGCTAAGAGTACGACGTAGACCCAGGTCAGTGCGTGGACGATAAGCGGCAATCACGCTGGCCTATTTACAACGTAATGTTTTTACGGGAATACAGGAGGTTATGCAACAAAGCTGGCTTCATGGAGGGACACCGGTGCACCGGAGCCAGGTGTCAGGTGCCAGGGATGAACTGCACGTTCCAATGAGGGGGAGCAACGTTTGCATTCGAGATCAACATTAAAGTGATGTGGAGGCCAGAAAAATGAGAGAGAGGCTAACTGAAAGCAGAGCTGCAGAGTGAGTGCTTGAAAGATGGATGAGGTCAGGGAAAAGGGGCTTCAGATGGAGGCCTTTAGCTGTTGCTAATGAGCTGCACTTAGGGCCTGTGTATCTAGAAGTAATAGTCACGGCATACTAAAGCGTCCTTCCTTCCTGCGTTGCGTAGTCTGTCACAAATGGTGGGACCTGATTTCTACCCCATTTATATTTAATCACCAGTGATGATGTTGATATCATTTTTGAGGACACTGGGATGGAACATAATTTGAAGCAGATCCTCAGACCCAAAGAGAGTGTGGGTAAACGTTAATTGCTTGTACCAATGATACTACAGGGCAAGTCAGAAGGGACCGAATACCAGAGCTAGAAGCCGGGAAGTATGCACAGCAGGCGACCTGGTTTATACGCAGGTTCAAAGAAGGATGTAGTTTACACAGACCCAGCAAAGCCATCAACATAATTAGATACTTGGAGAAAACACTTCTTCTTGATGGCAGAGGTAGTGACGGCAATGGCAGCAATAATAAACACCGATGCTATCCAATCCTCTTGGGGATCCTTCACCAGCAATGTCTTCCCCCTCTTGCCTCCCCTGGCCCCACTTAAGGAGTCCCGGACTCTGACCAAACTGCTCTGACAGATAAGTAAGGGTCCTAACCACCACCACCACCACCACGGTGGCTTTATTAACTTTCAGAGCAGTTAGGCATTTTTGCTGCACACATCGCTCTCCACAAGCAGGCTGTGCTGTCATGGGAGGGCTCAGAGCTGCTCTGGCCGGCACTCACAGAGTGAGGCTTCACTTGTTCAGTGAGGAATCAAACCTACTGGCTCTTTCAAGCTGTAAGAGGACCATGAGAGACCCCATTTCCTAGTCATAAAAGCAGCCTGAAAACCAATGTCATTTAAATAGAATTGCTTCCTGGAGAGAGAGAGAGAGAGAGAGAGAGAGAGAGAGAGAGAGAGAGAGAAGGGTCTTCGTTGTTCGGCCACAGTCACAGTCCTCTAATATCTGAATCAGGGAGCTCATTATACTACAGGTAAGGATCAAGAAGAGTCTTTCAGGTTTGATGACAGCTCAGACAGAGGCCGATTCAACACCGTCGTTCCTACCCAACCGCACACTGGAGGGGCCAGAAGAGGACCCGCAGAGGCGGCAGGCAGTGTCTTAGGGAGAGGACCCGCAGAGGCAGCAGGCCCATCATTTTTTTCTGCGGGAGAAAAGGTTGATGGCTTTGTGCGAAGACATTATTCCATCATTTCCCTTTTTTCACCAGAGGTGGGAACAAAGAATAGAGATGATACTGCAATTTTGATCTTTACAACCTCATTTGAAATCATTCTCTGTGATTTAAGTTTTCTGGAAATGAAAAGGATAAATTGTGTGAACTTAGTTAAAGTTGGGAAGAAAAGTTGATTGGGTAGCCTGTTGTCAAGGAAACCACCAATTCTCTCTCTCTTTCTCTCCCCCCCTTCTCTCTCTCTCGTGTGTGTGTCCCCTTTATACTCTTCACCTGACATTTAAAAATAATTCTTATGTACCCAAAGCTTCTACGCTAAAAACATAAACAACAAAAAAATTCTCCAAGAAAGTAGTTTCTAGAATTTAAAATCAGGGAGAAAATTCTCTAACTCTGGTGGAAACAACATCCTTCTGGATCAGAAACAGGTGGTCACCAGGCCAGGGTCAAGGCCACTGCAGAATAAGGTTGAAAAGGTAACAAGACAGCACTAGGGTAAGGAAAAAGGCAAACAATTCAGCCCCTTGATACTTTATTGAGGATCCTTGCTTAGAGTCAGAAGCTACACATGAAAAGTAACACTTCGAGTGAAGCCCTACATTCAGAGACCAGAGAAGAAGGGGGGCTTATTATTTAAAGACAATTGTTGCCTCCCCACCACCACACGAGAAGATCATACCTCCCCACTCTACCACCACCAAGCTTGGCCAAGGAACTTTGTTACCTCACAGTGGCCACAGCATGCTCCCTGATCCAGTTCTGAACTTGACAGAGAGGATGCCAGCAAGTGTGCTCAGCAGTGCCTTTCTCTCAAGTCTCTACCTTCCCACAAGAGCACCCTGCCCTCTTTAGCCCGAGGGATGATGGGAAACATGAGAGACAGAGCTGTGGAGAGGAGCCCTCTCCCCAGCTGACGCAGGAAGCCAGAAAATCCAGCCAGGTGGCTCAAGGCGGCCAACCTCAGCCAACTCTCAGACGACGTGAGACAGTGTGAAGCAGTCAGTTGTTTATGTCCCCGAGTTTGGGGAGTAGTGCATTACACAGCAATAACAGACAAGTACAGAGTCCATCTAGTACAACAGCTTCACTTTTTACTTTCTCAAGACCATAGAAGAAGATGAAAATCAGTAACCGCTTGTTCTCTTGGGTAGAGCCGTGTCCACAAAGATTTGAGGACAATACCTTTCCAAAGCAGCGCAGAGAGAATGCAGGTCCAGAGCTTTGCGGTACAAAGGTTTACAAACAACTGAACTTGTCAGAACAGGCAAAGCAATTCCACAAAATCTCTGTGCATCTAAAAAATGGCTAGCCTGAAGATCTAGGAAAAGCTGCTGAAAGTCACCCAGAAGCTGAGAAGGAGCTGTGTGAAAACAGAGTGAAAGGAGGGGACCCTGGTGGGCACAGACCCACGCTGAAAAGGATGGGGACCCTGGGGAGCACAGACCCACGCTGAAAAGGATGGG
>JAQHUG010000479.1:473073-495558 GCA_028555095.1 Dicrostonyx torquatus | reverse complement strand
GTGTGTGTGTGTGTGTGTGTGTGTTGCACTATAGTGTACTTATCCTCCTTGGGTATCATCATCTGTGTGTATGTGTGCACTATAGTGTACTTATCCTCCTTGGGCATCTTCCTCTGTGCATGTGTGTGTATGTGTGTGTGTTGCACTATAGTGTACTTATCCTCCTTGGGCATTTTCAAAAATAACATTCAAATGTTCATGACAGCCCTAGTATTGTCATGACTTCCACATCAGTTCAACACAAGAAATCAAAACATGTATAAGAGAATCTGAATTTTCCCCTTACCCACACAGAGGTCCGTATTGCTCCCTGAGTTCCAGTTGGCTTTCCCAAAAACCCTGGAGAAAAATAAGACAGAAAACACAGCACCATGGTAAGAATAAGACTGAGCAAAATTTCAATGATTCTAACTTATTCAGAGAGGAAAAAACAAAAACAGCAAGAACACAATTACATAAACAATAAAAGAAGGATCACCATTATCCTGTATTGAGTTACTATAGAATATTGAGTAAAGAAATGGCTTTTAAAAAATATTGCTGAGTAAAACTCTCAGCAGCTCTATTTAATGGACAGAGGAGACCACAAGCACTTAAGCTATCTGCATATAATTGCTGCTCACACATCTGAAAACTATTTGCTTTCACATCTACAATGTCCCTCTTGGACATGGCTCAGGTTTGCCAAGTCCCCTTCCATGGCTCTCATATGTGTAAACTTCTGAACCTACCCAAATGACCACAAATTCAAAATTCTCATGATCTGAGTTAGGTGTCAAACAATGGATTCCAAACCAAAGACCCTCAGCATGGTTTTTCATAGGCTGAAACTTTAGGGTGAAATTGGTAGAGGTCAGAACATGCTAAGCCCTTCTGCTGCAGGGATGCAGCTGGAGTGAATGTATGGAGCATGATTAATAAAAACCCAGAGACAGATGTTGGGGTTCAACCTGAAGGTCAGAAAAGCAAAACAGCCAGCCATGGGTTCTTACCTCTGCCTCAGTTCGAAATGGCGATCCTGCCTCCTGAATCCTCACAATGAGACTGTGTGTGAGAGCTGTCTCCTCCCATTTTATATTCCTCTCTAGGGCTGGGATTAAAGGCGTGCACCATTACTGCCCAGTTTCTATGGCAAACTAGTGTGGCATGAAAGGTGTGTGCAACCACTGTCTGGTCTGTAAGGCTGACTAGTGGGGCTGTTTTACTCTCTGATCTTCAGGCAAGCTTTATTTATTAAAATACAAATGAAATAGACAGGAAGCATAAGCAGGTGTGATAGGCTATCACGTGGGCAGGCATTGTTAGTGAGACGTGGTGGGAGGGACATATATGTGAAAACGTGCGTGTGTTGGGAAGGGGATGCATAGAAAATGCTCGGTCTGAGTCATAGGGATGAAGGGTCAGAGAGCAGTGGGTTCGAGAAAGCACATGACCTGCATGGAACTATGCCCTGTTCTCAGTAACTCTGCACTTCACAGTGAAAGCCTGGACTATAGCAAGAAAAGCCTGGACAAACACAAGAGGGTAAACTCAGGGCCCCACTCACAGACAGAGAACTACATTCCATGAAGGAATGCAGAGAAGGGAGAAAGAGTCGTCATCCCACCCCCCAGGAATTAACTCCCGGTCTGGTTATCCAGTGCCAAATGGTCAGCCCTGAAATCACAAACAAGTAGGTAGCACTAAATGGTCTGAGCAAGTGGTGTCTATACATTTTTATATATAAACAAAAGAAGATGAGGTCATGGTTTTGAGAGGGAACAGCGGGGGCATATGGGAGATAATGGAGAGAGGAAAAGCAGAAAATGATGTAATTATATTTTAATTTAAAAAAAAACACAAGTACCTCAGGCGGGTGTCCAGGAGATTAGTACGTCTACGTTTTGATAAACCTCTCTAATGATTTGACTTCCCAGTTCAGGGAATGAGGCACAGTGTGGCAGCATTTGTGAAGCAAACGTGGCGAAGCATGCGTCCAGGAATGATCTGTGCCTTGGCTGTGCTCTAGAGAGAGCACGACAGAGTTTATATTCACAGGGATGATGGGCTGAGAGGAACTGATGGAGACATTCTCCAGAGCCAGCCAGCCAGGGGTCTCCTTACATGACGGCTATTCTGTCTGCTTCCAGATGTTAATAACAAATATATTTTACTCAACTGACTATATCTGGTCATTTCCCCCACTCTCCAACGTGTGGAATTTATTTTCTTTCACTTTCCTATACAGTTTGTTTGTTCTATTTTGACACTTTTAGCTCCCTTCACACTTGCTTCAAGAGGGTGTAGGAGGCCTGTTGGGGTGATAGTTCATGGGCTTAAAAGTTGTGAACCGGGCACCCCAGAGGGAGGGATGAGAGAAGAGGGTGTTTGCCAAGCAGGGGAGATAGAAAAGCCAGCAACAAATGGTGCAGAAAGACAGAGAAAGAAAAAGAAAGGAAATTGAGAAGTGGCAGGCAAAAGGCCAGATGTAGGTCATTCTCTGCCTAGGGAGTGGAGCAGTGGCCATGCAGGGGGAGGGGTGGGGAAATCCCAGCATCCTCAGAGGGTTGCTATCAGGGTTGGCCCAAATTAGCCCTTCCTGCCCTTGTATGGCAATTCATGTGCGGGATCTGGTGGCGCCTGCTGTTGGTCTGGAGGCAGTGTCCCCACAAGCTAATCAGACTTCTGAGAAAAACCAATGGCAGTAAAAAATAACCTTCAAAAATAGATACAGGGTCCCTATCTACAAATGCCCTGGTCATCTCCACTGCCACGTCACTCTGGTGAGCTGAAGGCCACACACTTAAAATATCTTCTCCCTGACCGAGCTTCCCCTCCCAACCACTTCCTTCTGTCTCCCCATGGCTATTGTCTTTGCTCTGCAGGTCCAACCCTTTGACTGCTGGTTCCCTCATTTCCCCTGAATCCTCTGAGTTTGGGAATCACTGGGGTCCTTACTTGGCTCCAACTGTTTTCTTCTCTGGACTGTCATCTCCTCCCACACACTAGGCCCTTGTCCCTTCAGCCCTGATGTTGGCCACAGCGTGGATTCTGCAGCCCTGATCTCAACTCTTGTCTCTTGCGAGGTCGTCTTTTTCGGGGCCAATCCTCTACTCAACAATGGTGGCCTCTAGAAGGGTTCCTGGCTTGACCTTCAAATCTGTAAGAGAATCTGTAGCCCGTGTGTCACACACAGCTGCATCCTACAGGGTTCCCTGTTAGTTTTGGTCCCTGCAGGCTGCTGACCGACCAGTGCCACCATTCCCATAAGGCTGCCCTCTTTGCGCACAGGGCTGTCTCCCTGGCATGTGTGTCCTTGTCTGTAGTTCCTGCAGGAACCCCCACAATGATCCCTCCTTGGTGGTTCTCCCTGAAGCAGAGACATGGCTGCTAGCTGCACTTCCCAATCCAGTACTTGGCACACACACCCCAACTGATGGTACACACCATTGCTGGATGGTGACCTTGAGAGCATAACTTCTACTTCTGCTTCCTAGAACCTGGTATATTTAAATACTCAACAAACTGGGTTCGGGGTGGGTGGATGAATGAATGAATGAATGCATACTGATGAATCATAAGAGATGAACGTTGTTATAACATAAGCTGGAGATGAAGGTTTATTGGGGAGGGAAGGAAGAAACCCATTCCAGTGGAGAAAGGTTCTTTCCCATCACATGTGTTCTTTTTAATTCCCTTTTTTTTTTTTCTTTTTCAAGACAGGGTCTCGTTATCTATCTTTGGCTGTCCTGGAACTCACACTGTAGACCAGGCTGGCCTTGAACCTTCCTCTACCTTCCAAATGCTGGGATTAAAGATGTGCACCATCACTGTCCCGCACTTTTCGTGTCATTTTATTCATAGTCCACTAAGATTTGATATCACGAATGGCTATTAAAATTTATTAAATATTTCTTGGCATCTGTTGAGATGTATATACTCTTCTCCTTTACTGTGTTAATGTAACAAGTTATATTAATTGCTTTTCAAGGCCTACAAGCCCTGTTTGGTCTTGAGAAATTACTCTTTAACATGCCACATGCATTCTTCATGTGGAGGTCATCCTGACTCCCAAAGTGTAAACAGAAGCAATGCCCCATGGGAAATCTTATGCAAGACCCAGAGTCTCACCTGGCGGAAAAACATCAAGTTTCCAACAAAAGGAGAGGGCCTGGGGTGTCTGATGCCCAGCTTCTCCAGTCTTGAGAATGCCGATGTGGAATACCTGGGTGGACGGAGAAGCACATTTTTAAAGTTGAGAAACTGTTGCTTATATTCATGTCATTGGCCCTGTTGGGATGCAGAACTATTGAGTTCTCTTAGTGAGGCTGAGAGAAGTTTCCAATAAACGTGTCTAAGGACTCGAGGGCAGGGAACCAGGAGTGCCTCCAGATGGGGGGATAGGATCCCCCAGTCTGGGTACTTCAGAGGAAGGCAGTCTGATACCATCCTCCACTAGAACGCCCTCAGTCTTCTCCACACACGCACCTCAGTTCCTCACCTTCTAGATCTATCATGAACTACAACCCAGAAGGCAAAACAAAACTGTCCAGTGGCAGAGCATAAGCTCCCTGGTGTCGCTTTTTTGGTCCAGGCCAATCTCCTATTCATATACAACTTGTTGCTCATCGCATTCCATGGCCATGACTTCATTGAGACAAAAAAAAGGTGGGGGCCTCTCACAGCAAGAAGACTGCCTTACTTCCCTCTTACACCCTTTGTAAGACTTTGTCTTCCTGCCTAAACACAGAAGGGAGGCAGGTTCTCTGCATCCCAAACCAGAAAAAGTGGCCCATCAGAGGCTCTACTGCTTTTCAGGGCGGCTGTCCAAACACTGGGATGAGGGGGATATTCCAGTTCATGGGAACAGAGAGGTGACACTGTTAGAGTCAGAGTTGGCCTGGCCAAACCTGCCATATGGCCCCAATCTCCACCCAGGCAAACAATTAGGTCAAAAGTTCAGTTGGTTCAGAAAAATTAATGAGTCAAACTGGGTGTTTAGCATCATGCCGAGATCAGCCAAATCCCAATTTAGGAACAAGGAAAAATAACAGAATAGCACTGCAGTCTGGCTTCTGATGAATACTAGAGCTCAAAACCCTCTGCAGTGAGAAGGATGCATTATTCTCCAACCTGAGAACAGTTCAGCAAAGCCTCCAAAATCCAGGGAAAGGGAGCCACCTCTTAAGCATGGCTTACCCGACACAGCCTTGTGCTTGTAGCTAAAACAGTCATGGGGAGGCACTGAGTAGGTCACAGTGGGAAGCAGGGCTTCTCCCAGCATCTGAGAGGAGAGCTGGCTTGAACGACTTCCCAGAACATCACATTTATGTCCACATTTGAGGAGAATCATAAAGCACATGCTAGAGCCATGTGTGAATTCCATGGATTAGCCACACCCACATTCCTGTTCATTAGTATGTGTGCCAAAGGTCAGCAGTCCCATTTGGAAAAGGTAGCCTTTCAAGCAAGTGATGGCATTTTAAATGCCTCCCTTTGTCCTCAAATGGAAAGGCCAGAGGAGAATCACAGCTATTGAACACTTCCTTTAACACTCTTAAATCGGAGATTTTCCATCAGTTTTTGCAAATTATTTTCTAAATATAATCTCTGATGGATAAAAAGAAATATGAAAATCTTGGGCCACGTAATTACATCTTAATTTAGTAATTAGATGTCTTGATTGTCTAATTAAAGGACAAGAAGTCTGTGCCTAATTACACATGCTAATTATTATGCAAGACCATGCCCTCATTATGTAACTTCACTTAGGAGAACACTGCCTGTGTGTCTCTGCACAAAATTCAGACATTTCCAAGCATATGGCCCCAGCAGAGAGTGTCCTGTGCACAATCACAAATTTCACTCCCAGCCTGGACTCGGGTACAGAACGTGGGCGTCTTCAGTGGGAAGTCACCAGGTAAGGCTACCATCAGTCAGAGTCCCTGAGTCCAGATCTGAAGTGGGAGATTACCACTACCCATGTAAGGGGCCAAGTTGTAACACAGGCACGATTTGTGCTTGGCCTGTTTCCTTCTCTATAACCTGCTGTTCTCATGTCTCTGGGGCCTCAGGCTAATCTCCAAATGTCTCATCAGACACCCAAGTCCATGGACTCCTTCAGCCATGGGGTAATAGGTTCCAAATGACAAGTTGGAGTCCTAGCCTCTAGGACCTCAGAACATGACTCTATTTGGAGACAGGGTTAGTGTGAATGTTGTTAGTTCAGATAAGGTCATATTGAAGTCAATTGGGTCTCTCATTCAAAGATACTGGGGTCCTTGTCAGAAGACAGCCATATTGTTTACTTTCTCCACCGTTGTGACTAAATACTTGAGAAGAAGAAATTCAAGGAGAAAGGCTCACCTGGCTTTGATGTGGGATGGCCTTCTGTATATGTGTTGCTTTTATTGGCTGAATAAAAGCTTTTCAGCCAATGACTTAGCAGAGTAAAGCCAGGAAATCAGAACAAAGATATATAACGAGAGAAGGTTGCGTCAAGCAGACTCCATGTAACTGTCAAAGGAGAAAGATGCCAGAACCTTACGAGTAAGCCACAGCCTCATTGCGATACACAGATGAATAGAAATGGGTTAAGACATAAGAGGTAGCTAGGAACATGCCTGAGCCATGGCCAAACAGTATTGTAGTTAATATATTTTCTGTGTGATTATTTGGGTCTGGGCAGCTGGGAAATGCAAGTGCAGTCTCTTTTTACATGCCTCACAGTTCGAAAGGAAAACGGAGGCAGAACAGTCAGGAAGCAGAGTGTGAACAGGAAGTGGAAATCTCAAGGCCTACCCCAGTGACCCACTTTCTCTAGCAAGGCTCCTAAAGGCTCCGCCTCCTAAAGGCTCCACCTCCTCCTCCTAAGGTCCCACAAACAAACAAGCAGCAGCCACAATGGGCAATGAAGGGTCATGGGCATAAGCCTGTGAGGGACATCCGTGCTCAAACAATAACAAAAATGGCCATGTGAAGACAGACACACAGAGAGCAGAGACCAGAGTGTTGCTGCTGCTAGTCAAGGGAGGTCAAAGGTCATCAACAAACTTGTAACAGGAGAGGCAAGGAAGGGCTCATCCCACAGGGTTCCAAAGGAGCCTGGCTCCTCTGACACCTTCACTTCAGACTTCCAGCTCCTAGACCTGGGAAACAACCAGTCCTCTAATAGAGCAGTCATGGAAGCTGAGAACAAGGGTGCTCCCCAAAACATTCCAGACAGTCAATGAAAATATTTTAAATTTCTTTTTCTTCCTGTCACTTTCAACACTGTCATTGTAAAAGAAATCTGTCCTTCATGTTAGATTAGATTCTGTACCGACCAACGGGAGTACAGGTGGCCTGGCTGGGTGGGGTTGTGGAAAGCAGGTACCATGGAGCCGTTCTGCCACCGCCGTGTTGTGACATGTAGAACAGCTTTCCTCTGACAGGAATTAATGCAAATATGCCCACCACTGCCACTCCGGACATCTGTCGTTGTTTATAGTAAGGAGACGTAAGTCAGAAAATGACAGCAGACATACATATTGCCCCACATAAAATTCTTTGGTTTTATTTTCACATCTAAGGCAATCATTCCATGCTACAGGATACAAATCTTGCATTGTCACTGGTGACTCCTGTGGTGTCCCTTCTCAAAATAAACCGAATCAGGTACATTGTTTCCACAATAAGGCTAAAATCTTTTATTTATTTATTTGTTTATTTATTTATTTATTTTGGTTTTTCGAGACAGGGTTTCTCTGTAGCTTTTGGAGCCTGTCCTGGAACTAGCTCTGTAGACCAGGCTGGTCTCGAACTCACAGAGATCTGCCTGCCTCTACCTCCCGAGTGCTGGGATTAAAGGCGTGCACCACCACCGCCCGGCTAATAAGGCTAAATCTTAAAGGTTACAAGTTGCCCAGTCTCTCATTGTCCTCAAAGACAAGTCACTCTCTTAATGGAGTTTACACAAGATTTACAACCCATTGTTTAGGCAAAGAAGTAACTTGAGGGAAACCGGGGTGGGGTGGGGTTGTGGTCTGAGACAGAATCTTATATAATATAGCCCAGGCTAGCCTCAAATGTATGTATGTATGTTCTGTAGCTGAGGAAGACTTAAAACTCCTCACCCTCGTCTCCACCTCTTGACCATTGTGGCCACAGGTGTGTACCACCACACCTGGTTACACAATGCCAGGGATAAAACCCAGGGTTTTGTGTGCGCTGGGCAAGCACCCTATAAACTGAGCTACATTCTCAGGCCTGGGATAAGGCTTGATGGGTTCAGGTCAAATGGACTGAGGTTTAGAATACCAGAAGCCAGTCAGAGTCCAGCCTGGTCTGCAGGCTTCTCTCACTGAGTGTCACAAGCAGCCACGAGAACCGCCTTCTCTTTGATGCTGCATCTGGGTTCTGCCAGCAATTCTGCCAGTGAATTCATTCACTCCGTTCACTTGTAAAATAGCCTTGGCTGGATCTCCATCCAATTGTGTTCTTATTCTTTGCGTGGCTCCTGTCTGCCCAGAGCAAGAGAGGCACAAGGGCAGAAAGAACTTAAATCTTGTTTTAACACGGATATTTCTGGTGGAAAAATTATAAACTCTTGAGTGTGTGCATAAGACTCTCTCATTGCTCCTTTCAGTACCTCGTGTCTGGTTCCCTTCTTCTTTCCTTCCCTCCTTCCCTCCCTTTCTTCCTCTCTTCCTTCTTGCAGTGCTGGGACAGAATCCAGGACCGCATCCATGCCATGCAAGCGTTCTATCCCGGAAATACATCCCTGATCCTCAGGTGTAAACGGCATCTAATGGATGATCTGAGTTCTTCCTCCCAATCATGTAAAAGCACCACAAAAGCATGTGGCCATTGCAGTCATTACCCTGAAAAGTTTTGTTGTAAAAAAACAATTTGAGTCGGTCCACCCAATGAGACAGTGTGCCTGAACTAATGGGAGCTCACCAAATCCAGCTGGACTGGGACTGAATGAGCATGGGATCAAACTGGACTCTCTGAATGTGGCTCACAATTGAAGCAGACTGAGAAGCCAATGATAATGGCACTGGGATTTGTCTCTACTGCATGTACTGGCTTTTAGGATCCTAGTCTATTTGGATGCACACCTTCCTAAGCCTGGATGGAGGGGAGAGGGCCTTGGACTTCCCACAGGGCAGGGTACCCTGCCCTCTCTTAGGACTGGAGGGGGACAGGAGAGAGGGAGTGGGGGAGTGGAAGGGAAGTGGAGGAGGGGAGGAAGTGGAAATTTTGATTCCTATTATTTATAAAGTAATAAAAAATTATCAGAGAAATAAAAGAAAACAATTTGACATTTACACTGATGTGGGAGAGCTATACAGTCATTACCGTCATCATCTACCCTAGGTCATATTGTTTCCTGTGTCCCAGGCACTGTGGCTTATATGCCATTTCACATACAACCTCCAACAACTGCTTGCAAGTAGAAGTTAGTATTATTTTCCTGAGGCTAGTTAGGAGTGCTAAGTTTGGAGAGATTTAATGGTGTACCCAAGGTACCAGAGCTGCTCAGCTACTGAATCAGAGTTCAAACCAGGTCAGGCTCACTTCGAGCAGGTGTTATTATGCACCTGCTCACCTGTTCAGTCCTGCAGGCTAAGGCTTTGTGGGCCAACCGCATCAGGAGATTGCACAGACAATATGCCAAGAACAAAAGCGGGATGCTCAGAACCTGCAAGCTTTATAAACAGATACCAACGACCTGACAGGCATCTGGTTGCTGCCTTTCATCCCTACTCACCTGTCTTGTGATTCTCTTGTTTAATATTTATTTTTATTCATCTGTTTAGTGTCTACACATGCACATAGTGCTGTGGGGCACAGTTGGAGGTCAGAGGACAGCTTTCAGGATTTGATTTTCTACTGCGGGCGGGGTCCTAGGGATTTGAATTCAGTTCACCAGCAAACTCCTTTACCCATTGAGCCGCCTTGCCTTGCCCTTTGCTTACTATCCTCGGTCCTCTTTCTAATGCATTGATCTTTCCTTTCCGCTTGCCCATCCCTACCACAATGCAAATAGGTCCTGCGTTCTCCACCTTAAAGCATGGGAGCGCGCGCCTGTGAGTCCACTAGCAGCCTGCCTTTCTTCCCACCTTCCAGCAGAGTGTCTTGAAATGGAGATGTGCTGTCCCCTTCTGAATCTTTAATCCTGTCTCTGTCTGTTCTAGCTAAGCTGGACTGGGAAAGGACTGCTCTAGGTCACTGATGAGTTTCTCATTGTCAATCCCATGATCCCCCAGCAGTCTCTTTACTTGAATTCTCCATGGTACTTACATGCAGCTGAGAACTTCTTTGGGAAAACCGTTTCCTCCTTATTTCCAGGATGTCACCGCTCTACCCTGTGGGCTGCTGGCCTCTTTCCTTCTGTTGGCCTGTCACTGTCAATGCCATCCACAAGTCAACACTCCTGCGTTTCCATTCTCTCCATTGAGCTCTGACCCTCTTTATCCAGCTCCCAACACAACTGCACATTTTAAATGTCAACTTAGCAACTAAAACACGGACTACTGTAGTGGTTGAATGGGAAATGTCCCCCATGGTCTTCACATTTTGACACTCGGTCCCCAGTTAGTGGTGCTGTTTAGGGGACTTTGGGTGATGCAGACTCGCTGGAGGAAGTACGTCACTGGGAGCAGGTTTTGAGATTAAAAGCCTCAGCCTTCTTCTAATTCCCTCTCTCTACTCTGTACTCTTGGTTGTGGGGTGGGCTCTCAGCTTCCTCTTCCTGCCACCTTGCCTACTACTTGTAGTCATGAGTCAATGGCCTGATGGACTCCTATTCCCTCTGGAGTTAAGAGCCCAAATAAGCCCTTCCTTCTATAAGTTGCTCTGGGCCATGATATTTTATCATAGCAACAGAGCCATAAGTAACACCACTATCAAATTTAACTGTTTCTATTGTCAACTTGGTTAGACTGTGGAACACCCAAGCATTGGCGAGACCCAGGTGTGCTATGTCGGTGACGGGTCCTAGAGAAATTAGCTGAGGTGGGAAGATTCTCCCTCGATCCCAGAACTGAATAGTTGGGGGGGTGGGAACCAAGCCAACAGACTGCATCCCCATCTCTGCTTCCTTCCAATGTGTGAGCAAACATTCCTCTCACCACCATGCCTTTCCCACCACGTCGGACTGTATCCCCTGAACCCCGAGTCAAATTAAGCCCTTTCTCTGTTAAGTTGTTCTTTGCCAGGTATCTGGTTACAGCAATAAGAAAAGCAGCTAAAGCAACTATAGTTAAACATTAAATAAAATAGCTAAGCAATTACCGTTCCCTCTCTAAAGCAGTTGTTTCCCAGCCCTTGTGACCGCAGTTCACCAATGGTACAAGCTAGGCATCTCAGAGACCCGGGTACTCTGTATAGGTGTTATAACTGTGACTACCCCTCCTAATTGGACATTAGCCATCCCCATCCCATTTGCTTCCGGCAAAATGGTGATTGGCATCCGAGACTGGAGCGTTGAGTCCCCATCCCAAGCAGGCAAGAAACAAGGCCTCCAGAAGCTGCCAGCTCAACTGACACCTAGATTTTAGACCAGCAAGGCACGGTTATGCCTCAAACGAACAATTTAGTCAATTCAGTAATAATTGCAGTGACCCAAAATATCAAACATGTTTAAATTCATGAGTTCGAAATGATACAGGCATCTAGCATCACCTTCACATGTGAACCAACTGACCTCTGATACCATTATTGAAAGCTTCCCCCACTGTTGAAAACTGCAGTAGACTTGGAGACTCATTAATTGAGCTCTCTATAATTAAAATTATTTTACATGCATGGTGGTGCCTTCTTTGAAAGGTAAACATTATGATGAATCCTTTCAGAAATTGAAACCATTTTCAAGTCAGAAATTTAAGCTATTTTTAAAAATAAGCTGGTTTTTCCCAACTGTCCTTTCCCGTTGCCGATATGACAAACAACCACAGACATAGTGGCTTAAACAATTCCAATTTACCACCTTGTGGTTCTAGAGGCTGTGAGTCCAAATTCTTAAACACTTAAACACCTGTAAAGTCTTTAAGCCCAAGGCCATCTCCTCCTGGATTCTCCCAGACTGGTGACAATGGTAGCCTATGCTTCCATTCCTCGCTTGTCTTTCTCTCTTAGAGCTCCTGTGTCCCTGTGGTAAGAGGACAAGGAGTCAGAGGCGAGTGGACCAGGCAGGACTACATCTCAGAAGCTGTATTTCTGGACGTTCTGGTTAAGAATTCTTGAAGCTGCAGTTAGATTCCTCCCGCTGTATCAGAAACTAGGGTGTCCCTAATGAAGGCTCCACAGCCTCTGAAGATGGTGGTTTCTTTTTGTTTGTTTCTTTTCTTTTCTTTTTTTTTCGAAGCAGGGTTTCTCTGTAGCTTTGATGTCTGTCCTGGAACTAGCTCTTGTAGTCCAGGCTAGTCTTGAACTCACAGAGATCTGCCTGCCTCTGCCTCTTGAGTGCTGGGACTAAAGGCGTGCGCCACCAGCGCCCGGCTGATGGTGGTTTCTTTATAATTTTCTTGCACTGTGGTTTTCAACACACACACACACACACACACACACACACACACACACACACCTTGTGGGCTTTTCTAGAGGGTTATGGAGGGAAATACTCTAAAAAAGAGGATTTGCCCTCCATGACTTGAGCGTGGGAAAGGGTCTCCTTGCCCCATGAATATTCCACCTACCTCATAAATATTCATAACAGTCTTTAAAACCCATAGCACAGAGGCTACTGTGCTGCCCTTCCTCCTCCACATCTCTCTGGAGTGCTGACTTAGTGACCTTCTGTGTCTCTCACAGACATCTCTCCTTCTGGGACCAGAGCAGGGCTGGAGAGACGGCTCAGTTAAGAGTACTCGCTGCTCTAACAGAGGACCCAAGTCTGGCTCACAACCATCTATAAATCCTATTCCAGGGCATCCAATCTCTTCTTTTTATCTTTGTGGGCATCAAGCACACATTGGTCTTCATACATATATGCAGGCAAAACATTCATAAAATAAGTTTAAATAAATCTTTTTTTTTTAAAAAAAAAAGCCTAGAGATCCCTCCCCTGTAATAAAAGAAGTCTTGTGATTATTTTATATCCACCCCCATAATCCAGAATACTCTCTTTCTTAAGATTCTCAAATAGTTCCAACCCCTAGTTGCCATGTACGGTGGCATTCATGGGGTAAGACATGGACAACTTTGGTTGTACCAACTCCTATTTAGATAGAGCCAGGTGTTTTCTGGGGCTGCGCCGGTAAAGAAGAAGTGCCCAAGATGAGAATGGAACCATGAACTGTCATAGGTTCCTCCAGGCAGATAGATACTGTAGCTGCGGGGCAGTGGCAAGAGGCCAGCAGGCTGCTCCCTCCAGAGTTGGCCTCTGCCCTGGCAGCACAAACCAGCTTTGGCACCCATGGCCTTCACAGCCATATAGGTAAGCGCTTTCCAGAAGCCATCATGATTTTAAAAAGATATCTTCAACTAATGGTTATGAGAGTCCAGAGAGGCAACCTACTTTTCCATTTTAATACTAGCCTTCAGGCCAGGGAAACCAGTGGAACCAATATGCCCCACAAGTTTAATGACCGTAACTCTTCCAAAGCCAGTCGTGTGTGTCACACCTGAGAAAATTTTTCCATGCCTGTGTCTGACCAGTACGGTCACTTCCCAGTTCCTTTTACATCTATAAACATGCCTTTTTTTCAAAGGAATCTTTATGCTATGGCCTTAAGTGAAAACCAGGACCACTTTCATAAACAAAACAAGTGGTGGTAAGTTCTTCACGGTGACAGACTTAAGGCAGGCAGGCATCACACCCTCGCGTGCCAGTCATGGTCCACAACCACTGTTGGGAAGACATGACTCTCAAAGTCAGTCCAAGCAAGGTGCAGTGTAAAATGTGGTCTGTCTATGCTGGGACCTGGTTGATGGTTTGACCCGATGGCACACAACTGGCAAAGGAGACCTCAGTCCTTTCTTGAAGCTCATGTGGTAGCCTGGGCCGGATGAACGTCTGTGTGCCATCATAGGGTCACTACCACAAAGTGCTGCTTGGCACTTGACCTTGGGTTTAGTCCAAGCTGTGGTTGTGGTTTGTTCTTAGGAAGTGCAAGGGGGCCTGTGTGGCCCCTAGGGCTAGTGTACCCAGCATGTTAGGAATGGAGAGTGTTGCCATGCTGGTAGCTGCTCCCTTCATGGCTCCCTGTGTGTTCCCAGTACCGTGTCAGGGGCTAGGTACCAGGCCATCATAGAGATCACCAGCACCACATCCTGATCCCAGGCATTCACAGCCTAGACAAGTCTAACAACAGAAAAAGTGAATTAAGCATTTGTGTTTCAAACCTTGCAGCAAAGAAGTGGCCCCAGCCAGAGAGTTCATCCTCAACTGAAATCTATTATTTCGTTTTCAGTTGTTCTACTCACTAGTGAACTGTAGTTATGAATCAGGAAATATGGTAAATGGTACTAAGTTGCTTCTTATAAGAACTAGGTTGGAATGACAACTTATGCTGGAGAGGATGTGGGGAAAAGGGAACACTGCTGCATTGCTGGTGGGACTGCAAGCTGGTACAGCTCCTTTGGATATCTGTATGGTTATTTCTCAGAAAATTAGGAAACAACCTCCCTCAAGACCCAGCAATATCACTTTTGGGCAAAGGATGCTCAATCGTACCACAAGGACATGAGCTCAGTTATGTTCACAACAGCATTGTTTGTCATAGCCAGAACCTGGAAACATCCTAAATGCCCCTCGATCAAAGAATGAATAAGGAAAATGTGGTACATTCACACAATTGAGTACTACACAGCAGAGAAAAATAATGACATTTTGAAATTTTCAAACAAGTAGATAGAGCTAGAAAACATCATATTGGGTGAGGTAACCCAGACCCAGAAAGACAGTTATCATGTTTGCTTACTCATAAGTGGTTTTTAAACATAAAGTAAAGAAAACCAACCTACAATTCACAATCCCAGAGAACCTGGATAACAATGAGGACCCTAAGAGAGACATACATGGATCTAATCTACATGGGCAGTAGAAAAAAAAAGATCTCCTGAGTAAATTGGGAGCATGAAGACCATGGGAGAGGGTTGAGAAGGGGCGGGGAGAAGGCAGGGAGGGGAGCAGAGAAAAATGTAAAGCTCAAGAAAATCAATTTTTAAAAACTAGGTTGGAAAAAATGAAACAAAACAAAAATAACTCAGATCCTATAAGGAGGCCCTCTCTTTATGATGCCATTAAACCAGGAGATGTGACCATTACATCATAGGAAAGGAACACAGCATAAAGGTGCCTGAGGAGGGATGAGGTGCAGGAGGCCGCAGGGTGTTGTCAGAAACATTTTAGGAAAACAACCTGACCACCAAGCGTGTTCTCCGTTGGGTGCCCCATGAAAACCCAGCCCTGTAGGAAAGAGCCAGCTAACGCCCAGTAGGGCAGATGGTATGAGTGGACTGGGATGAGATGAGTATCTTGGGAGGGACAGGCAAGAGAGGCCTGTGCTTGCCATCTCATCTCGGGTCCCAGCTCTCTGCCATCACACATTTAGCCACCAAGGATCTTGGGACAGTGCCCTGGCTTTCCATGGCAGTGAGAATTAAAGAAAACTGAGTCAAACAACAGAGTCACGGTGTGCGTACCCGTGAGCCTTGTTTCTAGTGTAAAAGCAGAACAAAGAGATCAAGTGATATCAGAGTGCCAACTAAGTGATTTTACTTACGAAATACTCCTGGGGTGGGCAGGGTGGCTTTTTAAAGTGTTGTTTATTTATCTAACTTTATCCAGACTGAGCTACTCCATTGACCAGAGAAACCACTGATGATATGATGTGGGAAGTCCTACTGTATATGTGTTGCTTTTATTGGTTAATAAAGAAGCTGCTTTCGGCCAATGGCTTAACAGAATATAGCCAGGCTGGAAGAGATAGATATAGAGAATGTAGGCAGAGTCAACAAGAAGTCATGTAGCCCCGCCAGAGACAGATGCCGGACAGAACTTTACCCAGTAAGCCACAGCCACATGGCGATACACAGATGAATAGAAATGGGCTAATTTAAGATAAAAGAGTAAGCCAGAAATACACGTAAGCTATTGACCAAACAGTATTGCAAATAATATAGTTTCTGTGTGATTATTCTGGGTCTGAGCTGCTGGGAATGGACAAGCAGACTCCGCCAACAGTGATAGAAGGTGCATGAATAGACAGGAGATGACGGCTATCAGCTGGGCCCAACACAGCACAAAATCGTTACTTAAAACCTTATGAGTTGTTTTGTGATTTTTTTTTTAAACTGAATTGTGTGGTACTCAGGCGGGGACCTTGTAGATGACAACATTTTGCAATGTCAAAAGGTTAGCCATCACTTGTGGAATGAGAAATGACACAGGTTGTCCTCTGACCCCTGGATGCACATACATATGTGCGCCCTCATGTGTGCATGCATACACACACACAGCACAGAAAGGTGCTTCACTGTATGAATAAATTATAATTCTATTTGCATTTTTTATTTTTATGTATGTTTATGTTCTTTCATGAGTCCATGTGCACCACATGCATGCGGAAGTAGAAGACTCCACGGGATCCTCTGCACCAGGAATTACAGACAGTTGTGAGTCTCCACATGAGCCCTGGGAACTGAATCCTGGTCCTCTGCAAGAGCTGTGTAACCTCTTAAACACTGAGCCGCCTCTCCAGCCTCTATAATAGTATTTTAAAACCAGGTCAGACATACCCAATAGATGAGTTAGAGTAGAAAGTCTCTTCCCAACGTCTCTCTTCTATGTTTGAGAGGGTAAAAAAACCAAGAGGGAGGACTTACCTAAATGTATAAATACAAACATCTTAAATATTTTTAAAATTAGAGTTTTTGCTTAACTTTTTAGAAGTGTGTATGTGGCGGAGGGATGCCTGTGTAGGTCAGCGGTGTTGCTATGAGTGCTGGGAAATGAGCTGGGTTCTCTAGAAGTGTTCTACGTGTTCTTAACCCCTGAGCCATCTCTCCAGTCCCTGCATTTAGCTTTTTTGTTTTTTTAAGATTTCTTTTTTTATGTGCATTGGTGTTTTGCCTGCATGTATGTCTGTGTGAGGATGTTGGAGCTCCTGGAACTGGGGTTACAGACAGTTGTGAGCTGCTGAGAATTGAACCCAGGTCCTCTGGAAGAGCAGCTAATGCTCTTAACCCCTGAGCCATCTCTCCAGTCCCTGCATTTAGCTTTTTTGTTTTTTTAAGATTTCTTTTTTTATGTGCATTGGTGTTTTGCCTGCATGTATGTCTGTGTGAGGATGTTGGAGCTCCTGGAACTGGGGTTACAGACAGTTGTGAGCTGCTGAGAATTGAACCCAGGTCCTCTGGAAGAGCAGCTAATGCTCTTAACCCCTGAGCCATCTCTCCAGGCCCTGCTTTTTAAAAACTACCTCTTGCACCGGTCAGCAGACAGGGGTCTAGACATCCCACAATGTGCAGTCCTGGCTGCATCTGGCTTTCCAGGAGCTGAAGAGCTCTTGAGGAAGATTAATTTCCAAGAACTCAGACCTCCCTCAACCCCCCCCCCACACCGCTGGCCCTGAGTTCTGCAATCCCACATAGAAAATGCCAAGGGGACAGAGCCTTGGACAAACAAAGTAGGCTGGGGACAGAAGGCAGGACACAGGGCTTTGCAGAAGTGCAGGATGATGCAGCCACCTCAGGTCAGAGGTGGCATCGCCACATAGTCACTTAAAGGGCCTTGCTCCTCCAAGAAAGGTCAGGGCTAAGGCCGTGGCCTCCGAGGCCATTTCTCATTTCTCACTCTGTCTGCCAATTAGCAGGCTAGCCCCACAGAACCAAGGCCTGGAGGTAGTGGCTTGTTTAGGTAATTGATGGTGTTGTCCTCACTGGGGAATCTTAGCACATCAAAAGCTGTTGAGAAGCCAAAATTCACCGAGAGTCTGTATTAATCACTATGCCAAGCTCAACAAAGGCCCTCTCACTTTGCTAACAACCCCAGGTGAGGTAGCAATCCACAGTTAAACAAGGAAGCTATGGGGCTCTTAATTAATGTATCAAAGGGCTCAGGCACACATGTTCACGTGTTTTATTTTCAGGAGCACAGCGGAAAGTTCAGGTAGAGCTGGTATTTTCCAAACTTCCCAAGTGCAAGGAAGACAAGTCCCCAGCTCCACTGACGCTCACAGAGAAGGCTCTAGAGACTTTAGTGAGGTCAGAGTGGCCTTGTCTGGGTTTGAGGAAGTTAGTGACAGTGACTGACTTCTAATGTATCCTTTAGCACTTCCTCCTGCCCTGGACTTGACTTCTGTAGTACCTTCCCTAGGCTGCTGAGCCAGCCTTCCCAGATGGCACCCCAGAAACCAACCTCCTGATAGTGTTTCCAACTAATTATCCAATTCCAGGCCCTGTCTCCCCAGGTCCTGTTCACATTCAGACAAACCTCCCTCAGTCTCCTGAAGGCCTTCAGGACATTTTACATTGTCTGTTCTTTTGCCTTCCAGGGCCACAGGCAGCTCAGGTGTCCTTTGACATCTGGTCATACTTCAGATGCCAACTCAGGTTCTTTGGGGCCAACACAGTACTGCAAAACACCAACAGTATTAGACCTCACAACGTAGCCGCCTTTAAAAGATCAGGGACACATGAAGCCATGAGGAAGCCAATGCCAGGATGGGGTGGGGTTCTGAAAGCCACAGAATTAAGTCAACAGGTGCTTAAAGGCATGCGTGCCACACCAGAGAGACAGAAAAGAGCTTCTTCTCCGATAAATCGGGAAGTCAGGGATCCCCTTGGTTTGGCAGGGCCGTGATGACCGTCTTCCAGCCTCAACCCTTTAGGCTAGAGCAATCTTGCACATTTTTAGTAATGTTGACCTGTTTCTTGCTCTGGTCTTAGACCCAAGCTCTTCTCCAAGGCCAGGACTAAGGTGAATCAAGAGAGACATCTAGAGCACACTTTAGGGAGACCCACTCCCTTGTGGATGTGACCATACCAGCCCTGCTCCTGTGGTCCACTGTGGTTGGCTCTCTCTGGCTCATACCCGTGTCACTCAAACTTCTCTCTGCCTCCACCCTTGTCAGTGGCCTCCACTTGTGACACACCTCTCCGAGTCTGTATCAAAGTGTCTGTTTTCTAAGGACAGTGGCCCTGGGTTTGCGGCCATTCTAATACTCCTGTCAGGATTTCTCTTATGGTGAAGAGACACCACAACCAAGGCAACTTTTATAAAGGAAAGCATTTAACTGGGACTGGCTTACAGTTCAGAGGTCCAGTCCCTTATCACCACAGCGGGACATGGTGGCGTGCAGGCAGACATGGTGCTGGAGAGGTAGCTGAGAGTGCTATGTCTGAACCTGCAGACAACGGGAAGAGACAGTGAGCCACTAAGTCTAGCTGGAGCTTCTAGAACTCAAAGCCTGCCCCTGGGGACACACTTCCTCCAACAAGGCCACACTTCCTAGTAGTGCCCTCCCTATGAGCCTACGGAGCCATTTTCTTCCAAACCACTACATCATCCACACTGAATTATATTTGCAGAGACCCATTTCCTAACATTGTGAGGTTCCCATGGATATGATTTTTTTTTTTTTTTTTGGTTTTTCGAGACAGGGTTTCTCTGTGGCTTTGGAGCCTGCGCTGGAACTAGCTCTTGTAGACCAGGCTGGTCTCGAATGGATATGAATTTTAAGGGGACACTATTCAGTCTCCTACAAGGACCATCAAAACTGGTCATTAATTCACATGTATAGTAGTACATAGTGTATGTGGTTGGTATGTATGGGCATGTGATTTGTGTGGTATGAGTACAATATATATGTTCATATGTGGTATGCATGGTGTGTGTGCATATGCTGTATGGGTTGTGTGGTATATATTTAATGTGTGTATAGTGTATATGTTAGGTATGTATATTATGTGTGTATGTATTGTTTGCAGTAGCATGTATGTAGTATGTGTGTCATGTGAGTTTATTACATGTATAATGTATATGGTCTTTATGCTATATGCATGTATGTGATGTATATGTTATGTATATCTGTAGTATGTACTATGTGTGTATGATATGGGGGAGCGGTTAGTTGTGTATGTGATATATACATGTAGGGCTGTGTTCTGTGGCATGTGTGGTGTATATGTGCTGTATCCTTACTGCCCCAAGGACAGAGCTGGTGAGGCAAGAAGAAGCCCCACTCCAAAGCCTTCTTGCTCTGGGTTCACACTGAGTGTCCTACTTTTGCTGTTTTCTTGTGTTTTTCCTGCACATTATGACACTAACCTATATTCTGGTGGTTTAGTCAGAACCCCGTTAGAGGTAAAAAGACAATGAAGCCCCTGTCTGATCCTGGATCACAAAGTCCCTGGTGCGCAGTCTCCCCTGCAGCTTCCCAGGAAGAAGGGACAGCGCACATGGCAGGAAGGAGCATGCAGTGTGACAGGAAGGTCTTTCTATCTTTGAAACCCACGTAAAATCAGTGTGCCACAAGCCTGGGACAAGAGGATGCCTCCTCTCTTCTAAACGCCAGCAACTGACACCCAGAGGTAGTTATGAGAAAGAAACATTTTTCCTTTAGTAATCCAGGATGTTCGAGCACCCATGAGATCATGGAAGCGTCTCTGGTACTTTGTATTTCAGCCAGTTCTTGGCATAACTGCATCCGTACATTTTTCAGTCTGACAGATAAAGGAACATGTCCTCCACCACAGCTCACAGTCTGCAAGGGTCTGCACTGGCTGCTGTCTCTAAACACGGCAAGCATGCTGCACCCAGGTCTCCTCAGGCCCTCTACCTTCAGACGCGCCTTCCCCCACCCTGCTGTCCCAGCCTGGAACTGAGAGCTCACGTTCCCTGAAAGTGTGCCCCATCCACCATCAGCTGGGCCCTGTCCTCAGTCCTTTGTCTGGCTGGAAATTCCTAGGCCAGGTCCAGTCTAAGTCCTACATTGAATTCTGGACTATGCTTCCGGAGCTCTTGATGCCAGCTCATCTCTCCACAGCAAGACCTGCCATGGCCCCCTGTCACTGTCTCAGCTGGCAGAGTCCTCCTCGGTGTCTGGTTTCCTTAGATTCACTATTTTCACTTCTAATAAAAATCCAAATGTGCATTAGCCTTAAGTGGGTTTTGTTGTTTGTTTGCTTTATTTTGTTTTACTTTTTGTTGGTGTTATTTTGCCAGAGATAAGACTCAAAATGTAAGCTCTTGGACTTGGAATGTGGGGCAATTGAAGGCTGTCAATTCTTCAAGAATTTTCTGTATCAAAATTACACAGCAGCACTCTTGGCTCAGGCCAGACCCCAGTACCTCCCACTACAGGCGTGTGGTCTTCTTCCTCAATCCATTCAAATTAGAATTCAATTTGCAACTTGCTGAGTCAACCAGAGTGTTGCTATTTCCTCTTCTGTGTTCCGCATTTTTGTGACGATCCAGAACAGAGCTTCCTCAAGCCTCAGCTGCTACAACCACAAGGAGCAGACACAAACCCGACTCTCAGCTACTTCAGCTAAGCCATAGACCAGGGGAAAACTAAATGAAATTGTTGGTAACTGAGTTCGGGGGGCTTTGTTATACAGCAATCGCTGACTGATACAGCTACATTTGCTTAATTTCCCTGGACCTTCATTCTGCATCTATAAAATGGGACCACTGGATCAAAAATCAGTAAGCACAGCCTTTTTACTCACGATCCACAAATAACGACTCTGATAAATAACGGCTATGACACATGTCCAGCAGTACCAAAGACTAAATGTATCATGGATTAAGATTGCAGACGCTAGAGGCAGAGAAGGACTGGAATACTTTAATTGAGGTTATAAACTTGGAACATGGGGGCTGGAGAGATGGCTCAATGGTTAAGATCACTGGCTGTTCTTCCAGAGGACCTAGGTTCAATTCCCAGCCCCCACATGGCGGCTCACAACTGTCTGTAAATGCAGTTCCAGAGGATCTGACATCCTCACACCAATGCACATTTTTTAAAAAAGAGACCTTGAATATATGGTGAGCTGTTATGGTGAGAAAGTCTCTGGAGCCCCTGGAGAGCTGGGCTGGTTTGAATGTCCCCCATAGGTTTGGGGATCTTGGCACTTGGTGGTCCTGCTTGGGGAGGCTGTGGAATCTGTAGAAGGTGGAGCCTTGCTAGAAGAAGCACAACACTGGGAGCTGGCTTTAAGTGTTTATTGTCTCACACCACTTCCTGTTTGCTTTCACCATTTCCTGTTTATGGAATATTTGAGCTCTCAGCTTCCTGCTCCAGCTGTCAAGTCTGCCTACTGCCCTGTCTCCCAACCATGACAGACTCTCATCCTTTGAGAACCATATGCCAAATTGAACGCCTTAGTTTTTTGATCATGGTGTTTTACCGTAGCAACAGAAAGTAACTCACACAGAAGTTGGTACCAGGATTGAAAGGTATGGCCAACACAGTCCTGACCACATTCCTTCGGGCAGGACTGTGGAAGGAGTCTGGAACTCTAGGCTGGGAAAGCTGTGCATTGCTCAGAGTTCCGTGGGAGCTTGTGAAC
>JAQHUG010000479.1:459673-472813 GCA_028555095.1 Dicrostonyx torquatus | reverse complement strand
GTCATTTGGTTGTATAGCTAATCAGTGACTTCCGGGCAGCTGGGGCAGAAAAGTCACCTGTTGTTAACAAGCGGCCAGCACCACTGAAGCCTGTGGAGCACTTCCTTGATTAAGGATTGGTGTAAGAGGGTCAAGCCCACTGTGGGTGATGCCAAGCCTGGGCTGGTGGTCCTGAGTAGTATAGGAAACCAGGCTGAGCAAGCCATGGTAAGCAAGGCATGGTAAGCAAGCCAGGAAGCAATGCTCTTCCATGGGCTCTGCTTCTGTTCCTGCCTCCAGGTTCCTGCCCTGACTTCCTTTCATGATGGATTGTAACCTGTAAGCCAAACAAACCCTTTCCTTCCCCAGGTTGCTTTTGGTCAATTTTTATCAGCAACAGAAACCAAACTACCACAAGAGCTGGCTCGTTCTTTGGTTAGTTTGCTGGTTGGTTAGTTTATTGGCTAGCTAACTGGATTATTCACTTGGCGGCGCGGTAAAGGACAGTGGGGCTACAGTGAGCAGGAAACGCAGTGCCCACAGTTAGGAGAGAAAGGAGGAAGGCTTCACAGGGTTTATGTGCCAATTTGCCACATGTCATTTACAATTCAAGTTCTCAAACCCAAAGGCAAGGAAACCAGCAACCACACGAAAGAGATGGCGCTCTTCCCTTAAAGACAGATGATGAATGTCACTGGTGACATGGGAAAACGTGAACATTTTCTGGGAAGTAGCAGAGTTAGGGGGCTGTTTTGCAAAGCAGTTTTTCAAGAAAGAGATTCTGAACAAAGAGCTGATAGGGACGAAGCGTTGACATCAATGGGTTAACAATAGTGTATGTTGCTGTAGGGAGCAAACTGTTCAAAACGCCCCCCCACTTTCAAAAAAATGTGGCTACCTCTAGTAAGTAGGACAGAGATGAACTTCAACCCACACTGTAGTATAGCATGGCTTACGAAGGAAAATCTCTTACG
The DNA here is from genome assembly GCA_028555095.1 of Dicrostonyx torquatus. Taxonomy (NCBI): domain Eukaryota; kingdom Metazoa; phylum Chordata; class Mammalia; order Rodentia; family Cricetidae; genus Dicrostonyx; species Dicrostonyx torquatus. Next base: position 471,860 of record JAQHUG010000479.1, on the reverse strand, counting down.
ATTATAACAGGTGAGGGTGGTGGCTGGTCCCAGTGGTACTCATCCAGAACTGAGTGGTATTCCCTAAGGTGACAGTCATAGTGTCAACAGTGAACAGTGCGCTTAGATGTTCGTTTGTGCCCCCACGAAGTCCTATAGGTTGTGCCTTTTTGTTCAGTGCAGTCGATCAGGTCACTGCATGCCTATTGCCCAATAGGAGTGTATTGAGTGCTTGGGCTGAATACTGAGAATTCCAACTAAAGTGAGTAATACCTGCTCCTGCCCTTGGGGAACCCACCTTCAGGTGGGGAAGCTGCTGGGTGATCAGGAAGAGAGAAGGTACCAGTGCGAGGAGAGCCTGGGGATGCAAAGGATGAAGCTGTCAGCTGAGTGAAGAACTTCCCCACAAACTACGGGAACTAGGCAGTGAGCAGCAGCACACAGAGGAACGGAGGACAAAATGGGGACAGCTGAGAAGTGACAGGAGAGGCACCGACAAGAACAGGTCCCCAAGAGCCCTCGTGAGCTGAGCCAGGAGGAGCTGATTTGAGGGAAGGAGGCCCAAGGAAGGTTTATTTTTCACACTGGGGTGCAGTTAGCTGCTTGTGGGGTCTCCTGACTGCAAGTACAGGGTGAATTTGAGGAACTGGGGACAGAGCAAGCAGGGGAGCAAGCTCCCAGCCTCAGATTCTCTAGACGCCTTCAGCCATAGGGGAGCAGATAGAAAAGGGACAGGATCCAGAGCCATCTAGGAATGTAGACGGGCTGGACTGATGACTGGCTGTAGGGATGAGAGACAGGAAAAAAACAAACAAAAAAAACCAAGATGGAGTCTCAAAGAGCCATGAGCGGCAAGGTGGAAGTGTGTGTTTGCAGAGAAGTGGGGGGCTGTTGACCTTCTCTTACCCACAGGAAACGAGAAAGGAAAAGTGACCTGCCCAACATCACTCTGCAGGAAATCGTTGGTCCCTAAATGAAAGGTCTGGCTGATTCCCAGAGCACGACACTTTTCCTGAGAGCTTTCCACCCTTGACCTCCACAGTCCCTCCTGTCAGGGGATGTGGTTGCTAAAGTGCCCGTTGCCTGTGTGCTCAGAGAGGGGTAAGGTGTGTAACGGATTGTAGTCCCTCCTCAGCGCTCTGCAGCCTGTGGCCCATTGCCTATTGATTTGTGAAGGTGGGAGAGTGGTGTGTGCAGTATTTTCCACGTCTCAGGGAGTCTAATGTAAATTGTGCATTTATTGACAATAAGAAGGTGCAGGTTAGCTGAAATGTCAAGTCTTTTTGCTCTGGAGCAGAATGATAACTTGGGCCCACAGATGCTGGCTATCTCATTGATCAGTTCTGCTCATTGGTAGGGCTTCCAATTGGTTCGTAGGTAAATAATTACAATGGGAGAGATCAATCAATCTCTACATAAATACACATTGTGGTGGGGACAATGGAGCACTGGACCTATGGGGACAATCACATCAACAGTGGATGTTAGGGAAGAGTCTAGATGCCATTGCTCTATACTACCGGGGCTGGTGATCAATAGGACAATGTAGAGCAATGCCTGCTCTTTGCTCGCCACTCTACAGGTGGTCACGTGTCTCTTCTCCCCACCCCAGGGGTTGGGATGCTCTACCACGCAACACCTCCTGCTACCACATCTACGTTACATCCCATCCCATCTTTCCTAGTCTTGTTCTCTCATTTCTAATGCTTTACCTCCCTAAGTTCATGGGAGCACTACCCACAGCATAGCCACGAAGCAGACCAGGACACAGTCAAGAAAACCCTTGGCATTCACTGCTTGAATGAACAGAGAATTTATTTACTTTTTCAAGTAGAAGTCACAAGCAAGGCCTTCTGCCGGGTGCTGGAAATGCAGTGGTATCAGTGGGCACATGGGAGGGAAACTCATCCCACCCTCCCTTGCACACACACATGCACATTCAGCCATGTCTGTAACAGTATCCCATGAAGCAATGGTGCTGTAATGGTTAGGTGGGCATCAGAACAGTGACTGACATTTACTGAGCTACGGGATACTTGTGACTTTAACTCAGATGCTTCTGTCAGGACATACGGTCAGGAAGACAGGATAGGAACGGGCAACACTTAGATAGGAATGTGTTTTAGCACTTACAGAGAATGGGGCAGAAAGGTGAGACTCACAGCACACTAGCCTGGTCGAAGGGGTCCTCCGTGGGCGGTCTTTTGAAGGGTGGACAGGATGTAATGAAACAGCCAGGGGAGGCTTTCTGGCAGGACGGCTTGTGGGAGAGGAAGGTGCTGTGTGCCAGGCAGAAGCGCATCACAGTAAGAGTGTAGGGCACTCTCTGATCAGAATCTGGAGCGAGTTTGCTAGTGTGGTGTGTTGCACTGCTGGCCCTCTCTGGCTCTCTCCCTAGGATGTCTGTGCCATCCTCAGGAAGGAGGGTTTTGGTGGAGGAGAAGCCCCTGTTTCTAGGAGGCTGGCTTAGCTTTTTGGATCATCTCTGATACCATTTTCCCAAATCCTTTGAAAAATGGGGGGCAGGCAGCCTCCTTCTGGGACTTCATTCGGGAACCGGCCATCCCTGGAGATGAAACTTCAGAAGCTGTCTTGGTGTGAGGCTGTCTAAGAGCGATGGGGTAGCTTGTCAATGTGGCCTGGAGCTGGACTCTGCTTAAGTTGGTGACAAACCAAAATTGCCAAGGGTTCCAGAGGAACCCTGAATCCATAGTCCTCCTCACCCCTCCTCCCAGGAAGCTGTACAATATCACACATTTCTGATGAGCCAGGAGCCATGAGGCCTCCAGTAACTGAGACGATAACCACGTGATTATCTGCCCTTTTTCTCTTGGCTCCCCAAAGACACTTTTCCTGCAAGTTATCCCTGCCACAAGGAACAAGTCCCTGAAAGGCTACTGGGCTCCCCAAAGATGAGTGCGTACCTTAAATAGCAAAGGATAGCCTATTTATTTGCTCTTGGGGTATCTGGGGATGGAGGAAGGGAACACTCAGTAGCTCTATTTCTGGGAAAGCCACTTCCATTTCCTCCTCAACAGACGTCAAGCAGGTACCTGAGTAGCTCAGGGAGGCACAGACATAAAACTGACACTTGCTTCATTGCTGTAAGAAGTGAGATTCTTGCTTCATTTCTGCCTGTTATGCTCTTGATGGGAAATGGCTCCCACAGCTAGTGCGTTTGAGTACCTGGTTCCCAATGTGGGCACTGTTCTGGAGACTTGTAGACCCTTTGGGACTGTGGCCTAGCTAACAGAAGTAGGTTACTGGGAGTGAACACTGAAGGCGACAGCCACTTCAGGTTCTGGCCTGGGTTTCAGCTTACTGACCCACCAAGATGGGAAGTAGCCACGCTGCAAGCTCCTATCACCACAGGCTGAGGTGTCCCGGGGCCACCATGAACCAAAGTAAACCTCCTCACCCCTTAATTGTGGTGGTCATACAACATAAAAGCACCTGATACCTCTGCTTCAAGGCTAGATGCCACTGGAAGCCCGAATTCCTTTCTAGATAAGGAAGGAAAGGGTGGGAAATGGTCAGGAAAGTGCATCCCTTTCAACATAAAGACCTGAATTTAGATTCCCAGCACCCATGTAAAAAGCCATACATGCCAGTGTGTGCCTATAACCCCAGCACTGGGGGAAGCAGGGACAGGGGAATTCCTGGTACTTCCTGGCTATCCAACCTACGCAACCAGTGAGCTCCAGGTTCTTGTCTCAAAAGAAAAAAGGTGGAAAGGCTGGAGAGATGGCTCAGCAGTTCTGAGCATGTATTGCTCTTGCAGAGGACCCTGGTTTCTTTCCTATTACCCACTTCTGAAACCTCACTGCTGCCTGTAACTTCAGCTCCAGGGAATCCAATGTCCTCTTCTGGCCTCCAAGGGCATCTGCCACTCCTATCCCCAGACACGTGTATATACACATAATTTTCTTTTTTTAAATGAAGGCAGAGAAACAATTATGGAAAACACCCGATTTTGACCTTTGGCTTCTATGCCCACATGTGTGTACACACACATGCTAATGTGCACATACAAGAACAATCAGACACACACAGAGAAGGAATGACCATAAGGAACGAGAATATTGCCACAGTTTCCTTAAAAACTAAAAACACAAAAAACCCATAACAACAATCATATGCCCAGTGTATCTGGCCTTCCAGCAGAATTCAAAGTCTTCCACAACGGGTTCCTTTGCCTCAATGAACAAATAGTGCCCGGAAGCTGTATTGTTTATAATCACCTTTTATTCAGATAGCAAATACTATTAGCCAGCTTAATCTCCTATTTGCCAAATTGGGAGCTATTTTTAAGGACCAATCCTCTCTCAACAAAGACACTTTGCCCAAGGGCTTCCCGAGCCCACACCAAGATACCTTGTGTCCTAAGGACGCAGTTCCTGATCGTGAGGGCTCAGCCTATCAGGAAAATGCCTTTGAAGGTCATAAAATACATCTGGCTGTATAACTCCTGGTGTGTATGCTAAAATAATCAGTCACGTTGCTTTACAGTCACACCTCGTACTCTAGTTCTGGAAAATCAATAAAGTGAGAAGGACAGAGACACTGTGCATGACTATTGAAAAGCAAAAACAAAACAAAACCACAAAAAACCCATAATATTCTGTGGAAATAGTCCTGGAGGAAGCGCAGACCTAGTTTTCATAAGCAGGCGTGGTTTTTATCTTCACACTCATCAGTGCCTTATTAAACTGAAGTACCCACTGTATTCCAGGCAAAAATGCAAAAAAAGCAAAAAGGGGGAGCAGCGTGCATTCTTCTCTAAGAGCTCCAAGGCAGTGGGAATTATCCACGGTCTTTGAGACGTATTTCTAAACTGTCCATTATTCACACTCTTAATGTGCTGTTCCCCGGAAGTTACCACCTCTAATGGGCCTTTGCTAGTCCCCCTCATCTAAGAAGTGCGGGCCTACTTCAGATATAACATTCCAAATATTGTTAGGAACAAAAAACCGGGAATGGCGACCAAACTGCTCTTCAGTCCGTGAATATTGACTTTCTGATCCTGGTCACTTTTTCCTCTATCTTTGATTGTATCAGAAAACACACGTGTCCCTTGGTATCCACATGGCCTAATTTTCAAGACCCCCAACAGACATCAAAACACAAGATTCTTTGGTCCCTTATAGAAAATGATTCAGGCTTTGTATACACACATTCCCTTCTGTGCTTTAAGTCACCTCTAGACGACTTAGAATAGCCACAGCGACGAGTGGACGTGCTAAGTAAACACGTTCAGTACAGGTGCAGGCACCATAGGCTCAACCTCTGAGCCATCTCTCCATCTCTCCAGCCCCCCCCCCTTTTTTTGAGTTTCTACCACACTTGTTTTATTTTGTTTTTGTATTTTAACCTGAGGTCGGTTGAATCCATGAATACAGAGCCATATAGAGGGCTGACTGAAATATTTTTCTTGTTCTGCCATGCTCTGGGCTTCTTATCTGGCAGCCACATTCTACCCCAGTGGTTTATCTTAAATATGCCCTGGCAGTAGATAAAGCTCTAGAAATGGAACTCGGTCTCCCATACAGAAAGCAAGTTCTCTTCTGAGAAACTTCTGAGCACAGGGGTGGGGTGTTCCATGATAATCTCAAGTCCTAATAATCCTCAAACACATTTTAATTGAAACTAGACTTAGAAGCATTTATCAGCACACCACCTCACTCAGATTCCTATGTAAATGTTGAACCAACTCACACCTCTGGGCCTGAAACCAGAGTTTTAAACCTGGCATTAAAAGACCTTCCACCTACCCAAGACAGACCCCCTCCCCCTCCCCATGCTCATATTTGAGGGCTTGAGCTGCTCACCATCTTCATACCGCCTTCCATGCTGATCACACCTGATCACACCACCCTTCCAATCCCCCACACACACTAAAACTGTGACACCTCTGGTTCCAAACCTCCGTGTCTAAAGTACACAGTTTCTTCCTATGTGCCCTGTACTTGTTGAAAGGAGAATTTCCCAATCCTACATTTTTTTAAAACAAAATTACTCTTTTTCTTTTTTGCTAAGTATTCATACTCCTTAAAGAAATAGGAAAGCTATAGAAAGTCTAAAAGAAGAAAAAAATCTCCCCTAACCCCACCACTGAAAGAAACCTATTATTAATATTTCCTCACACTCTTTCTAACAGGATAAAGAAATCTTTATCTACCCCAGGAATCCAGCTGCCAGACCTGAGGCATTGCTTGAAAGTTGAAACACACTAGTACTTAAGAGTGCCTTAAGCAATATTCAACTCAGCTTACTTCTTGGAGTAAGAGTTTTAAACAATTCTATTCAGAAAAGTGACATCTCTCCTCCACCCCCGTCTCAGAGCTAGGTATGAAACCCAGGGTTTTGTCCATGCCACGCGAGCGCTCTGCCACTCAGCTGTACCGCCAGATGACAAGGGAGCTTTCATCTGATACGTATAACACAATGGCTCCGTCGGCAAAGCATGAAGACCTGCGTTCAGATCCCTAGCATCGGACGTAAGAACAGGTATGGCAGAATCAGTGGGCTTCAGGCTCAGTAAGAGACCCTGTCTCAATAAATAAGGTAGGGAATAATATAAGAAGGCACCCAATGTGCCATCGTCTCGGCTCCACAAGGTGAGCAGGGCAGTAAAAATAGTCGAGCTGCAATAATTATAAAGGCAGGCACCAAGCTGCCTCACACCACACACACGAGCTCTTCAGGAAGCAAGTGAGACTCATGGCAGAAGGTTTGGGTTTCTGTGCAACCATGAAGTCTAACAGAAGGCTAAAGTAGACTCGGGGCCTCCTGCCGTCTATGTGCCAGACATCGGGAATGAAAGAGGAAGCAGGCAGAGGTGGGCTTCTCAGTGTCTTGGAGGGATGCTCCACCAGGAACAAATCCCTGAGCTCAGTGTCGAAGGAAAGGGTACTGACATTCGCAGCACTGCACAGTTGAGTGTGACCAGTGTACAGGCTGTCCGGAGAGACTGGGGAGGTGGAGGCCACTCAGGGAATTTGGAGCTGATGAATATAGACTTGTCAAGTTGACCTCATTCGGCCAGACATTAGCAGATTTCTGCCATGAGCTCCATGCAGAATTGCAATGAGAAGGGAGATTCTGCACAAGCCCTTGAAGAACTCATGGACTGGAGGGGGACATGATGCAACCTCAGGGAGCCTGGTGCCTCTATCTGCTCAGCATTTAGGCTGCCCATTTCAGTGTCCCCTGGACTGGTCAGAGGGAGCGCCTAAGGGAGGGCAGGTCGGTGCCTCCAAACAACATCCCATGGGACACACATGGCCAAGGATATCCATGAATTCATCCCAACACAAAATCTTAAACTTACTTAAATTATTTATTCACTTGTTGGCTTATTTCCAGCCAGGGTTTCACTGAATTGTCCTGTAACTAGCTCTCGTAGACCAGACTGGCCTCAAACTCAGAGAGACCTGCCTACCTCTACAACCCGAGTGCTGGGATTAAAGGCATGGGCCACCACCACCTGACTTAAACTTACTTAAAACATGAGGTGTGTGCATGTGTGCACGCACATGCAGTTTTCTTTTGTAACTCGGTTGCATAGTTCTCAACTGTGAACTTTCCAGATGATGATATTGGGTGCCAATACCAAAAGGATACCTTTGGTAGATAGCCCACTAGACCACACCATTCTCTACAATTACTCTTGGGTACAAGATGACCACGAGGGTCTCTCTATACCTCAAATTCCTGGCCTTTGATGCCCTCCCCTTGAGACACAACCCTATATATACATAGATGCTCACAGGAAATGTAGCCAGAGGGTTGGAAGTCTTGCCAAAATCAAACTGAGAGCTACATTCCTCCCCAGCGACTTTCACCTTTGTAGACACTGAGCTCAACCCCCACCCCACTCCCACCACAGCCATGTTGCCCCGCCCCTGACTCATTTGCTCCAGATCTCCCATTCCCCCCCGACCTTCTGCTAGGGCCTCCCACCATGCTGGCACACATTAACAGGTCGATAAATATTTCTGTGATAACAAACGGAAGCTGAACTCTTACTTCCCATTCACCACCTGTGCTCTGCGCCTCTGTCTTCACCCTGTGTCTTTGAACCCAGCTATTAATAGGGCCTGGGAGTAAATTACACACACACAGCTGCCGAGCCGGATGGTGTGTCCATGAGTCTCTGCAGAAAGCTGATTGGGAACACCCAGCTATGCAGCTTATCAGGCAGGACACGGGCCCTTTCCACGATCAGAGCAATGGTGACACATGCAGCCCACTCACTCGCTCATCAAACATTTATCAAGGCCATGCTGTATGTCAGGCGCAGAGCTGAGAGTTAGGAATACAGAAATGAAAAAGGCACCAAGAGGGAATGTAGAAATGTGTGCCAGGGAGGCATTGATGCTGCAGATCACCTGGAAGACTCGCGTCTAAGGATTTGAGTGCCACAGAACACAGCCAATGAAGAGAAAGTAACATTAATGAGGAGGTTTTTTTTGTTTTTTTGTTTTTTTTTTTTTGAGACAAGATCTTACACAGTCTGGGTTGGTTAAGGATGACCCTGAACTTCTCATCCTCCTGGCTGGACCTCCCCATATCTGGGGTTACAGATTTATGCCATTGCACCCAGTATTTATGTGGTGCAAGGGATTCCGCCGCCCCCTCCCCCAGGGTTTTGTGAACAGTAAGCAAGCACTCTACCAACCAAGCTATAGCCCCAGACCAGTAATAAGAAATGAGAATATGCATAAAGCCAACCACTAAAGAGACTTTTCTTTTACGGTGTGGGGGTTCAGATCTAGGACATCCGCATTCTATTCATGTGCGCTTCCTCTGAGCTATCTTCCCCAACCCCAAACATGTTACATGTTTTCTTCTGCCTTTAGGTTACATAGGCGGGAGTCAGCATAGTGGCTGGCCTCTAGTATGCCCCTCCTGCATGTCATAGACTTTGTGTTTGACTCCACAGAGCAGGAAAGCACACCGAAGTGGATGATTAGACTTGGGGGCGAGTGGCTACCACTTGCTCTCGTCTTCACGTGTGGCTGGTTTCCGTGCCAGATAAGCCATGCAGAGACAGAAAAGTTAAAAAAAAAAAATAATTAAACCAGTTAAAAAGCAAAAGAGCACTGGGATTGAAGCCGGGTTTCAGAGCCAATTTCCAAGAAGTCATTTCATCATCAGAGAACATCAAACGCGCATTCCACTTTCGGCTATGCAAATTCCAGAAGAATAATACCTCACATTTGCATAATGCTTGATGTTTTTCAAAGTGCCTTCCCAGTTATTAATCTACAGGAGGCTTTATTACCCCTAGAAACATAAATTCAAACTCTCTTCCAGCTCTATTATTTTTTTCCACTTTCCCCTTAAAACCCGGAGAGAGCTAAATCCAGGTGGTTGGGAATCCAGAGGCAACACTAAGGAGGGTAACTGACAGGCTGGGCCGACACACACGCAGCTCTTTGTGAGGCCTTTCTTTTACAGACATCACTGGGGCCAGATTAAGAATCTGCTGTTGAATTAACAGACCCACAGGGGAGAGGCAGTGTAGCTCACATTTAAGATTCTTTCAGGACCTCCAGCTTCCTGGGCACTGCACCTCGCACCTCGTTTGGAACGTATTCCCTTCTATAACATAGCAGAAAATTAGGACATTCACTCTGTCACTTTGTCCCTAAACCTGTAGACATCCCTGTCACCAGCTTGCTGCAGAGTGTGTCGGCCAAAGAGCTTACATGTCTTTAATATGCTGTGAACCAGAGGCCCGATTCCGTTGTAAACTCAACATGAAGAAAGGATTTCAGAAAGCAAGGTGAGACAATATGACAGGGTTTGAGGAAACACTTTCAGCCATCCCTAATGCCTTTGCAGTTGTCTTCTCCTTCCGCCTCTTTCAGACTTAATTGTGTGTGGCGTCTCAGTCACTGAACCACCGGTGTTTCCTGACACTTGAATCTCACGCATTTTAGCAAAAGATTAACCTGGCTGTTTGCTTTTAATTCTGAAGCGCTGTTAATACTCAACCCCCTCGAGATTAGACAAGAAGAAAAACAAATGCCCGCACACCCCACCTGGCAGCACAGGCTCCAGGCTGACGTTTCTAGCCATGTCACGGTCCCTAGGGTGGGCTGCACTTACCATTTCAGGAGGGCCAAGAGAGCCACGGACAGGGTCAGAGTCACCATGGTGCCACTCGGTTCCCACTTGAGAAACCCCAAAACTTCCATTGTTCCTCTGAGACCCCAGAGGGGTGGTCCTCCGGAGGAAAGAGGGGGTTGATCTGCTACACTTATGGGAGTCCTGATCTGTGTGTAGGTGGTGGAGAAAGAAATGGTAGCCAGAGACACATCACATCCAGTGGGTCCCCCAAATGTGCTCTCCCTCAGAGTGTGTCTTTATAAAGAGGAAGGAAGCAGCGAGAGAAACAATGGGTTTCGGGGCAAGGCAATGAATCAGCGACTTTATTTTCTTGATGGCTGCACTGTCAATAAACATTTATGTTAGCTTCCCCGGAAACAGCAGCAAACAGACGGGGCCCCATGTTCACCAAAAAGCAAAATGGTTGTAACCATCGATTGTTCCTCCAATAAGCATTCCTCAGGGAGAGAACTCCTCTGTGGGTTCCCTCTCGACACCTTTGTCAAGCCATAAGTCAGGGATGATACCGATCAGGGCACTCCGGATGTCCCACAGAACCTGGGTACCAGACAGCAGCTGCGCAGACAACTACCTCAAAGTTCATTGGTCATCAAATGGAAGCCCCTGACTCGGAGCTGTGCTCAGAGCACTGGCGCAGAGCACAGATCTTGCCGCGGGTGGGCGCTGTCAGCGTGAGTTGGCAGGCTTCTTGGTTGTCTAAAAGCTCACACAGTCGGTCGTGCGTGGGTTGATTGTTCCAGCTCTGAGCTGATCTGATGAAAGCCACTGGGTGGTTTTATTTGCTCATTAGTCAGTGTGTTTCATCTTGAGAATTAGATAGGAGGCAGGGTGAGGAGGGAACCACTCATACACAGCCTAGATGGGGCCAATGGCTGCCTTACTCACAAATGGTGCTGGCACCTAGTCCTGGAGAATTTTCTTTGCAGATGGATGAACAGGAAACATGCCTACAAATAAAGGAATAATTGCTAGTGGAGAACCATGTTGGGAAGGTCCTAAAAATGGAGCTGTAAGGCTGCCTGTGGGATGACCCTCTAGGGGGTATCATGTGGGAAACTCTAGAGAAAGCTATGGACTGAGATTTGCCTGAGAAAGAGCACCAGTCACATATAAAGAGGACACGGATGGAGGCCTGATGGTGGGGAAATCTTCCTACGGTTTGAGTGCTACGGCAAGACCTACGAGCCTAGGGTACAGAAGACCCACTGGCGAGGTAGTTGAGGGAAGGAGTGGGTATCTGCCGAGGTCATCACGGGTTCCTTCAAGCTGCAGCTGCAAGAGTCCTAGAGAAAAGCAGAGAGGTCACTTCAGAGACCGCTCGCTGCCTTCGTCCAGAGACGAAGCTTGGTGCAGACTGTGCAGCTGGAACCGAGCTGATGGATGGGAAAGAGACTTGGGGGTGAGCACTAGAAAATCTGGATCGATGTGGAAGGGGAGTGGGAGACACCACCTCTACCTTCCAGACTCCTTGTGCAAGTTCCAGGTGGGGACGGTGACATACAGAGGTGGAGAAAGCCGAAGGAAGATGATAAATACTAGGGAAATTGAGCTTTATCTTGGTCCTGTAAGGTGGAGATGCTTGGGGCTGAGTGAGCGCGGTCAAGTCAGAAGGGAACTTCGGTAAGAACATAAAGCACAATAGTCAACCCTTGCTATGCCAGCTGTGGAGAGCCTGCTGTATGCCCGTCGCTAGTCCGCAAGCCTTCATGTGTTTCAGCTCCTCAATCCTCATGCCCAGGCTTAGCAGGGCAAGCCTGTGGATTGTCCCATTTTACAGTAGAATAAACTGAGGCATGTGTGGAACTTCAAAGCCTCTTCATTAGGTGATGATATTCAAATGTGGAAGTCATCCCTACAATCCTGGCTGTGAATTACAGACAGATGACTGAATTAATGAAAGAGTACAGTTCACAAGTCCTTTCCCAGCTCTCAGAATGCTCTGCCTTCTCATCGCGGATGCCTATTTTGTGGCCCCAATCCAGTACCAGTGGCCCATCTGGATTCAGATGTCCCGACACTTTTAGACTCCCTTCCTCCCTGTGTCCCATTCCATCAGTCTCTATACTGTGAT
>JAQHUG010000479.1:286882-459083 GCA_028555095.1 Dicrostonyx torquatus | reverse complement strand
CAGAGGCGTTTTTATTAACATACCCTGGATGGAGTACACTAAAGAACTTGCTTTGAGAAATGTTAATTGTGACAAAGTCTTATTTATAAAGGAGGAAACGGAAGCTCAGAAAGGAAGACTGTCTAGACTAAGGTCACATGGCTGTGTCATGATACAAGCTAGGTCACCCATCCCATCCTGAAAGTGTCCCTCACGCCACCCTGTGGGGGTGGCATGCTCACACTGGCATGCCCCTCTTCCCACTACTCATTGCCAAGTGGCCGGCCCAGAGATGTCCAGCTTTCTGAGGGGCTACCCACTCCCCCAGGGACACCGAGTTCATGTGACCAACCTTGTACCAGTTCCGGTAGTCTCCCTAGGTGATGTGTGACCTGCAGAAACAACACATGAGAGATGGCATTCTGGTTAGTTTCTGTCAAAGTGACACAAACCTAAACATACCTGGGAAGAAGGAATCTTAATTTAAAGATTGGTCTATAGGCAAGTCTGTGGGGGTACTATTGTCTTGCTTAGTGATTAACATGGGAGAGCCCAGCTCGCTGTGGGTGGTGCTACCCATGGTCAATTGCTCCTGTATTCTAAAAGAAAGGCTGGGCAAGCCATGGAGAACAAGTCAGTAAGCAGCATTCCTCCAGGGCCTCTGCATCAGCTCCTCCCTCTAGCTTCTGGCCTGTCTTCCTGGGATGATGGACCACACACTGTAAGACGAAATAAACCCTTTCCTCCCCAAGATGCTTTTGGTCATAGGTGGCCACACCCTTTCTATGTCTGCTGTGGGGCAGAGATGAAACTCCAAGGACCAAGGCAATACACTAACCGGGATGGGATGGAAGGTCAGAAATAAGTGACCTAAAGGATTTTCAGTGGGCAAGTAGCATAATTAAGGATTTAGTACAGCTCTGGAGTTCATGGAGCAATGCAGGGACACTCCGTTGAAGTAAAGTACAGGCCCCAGTGTATCAATACATTTTCCCATGGAAAAAGTTCCTATACCCATACCATTTTACCTCCTGGGATGTGTTTGTCACTTCCACATCCAAAGAAAGATAGCAACGACGACTCACGGCTCTACTCCGTGGATAGGCTGGGAGTCGATTAGCCGATCATCTATTGAGTGGCATTTACGTTGTTTCCCGTTTTCTTGACAGCGAATGTGCTCTTAGAAGTGAGATTGCTGGGTGCAAGAGCAAGTGTTTCAAAAATGCTGGGAAGGGTTACCCTAGGGCCAAGCAGTGTGGCTTCCTGTCCCCTAATCTCTAGAACTGTGTGTGAAGGGGTCCACTGAGACCACATAGTGAGGAGCCCTTCTCTTGCCTCCACCCTCTGAGTCTGTCTTCTCTCCCTCCTGCCCCGAGGCAGACATTTCCGCAAAGTTGAGTCAACTGTTTTGACGTAAGCCTGTGTTTCTTTTTAAAGCTTCCCTCCGTAGATCTTGTGATATTTCCTCCATATTCCCCGTGTTTAAAAACTGCATGTGTAGATGTCTAAGCCGCGCCTTCCTTCTCGGTGGAAGGTTCCCAGCTGCTCGGCTAAGCTTGATGTCTCTGACAGAAAAGCAAGGAAAAGCAAGGCAGAGGCGAAAGGAGATGTCTTCAGGGAACACTCACTGCCAGGCAAGCCCTGAGTGAAGGGTATGGTACCCCTTTAGTACTGTGTAACCACCTCTACACATCACCTCAGAGCAACCCCAGGAGGAGGTGAGCCATGCTCTTCATTCCTGGGCTCCAAGCTGCAGAAACTGGGTGTTGATGACATCAGACATGACCTAGTACTGTCTGAAAATGAGATTCTCAATGCATTTGAGAAGCAAGACTCAAGCCCTGGATTTCTGACTCTAGGTCCATCAGGGATTCTTTCTTTTTCCACTAAAGCTAACATCTAGTCTGGGCCTTACAACATTCACTGTGCATGCAGTGAGTCCATGGTCGGACATTTGGCTTTCTGTGTTGCTGGCTTCTTTGAAATGCAAGGTTATGCAGTTATAGAAAGTGGCCTGCTCCTCCTCCTTGAGGAAGGCAATGGGTCCCCCTTGGGAAGATACTAAACCTCAGCTGTCCCAGGTCAGTCCCATCTCCTCATTGTTCTCCAATATTTGAGATGCTCTGTCCAGTATTGGAGAATGTACTGACAATCACTAGGCACCAGGCACTAGGATTAGAATCTCAACATACAAGAAGAGCCAGGTCTTGCCAACAAGGTTATTCATCTCTGTGGATGAGCAAGAAGACCCTAATGCCTAAGTTCCATCAGCAGTACAGCTTTGATGACATGAATACATCCAGGGCACGGAGGGCCTAGACAGCAGAGGGATGGAGACTGAGGTGAGCATCCAGAGCCTCGTGGGTGTATCCAGCAGAGGAGCACAGCTGACACTGAGTCAGAGGCATTGGAAGTTGAGGCTGAACAGGGAGGACAGCAAGATCTTCTCAGGCCAGACCACACAAGCTGCGGACCAACCAAGAAATTTATACTTCATTCTGGAGTCAGAGATACAAAGTTAGGTGGCAATGTAGTCACATTTGCTTCTAGAAATATCCATCTGGAGGTAGAGGGAATGGTTTATACCTTCGAGGAGGAAGGGGTCCAGCCAGGACTCATCAAGGCAGGAGCTAATGAGGCTCTGAGCGAGTCAGGAAGTGTGGAAACTTGTGGGGAGACTTAGCTCTGAGGGCACTGGAGAGGAAGAATGGATGGCGTTCTGCATGTCAGGTGGGGGATAAAGGATGTTGAGGGTAATCCCGGACCTTCTGGCTTCTCCAAGGAGCCCTTGATGTCGTCATGCAGCACAGTGAGGATGGGGGGCACCTCAGGGGGGCTCAGGAAAGAGCCTGAGTAATGAACGGCAGTGGCACCAGTGTTTGCCTGCTAAGCCCAAGACCCTGGGAGGGCCTCACAGACAACAAGGCTGAGGAAATAGCAGATCTATAACAGGGAGGAGAACCTGGGGCAGAATGGTTTCCACCTCGAGAGCCATTTGTATGTGGATGGAATGGTAAGCCATTGAACAAAAGTTGTCCCAGATCACACAGAACCCAGACAGTGTTGCGAAGTGGACCAGAAAGAACACAAGTAAGACAAGAGAGGCCCGGAAGATGACTCAGTTGGCAACATGCTTGCTGTGCAAACAAGGGGATCCGCATTTAATACCCAGAACCCACACAAAAGAGACAGCTGTGGTGGCCCAAGCTTAACTAAAATCCCAGGGCTGGAAAAGGAGGGGCAGGTGAATCCCCTAGGCCTGCTGAGCAGTCAGCACTTCCTACTAAGACAGCACCAGGCCAGGGAGAGACTGTCTCTGAGACCAGTGAAGATAGTATCCCAAGAAACAACTCCCAAGATGGACCTCTGACCCTCTCTCTCTGTCTCTCTCTGTCTGTCTGTCTGTCTGTCTGTCTCTCTCTCTCTCTCTCTCAGACACACACACACACACACACACACACAAACACACACACACACACACACTGTAGGCTCGGGGAGAAGACCTGCATGGAAGGGCAGAGAGAAGTCTGGGAAAGAAGAGAGGACTCCCAAGAGCAAGAAAACCATGGAGCAGCCATGTTCGATGCTGAGGGACATGAACCTTTTTGTTCCTAAATGTCCTGAGTTCAAGTCTTTACAGAGCAGCTCTAACTCAGGAGGTCTCAGAAAGTTACATCACTCCTCCCAATCCCAGTTTCCCCACTGCTCAGGGGTGTGGGGACAGTGCCGTGTGCTGTGTGGCTGGCTTGGGGAAACTTCAAGACAGCAAACGCTCAATGCAAGCAATCTCTGCTTGTCTTTACCAAAGCCACAAAAATGGAATGGCCAAGGACACTGACTGCCCCAGAAAGGCCAAATGTGGTAGCTCCCAAAGTGTCTTAGAATTTGGCATTGGGGTCATTATGGCCACCTTCATGATGGCTTGGGAGTGGTGTGAGTGTGGAGAGTCTGAGTTAGGGAAAAGTGGGCGGAGAAAGGGCTGGACTAGGAGCCACTATGTGTGGCTGGCATGGTGTGGGATGTAACCTGCACTTGCAGACTTATGAAAGACGGTAACCATCCGTGTGTGTTCCCTGCTTGCAATAAGGGCAGAGCTCTTTCTTTGCTTTGGGGTTGCTATGGCGACATGGACAGGTGCATAAACAGCTTTAAGGTCTATGTCAAATCTTGATTTTTGTATTGGCGGAGAGGGCAGGGACCATGTTTTCTACCTCTTTGTGCAACCCTACTGCCTTTGCCTTCCCCTCTACTCGCTGGCTCTCATTAGCATCCTCAGGCTGATTACTCCCCAGTCTATTCTCCCCAGCTCGATTCAGATTTCTGAGTTTGAGACCAATATTTCCAGCTGCCCACTGGGTCCCGTCTGACAACTATCTCGCAGATGCTGCCGACTGGAAATATCTAAAACTAGATGCTTTGTTGCCATCTCTGTCCTCGCTGCACCTCACCCACATTCTGTCTCTGGAGCTCCGAGCAGAAACTTGGGCTTACCCTTGGCCTTTACCTCCTTCCGTGCCCCCACCTCTCACCAACCCCTGTGACGTCTTCACAGCAAGTCTCTCTCATTACGCCCACAGACCCCACCACCACCACTTCATCCACTGCAGTTCGTGCCATTGGTTTCTTGGCGGCTGCTCATGTCAGACAGCAACCTAGGCTGTGAGAATCCTGATCTGATGGATGAACAAGATTTGTGATCCCACTGTGCTTGTATTTAGAGAGCCACTCATTTCTCCTCCACCAACTCTCTCCCCCGTGCCCTCTTACTAGTTTGCAAATCTCTAGGTGGCCTCCCGCTTCTCATTTATTCTCTCAACCTCAACGTGTTGGATTTGTACAAGGTATGGACCGCGTTGTTCTGTGGGCCTGAAGAATGTAGAGAATGCTAGTGGTCCTGAGCAAGGCGTGATACTGGGCTGGGTGATGTAGAGAGATGTGAGGTGGTAGCTAATTTTCTTCTAAGGAGTGGGGGAACCATTAAAGAGCTTCAAGCAGGGCAGCGAGGAGGTGCTCGTTAGGCCAATTGTATCCCATCTGGTTTCATCATCCACATGTCAACATCGCATAGGTCCTTCCGTCACACTGGGAGGCTGAAGTGACATGATCATTTAGATTGTGACTGTGTGTGTGTCATCAGAAGGCAGTAGACAGCATTATCAACCTCAGGCTGCTCTTGATGTTGCTCTCCAGGTACGGCCGAGCCTGCCTCCTTTTCAGTCCAGCCTCTCCATCAGTTTATGTCACCAACAATCTCAGCCCGTGAACTGCTGGCGCTTCCTAAATGGCCGGAGATTCTCTTCCGACACGCCTCACGGCTGAGGGTAGCCACATGTTGACAATGAGACACGGCTTTGCCTACGAACATGCAGAGTCAGCAGATGGCTCAACTGCCTTACGGCAAGTCGGGGAGCTTTCAGCAAGCTAGAGCCTGGAACAGTCATTTGTCACCGGGCAAGCCAGGCGCTGAGGAAACAGACTGCATGCCCAGAAAGCAGAATGCAGAATCTACAGAGGTTGACAGCAGGACCACAACTGGCCTTCTTTAAGTTGTCAGCATTGGGACAACACACCACAGGCTAGAGAGGGCGCCATGGCATCTACATGGTACCAATACGGAGAACTCATAGAGCAGAAGATGGGTTATCAGTTAGAAGTTTGGGCAGCAGGTGCTGCCAAGAAAATCATCAATGCATGGCAGGACCCCACCCGTCCCGGAATGACATGGGAATTGGAAGTGGGTTTAGGGAGAAGAGTAGAAAGAATAATAAAACAGCTGGGCGCATGCCTTTAATCCCAGCACTCCGGAGGTAGAGGCAGGCGGATCTTTGTGAGTTCGAGGCCAACCTGGCCTGCAAGAGCTAGTTCCAGGACAGGCTCCAAAGCTACAGAGAAACCCTGTCTTGGGGGAAAAAAAGACTATAACAATGATCTGCTAACCCTTAACAGCTTAAGGAAGCAGATATGAAGCTGTCACGCACATAATGGTCCAAACTAAGGCATCCTGTGAACAGCTTCCACACAGCGTTCAGGGATCCAGGTTCCCTCAGCAGATCCTTGTATATCCCTGTTGGATGACCCAGAACCAACAGACCAATGAAAGAAGGGAGAAGGAGATGCTGGGAGGTGGTGTTTGGCTAGTCTAATCAGGCCTGAAAGTAGTTTAAATGCTCTATCACTCTTTGCCTTGGCCTCGATTTAGACATGTGGCCACACCTACCTGCAAAGGAGGCTGGGAAAGGAGTCAGGCACAGGAGGAAAAGTCATTAGGTTGGGAGATACAGAGCATTCCTGCCACTGTTCCAGAGACTCTTGTTCCTCTAATGGGAACAAGCCATTAGAACAGGCTAGCAATGAAAGTCTCCTCAAAGCTACCTCTGCATAGCCAGTTCAGGGGACAGACATGGAAAGGGACTAGCTCCTAAGGCGGTGGCGTGTCAACCTCTGGCCAGTCTTCCCAACTGCGTAGACCAGTGCTTCTCAACCTTCCTAATACTGAAACCCTTTAATACAGTTCCTCGTGTTGTGGTGACCCCAACCATAAAATGAATTCTGTTGCTATTCCATCACTGTAATTTTGCTACTGTTATGAATTGTAAATGTCTGAAATGTGGGCTATCTGATGTGTGACCCCTGTGAAAGGGTTAGTTGACCTTCCCAAAAGGGTCTCCACTCACAGGTTGAGAACCACTGACCTAGAGGCTGGGCTGATATGTAGGTTCCATTTTATCCCACTGCCTAGAACCTGCTCCCGGGGCCCCACAGGGACTCTAGGCTATCTGCATGTGCTATTCTCTTAGCCTACCTCCCTGATCATCTGGGATGTGATACTGCCCGAATCAAGGCTCAGTTCCCCACACCCTCAGAACTGTGAAGTCACCCTCAATCAGAGAACTTGCCAGGCTCCTGTCTTTGCTGGTATATCTCCCCACCCTGTCTGTATTGGTAGATGTGCAGAGGTCCTCCTAGTTCATGAACTTGTGGCAGGCTCTAGATCACCTTCACCTCACCCTTTCCTCCTAGGCTAGGATCCTTCCTGTACAGCTTCACTTCTCAGGAGTATATGTCCCTCAAGAAAGGCCCCAGGACATCCCAGAAACCAGGGTCTGACCATCTATTTCCTACCATGGCACCCCAAATCTGTACTACAGAAGTTACCCCTGTTTATTTACACTCCAGGCATAAATTAGCTCTCTAAAAAGGACTATCTTTGATCCAATGACGTACCAGGAGAAGCCTGCTAGTCACTCAGTAAGTAGTCACCCAATGCTGAATGAGGGAAGGAGGAAATGAAATAAACGCTTGCCTGTGTTTAGGTAGCTGCCACCAGGTGGCAGCAGTGCTCTTTGGGTTGTGAGGGTGGGGGTAGCCCTCAAGCACACCTGAACTAGGTGTGGAGGTGTGTTTCCCACAACCCAAACAGCTGGTACATTCCCAAGACAAGAGCCATCAAGTGAGTACTCAAACTAGAGGTTATAAGAAAGCTAGAACAGGTGAACCCTTCTAGAAGGAAACAGAGAACCACTGAGTTCTTGAGCCATGGAGATCTCTCGTCACAGAACATTCTCGAGGTTCAACTCAAAGACCCAAGTGAATCTGTTCTAAACGTGAGCCTTAGAAGCTGCCCGCAGATGGTCTGGGCTCACTGTCTAGTTTTCTTGCTTATCTTATCAAGGATTCCCAAGCAGACCCTTAACACGGGAGGCAGGGTTCACGAAGAGGGCTAGTGAGAGATAAGGCTAGACACTGGGAGATGCCAGCAGACGGAGGCCTCTAGATACCAGGCTGAGGAGCACAGACTTTACCCTGAAGGTTTCAGACTTCCTGGTTAAGATTCTTAGGAGCACACACGTGTTTGTGCATGTGTGGGTAGGCAGGTATGCATGTTTTCAAGAATGTACGTGAAAGGGGATTTGATGGGGGCTGATGTTGAGAAAGACACATGCTAAGAAGTTAGGGGCTATAGGGAGAAACTCACAGATAGGAGACCCAGACAGCCAGAGTCTCATAAATAGGGCTGGGGCTGCTCAAGGGGGGCAGTGTATGGCAGCCATCTTGGGCAGCTTCTGAGCTGTTCCTTAGGTAGAACTGTAGAGGCTGAAGACCAATAGGGAAGGATGGGGAGAAAAGGGTGACCAGCAAGAAGCCTGGCTTTTGGATAAAAGAGAAAAATTGTGTTAAATGATAAAAACGCAGGACTTCTTGGCACAGGTCTTCCGGGCTTCATGGAACTCAACTTTACACACTGAAAATCTGGCCTTTCCTCTCTACTCCCTGGTGGAATGCTGTGGCATTGAGTCCCACCCCACACCCCACACCCACAGAGGTTTGGTTTTTTTTTTCCAGACCTGCTAAGAGTTCTAAGGCAGGATGCAGGAGCCAGAGATGGAACTTCTGAGGGTCATAGGAAAGATGGAGGCCGGGTACCCCTGGTTTTGGTGGGCAGAGGGGTCTGATGTGTGCCTGTATGCACAGTATGCATTCATGTATGTGTGTGCACCTTGGCATACATGTGGGGGTCCAAGGACAACCCTAGGTAGGTCCTCATTTGTTGAGACAGCGTTCACTACTATACATGCCAGGCTGGCTGCCTTTAAACTTCTCAGGGTTTCCTGTCTCTGCCCTGGCTCCTCCTCTCATGAAGGTGTGGGGATTCTGGATGTGGGCACTATTAGGTCTAGCTATACCTGACTTCTGAGGATCCCAACTCAAGTTGTTAGGCTTGTTCAGCAAGCGCTTTACCCACTGAGCCATCCCTAGCCCTGAGGACATTTACCTTTAAGAGGAGTATCTGAAGTGCCCAGTCTCTAGCACACTGGTTCTCCAGCTTTATCTTGTGGGACGACCCTGCAAAGCTGAACACAGATATCCGGGCTGCACCGTGGAGCTTGTGACTCAGTGGGTCTAGATTGGAGACCTGAGAATTTACATTTTTAGCAGCTTCCCCAAGGCAGCTGCTGATGAACGGGGCCCTCCTCTGAGGATGCAGTGTTTCTCAGCCCTTCCTGTCTCCCAGGAGTCATAGTATGAGGTGCTTACAGCAACTGAATCAAAATCCAGAAAACACCTGGCCTAGAGACTCTCTTCTCCCCCACAGATTCCAAGGGACACCTTCTCTTTTCCAGGTAGCCTCTCCCCAAGCCCGGGCTGTCCTGGGCTTTTTCTCCCCAGAACAAGTGTCTTTGCCATTTCCCCACTAGCATTAATATGAAGTTCTGCAGAAACCTAAGACTGTGTCCTTTCCCTCAACATGGTAGTAGAAGATGAGGTAACATAAGGTGTGTGTGGGATGGGTGTAAATATGGGTCTAAAATCCCACATAATTGCATGATGGAGAGGTGTTGCCAAGGTAAATTAATAAGAAAACAGTTGGGTGATGTTTGCCAACAAAATCAGTTTGGGGTGTGTTAACTCAACTGCGTGTGTTGGTTGGAATAAGCTGTCGATTAGGATAATTCATGTTAGAAGACATGGCCTCCCCTGTGGAATTGACCACATTATTCTGTCTGCTTGGCCAGGCTACCTAGAAATAGGAAAACTGCTACGGCGAGGTCTGGGAGCCTCATAGGGCTGCTTTGCAAAATCAATCAAGCTCACTCTCCACCCCCACACATGTTCTGTCCCCATTACTCTGCCCCTGTGTGTCTCTTACAGCCTTAGATCAGGAGTGCAGTGTGGATTCAAGGCATGACTTGGACTTGTATCTGGGGTCGAAGGACCTAACGCCATCACCAAACTAGGTTGCCATGGGGTATGGCAGGCTAAAGGACGACCCAGAGCTAGGAGACGACCCAGTGATCAGGACATCAGATCCAAATGGAGATCCCAGGATGGAGCAACCATGTGAGGATGTAGGGTAGGGGCAACAACGGCAGTCTTGAGAAACACCTGGGTACCACACAGACGCTCTGGGCACTAAGTCAGCATCCATTCTCATATAGCATCCCCGACACCAGGTTGCCAACTCTCTGCTTGAATTCCTTCAACCCTGGAGCTGTCACTTCCTCATAAAGCAGCCTGCCTCATATGGCTTGCCTTCAACAGCTGTGTCATGTCTCCCCAGGGCCTTAAGTCGGTGAGATCCTGGGACTCTCCCTGGACCTCTGCAAGCCCTTTGAGCCATCTTGTACTAGGACTTCTACATTTGTCCTCTTGTCTGATGGCATTGATCATCTCCTGAGTCGGGCGCAGCTGTGCTGAGAGAGGACTCAGCCAGGCTCTTAGCAGGTCCGCTCAGTGACCTAGGCGAAGACAAGGCTAGAAAGTGCTGCTGCCTTCTGGCCTGACAGTCTCCATCATGACTGTCATGGTGGGGAGCATAGTCAGAGCCCAGAATACGTCAGTCACACTGGTGATCGTCCCAACACATGTGAGAGAGAAAGAAAGGAAGAGACAGAGAGATGGGGCCATGGGCTCCAAACTTAAACCTTCGTGAAGAACAAACCAATATCCCAGGCTGTGGCTGAGTGAGTAAGACAAGAGCACTGGCCTCAAAATTCTAGACAGAGATGCCTGGTTTCCAGCAACAAGGGACTGATACCTGAGCAGAGCTTCCTCCAGGCCAGACAGGAGACACAGAGATGCTGTGGCCCACCCCAAAGAAACACCCATCCAAAAGGGTGTCAGACAGGGATGGAAAGCAAGACCCAGTCAACAGGAAGAAAGCACATACTTCTTTGGTGAGAGGGGAGTAGGCAGAAACCAGGAGGTTCCACTAGGAGTAGATCCCAAATGGCACAGCTTTAGCCAAAAAAAGAAAAGATAGATTCTATGTCTGTCATTGTAAAACCCAGTATTTGTTAGAGTTTAATGTGAACAATGAGTGTAACAATGAATAATTCTGAGACCTTGAGTGATGGAGTTGTTGGAGTCCAACAGCCACAGGGAAGGTGGCTTCAGGAGCATACTCACAGACAAGCAGTAACGGAGACCCGGTTGGGTGGCTAGGCAGCTTGAGGACTACAGGAAGTCTGTAGTGGGCGTTCTTCCCAAGAAACAGGTCTAAGTAAAAAAAAAAACCCTGGAAAACCCAAAAACACTGGATTTGCCCCTCTCTCCTCAGCACTTCTCAGGAAGCCATAATTAGTTCAATAGAATGAATTTCACCAACCCTAGACCAGAGACACAGACATATCTTGGTTTCTTTGGGGTTATTTGTTTGGGGAGAACTGCTTTGTTTTTAGACAGGGTTTTACTATGTAGCCTTGGCTGGCCTAGAACTCCCTATGTAGACCAGGCTGGCCCCGAACTCACAGAGATCCACCTGCCTCCACTTCCTGAGTGCTGGGATTAAAGTGGTGTACCACTACAACCAGCCCTGTTGCTTCTTTTTAGTTTTTAACTCTTGAGATAGGGTCTTGCTATGTAGCCCAGTTTGGCATCAAACTCATGATCTTCCTCACTCATGCTTCAAATAGCATGAGGACTTCCCAGGGGATTCACCTTGGAAGCACTTACAGTCTGGAGGGGTGGTGGGATATCTATCCATTGTTCTTGGGAGGCTGTGAAGGCACCTGATTACCGGCACAGGGATTTTATAACCTCTGTCCTTTCCCAGCAGGCGTTGGAGGGTGGAGTCAGGATAACGGACATCTTCCACCCCCACTTCTTCTTGCCTGCTCTTCCTACTCTTTTCCTATTCTTGTTTTCTGAGAAAATTCTTTCTTTATTTATGCACAGCCCACACAGGGTGAAAGACACCTTGGTGCGCACATATGT
This sequence comes from Dicrostonyx torquatus, assembly GCA_028555095.1. NCBI lineage: Eukaryota > Metazoa > Chordata > Mammalia > Rodentia > Cricetidae > Dicrostonyx > Dicrostonyx torquatus. Next base: position 447,389 of record JAQHUG010000479.1, on the reverse strand, counting down.
GCATACAAACATGCGTGCACGTGCATAGACACACACACACACACACACACGGTGAAAACAAAAGGTGTTTTCTTCCTCATATTTGTCTTAGAATGAGCATGCATTGCTTTGCGTGTCTGTATGTGTGTATGAGTGTGTGTGTGTGTGTATGAGTGTGTGTGTGTGTGTGTGTGTGTGTGTTCCTGTGTGGGCAAGTGCCAGGCATGTGATCATGTGTGTCCCTGCATGCAGAGGCCAGAGGACAACCTTAGCAGTCATTCCTCAGATACCATTTATCTTAGCTATGTTTGTTCACTGGTTTAAGACAAGGTCTCTGACTGACCTGGGATTTACTAAGTAGGTTAGGCTGACTAGCCAGAAAGACCCGAAGATCTGCCTGCCTCTGCCTCCCCAGCATTGGGATTTACAAGCACACACCACCATGCTTGGCTCTTTTATCCCCCCACTTGACTTGTAGGGTAGTGTACTTAGGTCTTAAGTACAAACTTAACGGCAAACTTTTTACTGACCTAGCCATCTCCCCTGCCCCTCACATGTATTACTATTATGATAAGAAAAGAGTTCTGGAAAATCTTCTGATTTGGGTCAAAGCACCTGATTTGAAGATGAGTGTTCTGGGGCTCTACTTCCCCCATCGCTGACTGGAAAGGTCACCCCACAATGTGGGACTGATATCGTGTCTCTGTGTTCATGCATGCTTGCTCGGTAGGAATTCAGCCTTGACCATGCGTTTCAGCCTGATTGCCCTTGCTTTGGAGAGACGGCCCACTAGGCTTTTATGGTCCAGAGGAAGAGATCAGCTTTTTTGGCATTCCCGTGTGTTGCCGCTTTCAAGGTTGGCAATAAGAAACAAGTGTAACACACTGAATTGCCACCCGTAGAAGACTGTTCTGTGACATGAATTCCAGTTATATCAAGGCCAGCATTTGAGAGCCTGGAATATAAGAGCTGGAAGCCACTGGGCCTAGATTTATGACCATTCCTACATTTCAACCATCTGCTTCAGGCAAGCACCTGAAATTTATGAAAGGCAATTGCTCTGGAGGGTGCAAGCCAGAAAGCACAAGGTTGGAAAATAAAAAAATAAAACCCACCTAACTAGAGATGGAATCATATGGCCCAATTTCAGGCTTTACTTACTTTCAAGGAGGCCTTTCTCATCATAATAGAGCATAGTCCGGGACACCACAAGATTACAGATCAGCCCATCTTGCTTCAACTGTTCTGGAATATCCCTGCCAGAAGTTCTGGCAATTCCCACCCTTAGAGGGACTCCTTGTATGACTCTTGTCCAAATGGGACAGTGCTGTTCTTTTTATTTTATTTGTTAATTTTTATTCCATGTCCTTCTTTTCCCCTCTGTTTGTTACAACATCTTTCTGGGATTTTTTTTTTAAAGATTGAGTATTGTTTCTCACATTGTGTGTGCATGTGTGTGTACTATGGGCATACAGGTACCCAAGGAGGCCAAAAGGGTGTCAGATCCCTGGAGTCGTAGGTGGTTATGAACCATCTGAAGTGAGTCCTAGAAACCAAACCTGGATCCTCTACAAGAGCCATATGCGAGGGGGGTGGTGGTGATGCACACTTCAATCCCAGCACTCAGGAGGCAGAGACAGAGGCATCTCTGTGAGTTTGAGGCCAGTCTGATCTACAGAGTGAGCTCCAGGACAGCCAGGGCAACATAGAGAAACCCTGTCTCAAAAGAACCAAAAAAGCCACATGTGCTATTGGTCACCAAGACATCGCTCCTGTTCGAGTCAGTCTTTACACTGTGTCTAGACGTTGATTCCAGAAGTTAGTTCCACGATGTCTCTTCTCAAGAGATTCAGTCATGCTATCGACTCATTCCTAGCCTACAGTCATCAAGTTTAGGCCCAGATAACCCTCCCAAGCAATATCTCAAAGACAGGAGAACCTGCTCATTCTCTTTCAACTTCTCCAGTGAGGAAAACTTGGGTGTGCACAGCTCTGCACAATCTCATTTAGCAAGCTGTGTACTTCTATAATTCCAGCACTGAGTGGGTGGAAGCAGGAGGATCAGGGGTTCAAAGTCATCCTCAGCTACATAGTGAGTTCCAGGCAGCCTGGGTTCAAACAGTAAACAAACACAGGGGAGTGGCTCACTGGCTAAAGGGCTTGCCGCAACAATGTGAGGGCCAGAGTTCAGATCCTCAGCACCCACACAAAAGCTGGGCTGATGTGGTGGTCTGCCTACAAGCCCAGCACTGGGGAGACTTAGGCAGAAGAGTCCATGGGCAAGCTGGTTACATAGGCCAGCCAAAATGGTGAGTTCCAGGTTCGGGAAGTTATCTGGTCTCAGAAAATAAAGAGAGGAGTGGTCGGGAAGGATATCATCCTCGGTCTCTACATACATGGACACACATATGCATGTCCACCCACATCTGTGTGGTGCATATGCACACGCATGTGTGCTATAACATACATATGCAAGCAAATATACAGTCTCATTGGGTAAGCTCTCCACTCTTCCGTATATATCATCTCTGCATAAGAAGCTTAGATTCCTTTTTACGTTTTGTATCACATTTAGTGTGCATGTGTATGTGTGCATGTATCATGGTACACACATGGGAGTCAGAGAAAAACTTTCTTAAACCTGTTCTCTCCTGCCTTGTGGGCCCTGGAGATCCATCACCATCATCATCATCATCATCATCATCATCATCATCATCATCATCATCATCATCATCATCAAACTTGGCAGCAAGTGCCTTTTCTCCCTGAGCCATCTTGCCAGCCCAGGAATCTAAGATTCTTGAGAAATGTCTGCTAACCACAAAAGTGACCCAATGCTGAGCCTGACAAAGTATGGCTGAATGCAAGAGAAAATGTAGATCTATACCTCTATTTATGCAGAAACAGAGATTTTTAAGAAATCTAAATAAAAATAGGATAAGGTTGAATCCAACCCCCAAATAAGTTTTTTTTTTTTTTTTAGATTCCACCAACTGAAATTTGAATGAAATATAAAAAAATCCATTTTTGGATTTTGCCTTTCAGACTGAAGCCATTTGTAGATAGGGTCTTAAAGACCCCAAATTTTTTCTTTAAGGAAAAACTTCAATTTCTCTCAGGTTTCAGTAACACACAATTTCTACAAGACCTGAGCCTAGACGAACTGGCATAGTTTGAGGATATGTGGTGTGGTTAGTTTTAGCTCTGTCATGGTTTGTTTTTAAATATTTATTTGTGAAATATAAATCTTGCTAAGATTGAAATCTGTTCTGGAGAAATGATGGTGACTTTGGCTGTTGCTTAATGGAACTGTTGAATCTGCTCAGAAAACGAGAAGATTTTGTTTTGTAAACAAGTCATCCTTGTAAAAGATAAAACAATTCTAGGGGAAAAAATTCTAGTGGGTACATTATGGCTTGTTCCTGGTAAGATCTGGGCTCAATTTCTGTAGCTGTGTTATAACTTAGGAGCCCAAAGACACCTTCAAGTGCAGTCAATTGGCTGCAAAATTATGAATCTCTTGGAAAAGGCTTGGAAGTTAGGACCTATGTCACCATAAAACAAGCACCCCATTGATATCAATAAGACTTTGAGTTATATCCCATTGCAGCAGTTAACAACACCTGCCACACAAAAGATGCTCAGTCGCGGCTTTGTTCTGTCCATTAGCTAACTAACTCTTCCTGGTAGACTACCCTGGATTTCTGTCCTTCATAAAGTGATGAAATTAATTTTCATTCAGTAAAAGAGACTAGGCCACTGCTTAGCTTACCATATAACATCAGATGTATAATCACCTTAATTGGTTCTTGTGTTGTGTTCTTTTAATTTTTCTTTTCTTTCTTTCTTTTCTTTTCTTTTTTTTTTTTTTAGGTACTAGCTTGACTGGGCTAAGAGATACCTGCCTAGCTATTGAAGCATCATCTCTGGATGTGCCCAGCAGACACTGGCACACGAGTGGGTGAAATGAGAGGGAAAGATCTGCCTTGATGTGAGCAGGCCAACCAGTCTGCTCTAGTCTTCAGTCCGCCACACAACGTAAGAGAGGAAAAGCAAGGGTACACTCTCTATCTCTTTCTTCCAGCCTTTGGGTTCGGAACCCCAAGCTCTTTTGCCTTTAGACTCTGGAGTCAATACCTGCCTCTACCTTACAGTTCTTAGGCCTTTGGCCCTGCACCGCACTGAGATTTATATCACAAGGTTCCTGCTTCTGAGATCTTCAGAGTTGGGCTGAGCAAACTACTGGCGTTGCTGGAACTCCAGATTCCAGACACCCTATCATGGGGCTTCTCTAGCTCCATAGCTATGAAACCCAACGCTTATAGTAAAGCACTCTTGCCCACCATTCATCCATCCCTCCAGCCTCCAATCTCTTGATCCCATTTCCCTGGAGAGCCCTGTCTAATACAACCAGTTTCCCAGTTGTAACAAATTTGAAGTCAAGATCGGCATGAGCATGGTGATCTCATGTCTAGAAACTGACTTGGGAGAGCGTACCCTGCCCTACTCCAAAGCGATACAAGTAAACTGTCCCTCTCTACACATGCTCTATTCACACGGTCCCCTCATCCAATCCCCAAGTGTTTGGCTTTTCACTGATGCCTGGTGCATGGTTCCATCGTGTATCAGTTTTCCATAGTGATTAGAACTAGCAATAAGGAAGGGAAAATGTTGCCAGCAGAAAACACCCACTCACTCTGTGTCTACTGTGCATGGGTCAAGAACTGAACTGGGATGACTCAGAGGAGACGGAGCCTCTGACCTCAGGATGCCCATGGACTAGGAGGAGCAACAGGCCCTTGTCCCTACACTACGGTGAGAGCTCTGTCAGAGCGAGAGAGGGGCACATCCCAGTGTGGGCAGAGCTGACTTAAGGGCAGAATGACCATCAGAGACCAGGGATTTCCAGGTAAGAGGTGAGAAGAGGCACACCCATCACCGTCTAGAACAGGCTGAGGAGAGACAATTGCTATATATTTTGGAATCTTACCAGCTGGTTGTTAATTGTAGCCATTTTCAAAAATTAAATTGTATAAATGCATAATTAAGTGGAGAAGTAAAGATAATAAATACTAAAATTTTTTCTATTATTTATTATTTTACTACATTTGTATGATCATCTCTGCTCTGGGGCGGGGGAATATTTTTAGGTCTGTCAAACCTGGTAGACATATTAGCAAACCCTGTCTCTCAAGTCCATAGACAGGTAAGCCATGCTTACATTGAAGACTGGTCGCAATGGGAGAATCTTCACCAGTGAAACCGGAAGTGCAAAGGATCAAGTATTTTCCCCTGCAAGGAAGACCGCTGTTAGTCACCTCTCTTCGCCGCTATGACAGGATACTTGACCAAAGCAGCTGAAGGAAGGAACGGTTTGTCTGGGCTCATAGCTTGAGGTGATAATATCCATTGCAGCTGGGAAGGCATGGTGGTGAAAACAGCTGTAATTGTGGTGGCCGAGGCATGAGGCAGCTGCCCGTAGCGTCAGCAGTGAGGAGAGAGGTGAGCTCTGGTGCTGTTTGGCTTCTCCGTTTGATTCAGTCTGGAACCCCAGCCCAGCCCATGGGATATTGCTGCCCACCTTTGAGATGGGGGCTTACCGCTGCATTTTAACCTCGCTGGAAACCTTCGCATAGACACACTCAGTTGTGCGTCCTAGTCAGTCCTGAACCCAATCAAGGTGCCAGTGGAGATCAACCCTCACAACCATTTACCAGCAGGCAGGGCCAGCTAGGACAGGGAACCCTAAACTGTGCAGGAAGCTGGGAACCTAAGGCTGCAGCCACGGGATGGGTGAGGTCAAGAGGGCCCTCTGAGAGCCTGTTGAGAAACCAGGAGCCTGTGGTTTTGAAGGACTTGAGGAGGGAAGAGACCATCTTTGCAGAAGTGTGGGAGGAGCGTTGGGGCGAGGTTGTTTAGCTGGAGGGTAGCTGAGCTGGAGGCAGGAACCAAGGGTGAGCTGAAGTTAGATGTCCTGTGAGGAAGGACAGCTTGGGTGGCTTTTGATGCATGGAATTGCAGTGTCTGATCTGGGAGACCTTCGGCTGAGAATCTCCTCCAACCAGCTACTTAAGGCAGCCTTGGGGAGGTCTAGGCTGCACCTCTGGACAGACACCAGGTCTTCAGATGGCAGTGAAATCCATAGAGGCCTAAGGATCCTTAAAGTGGTGTGCAGCATAGAAAACCGGAAAGGCAGAGCTAAGAGGAGCCAAGGTACAGGAGCATGAAAAGGGGCATGGGGAGAGGCGGAGAGAAGGGAGCTTCGTAAGCAGGAAAAGAGGACAGGGATCCATTTTTTATTGTTGTCTTTTTTTTATTTTGGTTTTCTTTTCTTGCTTTTTTTTTTTTTGGTGTGTTCGTGTGGTACGGTATATATGTATATATGGTATGGTATATGTGTGTATGTGTGGTGTGATATATGTATGGTAGGGTGTATGCATGTACTTGTTAGCGTGTGTGCACACGTGCATGTGGGTGCACATGCGTGCATGGGCAAATGGAGGCCAGATGTGTATGCCAGATGTCTTCCTTGATTGCTCTCCACCTTTTGCTCCCTGACATCCTGTCTGTCTCCCCACTGAACTCTCGACATCAAGAGGGCCTGGACCATGTATATCACAGAAACCATTCTTTTTTTTTTAATATTTATTTATTTTATATACAATATTCTGTCTGTGTGTATGTCTGCAGGCCAGAAGAGGGTACCAGACCTCATTACAGATGGTTGTGAGCCACCATGTGGTTGCTGGGAATTGAACTCAGGACCTTTGGAAGAGCAGGCAATGCTCTTAACCACTGAGCCATCTCTCCAGCCCCACGGAAACCATTCTTTCCCTATCTGCTAGCACAAGGCTTAAGGCTAGCCCAAGCTGCCTCACAGAACCTAAAGCTCGGCAGTTCAGCTCGACTGGCTGGCCAGTGATCTTCAAGGACCCACCTGACTCTGCCTTCTCCCCCTCAATGCTAGTGTTAGAGGGTTGGTTTTGAAAGCTGCTAAAACTATTTCTGAAATTAATTTGGAATAATAAAAAAAAAAACAGGAAGAAGTTGAGTACAGGAAGAACTAAATGGAAGTGAAAAGTACAGCAAGCTGAAGACAATTCCCACAGAGGCTCTGTCAGAGGAGGAAGCCCAGGCTGCAGACTGCAGAGATGGCTTCTACTGCTCTGGTAGGTAATCGGAGTTCAGGTCTTAGCACCCATGTAGGGCAGCTCACAACTGCCTGTACGCCAGTCCTGGGAGATATGACGTCCTCTTCTGGCCTCCAAGGACGCCCCCCCCCACCTCTCTCTCTCTCTCTCTCTCTCTCTCTCTCTCTCTCTCTCTCTCTCTCTCACACACACACACACACACACACAAAAATATATTTTCCCATATATACATGAAGAAGAATTGAATCAATAGTTTGGTGTTGAATTTTTGTTTGTTTGTAATGAAATGAAATGAGTGAAAGAAGAAATTAATCAACCAATGGGAAAACACTGAAAATTTAGGACAGTCAGAATGCCAACTAGAGGGAGTGTTATGGCAAAAATAAAAACACCATAGGTCTCTGAGTGGTGGCAGCGGGCAGCGGGTCCGAGACCATGGAGGGCCAAGAAGGCAGCAAGTCCCACGAGGAACCACAGCCACGGCGGGTAAGAGACAGAAAGATAGGCATGCCATGCAGAGTGAGGTTGGATATTTATTTAGTGGGTTATGGAAGGGAAGGGAAAAGAGGGAAGGGGAAAAAGGAGAAGAGCAGATAGAGGTAGAGAAAGAGAGAGAGAGAGAGAGAGAAGGGGGGGAAGGGGAGAAATGGGGAGAAAGGAGAGAGGCAGAAGTTGCCTCTTCAGGAGAGAGACTGAAAGGAAGGAACTCAGGCTGGAAGCAGAAGGAAGATCTTCTTGGTGGAGGTGAGGGAGCACAAGGCGGGGCTTGACTCTTAAAGGGACAGGACAGATCATTACAGAGAGTACTAGAGGACATGGAAGAGGACATAAAAAGGGCACAGAGGTAGAAGGGAGAGTGTGAGAATATTGGAACCAAAGAAAAACTGTAGAAGTGAGCTTCCTGCTAGGAGATAAAGGAGGGTTTCCAGGGGTTCAAGTCTCTTGACTTTGAAAAGACAGATAAGACACAAGGAAACAAACAAAACAATTGCAAACAGTGATTAAAATGTGCAAAGGAGCCAGGGTGGGGTGGTGGCAGCACACCTTTAATCCTAGCACTTAGGCAGGGCCAGTGGATCTCTGTGAATTCAAGGCAGCCAGGTCTACAAAGTGAGTTCCAGGACAGCCAGGGTTACACAGAGAAACCTTGCCTCAAAAAAAAAATGTTTTTAAAGGACAAAGGAATAAAATATAGTAATAAGGCCAGGTGATGGTAGCACATGCCTTTAATCCCAGCACTTGGGAAGCAGAGGCGGGCAGATCTCCATGGGTTCGAGGCCAACTTGATCTACAAAGCAAAGTCCCGGGGCAACCAGAGCTGTTACACTGAGCAAACCTGTCTCAAAACAAACAGACAAATAACAATAATAATGGTGGAGGAAAGAGGATTTTCTGAAGATACTTACCCAAGACCAGAGAGGTGAGGGGATTCTGCCGGCCAAGAACCAGGAAGAAGGAAGACAATGAATACTTCTCCTGAAAACTTGGCAAGAAGTCAGAACAGTGGTGGCGGGACCAATGTAAGACCAATAGATGTCCAGGTAGAAGGAGGCAGGCAGTGAGCTGGGCAGGACCCTGGAGGTGTTGACAAAGATCTGGGACTTTATTCTGGTGCAATGAGAAGACATTGACAGGATGGTTCAACTGACTTGTACTGGAAGGTTACTTCTGACCACTGTGTGGGGAAAGAGTTGGAAGGGATGAAGAAGAGCCGGGAGGATGGGAGTAGGTTGTAGTTATCCTAAAGTGTGAGGTAAGCCCCAGTGAAGTAGTAATCATGGAGATGATGGGATGGGGGCAAGTTAATATTGTAGAGGTACAATCTACAGAATTGGTTAAGGAAGACAGGAAATACAGAATGATCCCAAGTCTCTGCAAAATCATGTCTTTAGTAGAGAGGGCTTCATCCAGAGTTGTATGAAGCAGGCTAGGCTAGGCTTCCTGCCGTAGAGAGCAGGGGGACCTCAGGGACTTTAGGGCTCAAAGCTGTGGCTAGAACATTTCTCTCAATTATGGCAGGATGAACACAATGAGGCTAATGAATGATGGTTAGGCCTTAGTTACAGGAACTGAGAACGGCAAAGTAGAGGCGGCGGGATATGGGGGGGGTCAAAAAGAGAGAATCAAGGGGCTGGAGAGATGGCTCAATGGTTAAGAGCATTGCCTGCTCTTCCAGAGATCCTGAGTTCAATTCCCAGCAACCACATGGTGGCTCACAACCATCTGTAATGAGGTCTGGTGCCCTCTTCTGCCCTGCAGGCATACAGACATTCAGAATATTGTATACATAATAAATAAATAAATATTTAAAAAAAAAAAAAAAAAAAAAAAAAAAGAGAGAATCAAGGGGGAGGATGGAAGATGATAATGCTGATGTCAGAGAAGTGGCCTTAGTTACAGGAACTGAGAACGGCAAAGTAGAGGCGGCGGGATATGGGGGGGGGTCAAAAAGAGAGAATCAAGGGGGAGGATGGAAGATGATAATGCTGATGTCAGAGAAGTGGGCAGGCAGAGGGGTGACAGCCAGCCCTGGTCACGGTTTCCAGTGGTAGCCAGGTTCCCAGGTACAAACACCCGATGACAGTTGTCCCTCTAGAGCCAAGAACAAAAGTGTTAGACCCAGCCTGGCTGGCAAATGGACCGCATCCTAGGTCAGCAAGGATTAGTCGGACTTTCAAACACTCTTCTTTGGCCTGTAGTTCTAGGGAGGCTGAGGCAGGAGGATCACCTGATGTACATAGCAAGCTTAAGACCATCCTGGATAAATATAAGGCCCTGTCTTCAAAATGTCAAAGTTTTTTTTTTTTTAAGGGTAGCCCAGAGGTAGAGCACTTGCCTGCCATATGCCAGGCCTTAGGTTTAATGCCCAGTACTAGAAAATGATGGCAATGATGATGATGATGATGATGATGATGACAACGATTGGATCTAGCAACATTCACACAGCATCTACTCTGTTGTACTTAACACAATCAATCTTTCTTTGAAAATTAGTTTCCTTCAAGGTTTCTTTTTTGTCACATTTCAGGGACAAAGTTAGGATTCTGAATGTTTAGAGGAGCATTAAAAACTCTGTCTCGGATGGAACATGAAGATTTGGTAGTCAAACGTTCTCTTTGAGCTTCGATGTGACATTTACAAAGGTGCCAATCTCCACTATAGATGGATCCTTTTCTCATGCTCCTCAAAACCTCCACAGATGACAGTTTTCCATTGCCAGGGCCGCTGACTGGTATTTTGTTTTCTGCTCTGGCTTTCCGTGTGCACCTCGGCAGCCAGATGGCAGGCAATGGTGGGTAATGCAGTTTGAAGAACAATGTACCTGCTTTCCCTCAGCCGAAACTTGGCTCCTCCCACCCAGGGCTCCCTGGTTTCTGCCTGGTATACCTCCCCTTTTGATGACCCCCATTCTCCACACACATGAACTTCCATCCCTCACTCTCCTTTAGCTCAGTGCCTTCTTCTGTTCCTGCTTCACCGACTTCTTTCTTTCCTTCCTGGCTTGCTTCTTGTTATTTTTCTCAGAATTCCTGTTTCATCCATTTTTGCCCCCACACAGCTCAGAGATTCAGGACGCTCCTTGCCTGAGTCTCATTGTCTGACTGCCCTCCCTGACTTCTGTCTGTTAAAGAAAAAGAAGACCCCCATCATCAGAGCTTCATGACTGCCTGGATTCCTGATGCACTAAGTTTATTGTGTTTACACAATGGCGACCCCCAGGCTAAGCACTTGGAATGCTGAGCATGAGTGTTCTGGGAAGAGCTTAAGTCTCTTTGCTTTAGTTGGTAAACACGCTGTCATAATTATTCGAGAAGGTAATAGATGGAATCAAATGAACTTCGTGAGGCCAGATTAATGCTCAGGATCCAGGGGGATTCTGGGAGTCTGGTACAGCCCTTTTATGGTGCTTGAATAGTCTCTGCTGCAGGTACATGCTTAAGAGTGACCAGTAACATTTGATACCTTTGTTTACTGACTCTCCTGTCTCTCTGCCTCCCTTCCAAATACAAAGAATTCGTAGCCGGGTGGCAACGCACACCTGTAGTCCCAGCACTCGGGGGGCAGAGGCAGGCTGATCTCTGTGAGTTCGAGGCCAGCCTGGTCTACAAGAGCTAGTTCCAGAACAGGCTCCAAACCTACAGAGAAACCCTGTCTCAAAAAACAAACAAAAAAAGAATTCATGAACAGGTAAGAGTTGATGGGTGCTGTTTAGTTGGGGCAAGAAATACTGACCAACTGGAGGGGGGAAGCCTTTCTCTTCCTGGCTAAAAAATGAAGCAACCTCTTGTAGCCAGCTGGGTTCTCCATGGTTATTAGGCAAGGTACTGAGGGTAAAGGACTTGGATGGTTTTATCCATCAGTTCAGCCATTTTCGTTGTCACACAAAATGATATTAGTTCCCACACAAGATTATGTGAGGGAAATGGCTGATTCTGGGGTCCAAATCCTCGCCTGACCTCGAAAGTCATTCCTGGGTGTAGTTCCAGAATCTTGCAGACACCAAAGCCTTCAGACATCAGGGTCCCTTGAGTAAAACGGTATGGTGTTCACATAGATGCCCCCCATGCCTCTTCGGTCCACTTAAAATCATCTCTAGGTTGCTTACAATATCCAACACAGTGTTAATCTAGGCAAATAGTCACCCGATGATGTTACATTGTTTAGGCAATCATGATAGGGAAAGGTGAAGATGTTTAGTATGGATGCAATTTTTAAGGAATGAGTTTGACCCTCAGTTGAATTCATAGATGTGGAAGCTGTGGCTACAGATAGCTGAGAACAAGCAGTTCAGGTGTAGTCCTGGGAAGAAGTTTCTTGGGTCAGTTATCTTAAGCATATTCTTTCAAAGTTGAAAACAACACTGTGAACTGGGCTCTGTTAATAACTGAGCTGATTGCCTATGACTTCAGATACTCATTTCATTCTAAGTAGATACGGCTTTTTCTCAAATCATCTATTAAGAGTACAAAAACAGGGCTGTGCATAGTGATGCAAGCCTTTAGTCCCAGCATTTGGGAAGCAGAGACAGGTGGATCTCTGTGAGTTTGAGGCCAGTGTAGTCTTTATAGCAAATTCCAGGACAGCCAGGACTACATAGAGAAACCCTGTCTCAAAAACAAAAACAAAACAAAATAATACAAACAAGCAAACAAAAACCAAAACTACCAACAAACAAAACCAAACAACAGCAAATGAATATAAAAACAAGCTTAGGGGTTGGGGATATAGCTCAGTAGGATATAGCTCAGCAGACAGGAAATCAGATCAGGCGTAGAGGCGTTTGCTTGGAATCTCAGTACTTAGCAAGTAAAGGTAGAATATTAGAAGTTCAAGGTTATCCTTAGATACATAGTTAGTTCAAGTCTCAGACTGGGGCTAAGTCTACATTAGTGAAGACTAATTGGGCTAAGTGAAGGGCTTATTGGGCAAACATGGTGACCTAAGTTTGACCCCCTAACACCCACACAGAAAAGCCATCATGTATCTGTAATTCAAATATTGGGGAGGCAGAAGCAAGAGGATCCCTGGGGCTTACCGACCAGTCTAGCCAAGTCAGGTTTAATAAGAGTCCTTAACTCAAAAAAATCAGATGGAGAGAGACTGAAGGAGACATCTGACTTTGGCCTCTTACCTCCACACCCATGCCTGTGTGCACACCCATGAAAGAAAAAAGAAAGGAAGAAAGGAAGGAAGGAAGAAAGAGGTGGGGGAAAGGGAGGGAGGGAAGATGGGAGGGAGGGAGAGAAACCTTTAAATGACGAATGTGTGCAGGCTCTCCTACTGATGGTAGGACTCCATGATCATATTATAATGGATTTTCTCCCTATTAAAATTTGTGTGCTAAATGCTGCGGTTTTTTTTTCAACATTGGGATAGGAAAGAACCTGTATCATGAGAATCTATCTTTTTTTGTATACTTTTCTACCAGTTCAGTTGGTTCATTTTGAACTCCTGGATATTATATCAACACCCTACCAAGCAGCAAGTTTAAGTGAGTTTAAACAGTAGACACACCTATGATTCCATGAAGATATATTTTCTTTTTTAGTTTGGGATTGCTTTGTTTTGTTTTGAAACAGGGCTGACTTTGACCTAGAAAAGCAATGTTTTTAAAGGGGTGTGAATGAGTCCTGGTTTACCTAGAACTTGCCATGTAGCCCAGGCTAGTCTGAGACTCATGGCGCTTTTCTTGCTTCCATCTTTTTTTTTTTTTTTTTTTTTTTTGGTTTTTCGAGACAGGGTTTCTCTGTGGCTTTGGAGCCTGTCCTGGAACTAGCTCTGTAGACCAGGCTGGTCTCGAACTCACAGAGATACGCCTGCCTTTGCCTCCCGAGTGCTGGGATTAAAGGTGTGCGCCACCACCACCCGGCTCTTGCTTCCATCTTTCACCTGCTGGGATTACAGATATGAGCCAGCACTTCAGACAGAACATCCTTTATCCTTGCAGTCATTAGTGTTTGCAATCAAAATCTTTAGATTAGTGGTAGTTTTTGAGTTTTTGTATTTTTAGAAAAATGAACAGAAAATATAGAAAGTTCCCATATAGCCTTTTGTGTCCCCTCCCCAACCTCATGCAGTTTTTACCTTGTCATTAGCATCTTGTACATTTGTTACAACCAATGAGCCAATATTGACAAGAGTATTACTCACTGAAGTCCATTGTTTACATTAGGGCTCATTCTTCCTGTGGTATGTATGTTCTGGACCAATCTTCAATGATGGATATATTACCATAAACAGAATAGTTTCACTGTGCTAAAAGTCCTCTGTGCCCCACCTGTTTGCCCCTCCCTCCTCCCCACTCATGAGCCCTGGCAACCGAGGATCAGTCTGATGCTTCTACATCCTGGATTGTCTTAAAATGTCACAGTTAGAAGGATCTAGTAGCACGCCTTTTCACACTGGCTTCTTTCTCTTAGCTGCAGCATTCACGGAAATTCCTTTTGTGTTTTTTTTTTTGTAGCTGGCTTCCTTTCTCACTTACTTTGGTCCCTGAATGATATTAGATGGTAAGGATAAATTATAGTTTGTTTGTACAGTTATTTTTAAATCAATGTTCTTATTTTGTGATCTAGCATAGCCTGATATAGATGAGAACTGAGAGATACAGGAACTTTCTAAAATGGTTCTATCCTCAAGTTTTATCTATTCATGAGACATATGTTAGACAAAATAATATAGAGACATATTTAAAACATTGATATATGTTTGTACCAGTCAACTCTGACCTAAAAAAGCAATTTTTATTTTATTTTTTTCTTTATTGATATTTATTGAGCTCTACATTTTTCTCTGCTCCCCTCCCTGTCTCTCCCCTCCCCCTTCAACCCTCCCCCAATGTCCTTATGCTCCCAGTTTACTCAGGAGATCTTGTCTTTTTATACTTTCCTATGTATAATAGGTCTATATAAGTCTCTCTTAGTGTCCGTATTGTTGTCTAAATTCTCTACGATTATGGTTTGTAGGCTGGCTTTCTTTGCTTTATGTTTAAAAACCACCTATGAGTGAGTACATGTGGTAATTGTCTTTCTGTGTCTGGGTTACCTCACTTAGAAAAGCAATATTTTTAAGGGAATATGAATCCCCTAAAACTAGACCCATGTGCCTCTTCCCCTACCCAACTTGCCCACCTGCTGCACACGTACATGTGTGCATGTGTGCATGCGTGCAAGTGTGCATGCACTCATGCATAGCCTGAGACTGAAGGGTGGTGATAGAAGCCAGCGGGAAGAGAGAGTCAGCTTCTTCAGGTTGTCCTCTGACCTCCACACATATGCCATGGTACACGTGTGCACTTCCCCCCAATGAATGCTGAAATAAAATTACAATGAAATAAAATTTTTACAAACACCCAACTAGGCATGGTGTTATACACCGGCGACCCCAGTGTGAGGGAAGAAGAAGCAGATAGATAAGAAGTTCAAGTTCTTCCTTTGTTACCTAGCAAGTTCAAGGCTAGCCTGAGCTACTTGAGACTCTATTTCAAAATAGACCAACAAAAACCCCTCTGGACCCGAACCTTGTTGGTTTGTATTGGTTGATTGGTTGGTGTGTATATGCAGGTGCCTATGCCCACATATGGACATGCAACGATCAGAGGAGGACTTTGGCATCTTCCTCTGTCTCTTATCACCTCATTTTCCAGATAAAGTCTCGTACTAAACTCAACCTTTTGGCTAGGCTGGCTGGCCCAAAAACTCTTGAGATCTGCCTACCTCTGCTCATCTATCACCACCCTAATGCTAAGGTTACAGAAACGTGTAGCCTTTGCCCACTTTTATGAGGGATTTAATCTCTGGTCCTCTTACTCTCACAGGTGCCCCTACCCTCTGATCCATCTCACCAGGCTATTGATTTATGGTTTTCAAACAGGATCTCATGTAGCTTAGACTGGCCTTAAATTGACTATGTAGTTGAGAATGACTTTGAACTCTGGCTCTTCTGTCTCCACCCTGCTAGTGCTAGAATCAGAGATATGGATCGCCATACCTGTTTGCTGGCTTGTTTTTATTAATAATGAACTATACCCAGATGCTGGACCAAGTTTCATAGGAAATTGGACTAATATGTTGTCTTTAACTTCTGAGATCTACAGAGGAAGTACAGACAAGAAAGTGGCCAGGAAAAAGCCATCACCCAGGCTGTGGATGAGGCCTGTTAGCTCTTTAGACCTCCTAAAGGTTGACTTTTAGAAGAATCTTTGAGTATTGAGCATGGGGAGGATTCAGGTCTCAGCCTTGAGGTCTAGGTAAATCTATTCTGTGGGTTACCAAGGGTCTGACAAGTCGATTCATTCCATCCAAGCCATAGACTCAAACTGATTATTTTTCTTCTCAAAATCAGAGTAATAATAATATACTGGGGGAAGGGAGGGAAGGTGGGAGGTAAGGAGGTGGGAGGAAGAGAGAGAGAGAGAGAGAGGGAGAGAGAGAGAGAGAGATCCTATTAGGACCCAAATATTTAGGTGTAAAATACTCAGTAACCTTTGATATAGCAGAAGCTAATACAGTAAATATTGGGTGAGGAATTAACTTGCAATATGTGGAATCAGAATCCTATGTTTCTCCAGAGTTTACTGTATCCTGATACATGAAGATACCCTGCTCTACTTTGGGGAGAAAAAAATATGTATCTTCTTAGAGGAACAAATGTTGTCGTGTACACACACACACACACACACACACACACACACACACACACAGAGAGAGAGAGAGAGAGAGAGACAGAGACAGAGACAGAGACAGAGAGAGACAGAGAGATACATTGTTTCCTCTTTGCTTTTTTTGCTGTGTTTCACAGAGCCCACCACCGACTTACATAGCCATTATAAAATACTTTGTTTTTGTATTTTGTTGTTGTTGTTGTTTTGTGTTTTTGAGACAGAATCTCACTATGTACCCTTGGCTGGCCTGGAACTTCTTACGTACACCAATCAGGCTATCCTCAAATTCCCAGAGATTCAGCTGCCTCTGCCTTCTGAGTGCTAGGATTAAAGGAGTCTGCCACTACATCCAGTTTATAATCACACCTATTAAAAAAGTCCAAAGTAAGTGTATGATCATTAATATAAATAAAACAAAAGCCAGAACTCAAAGATGTGCAAAGAAAGGTTGAGAGTGCCGTATCTCTGCCAACATCCTTATTCCTTGCCTGCGAACAGACAGCTAGGCAGAGCCTGGTGTATTGCAGTCTTCCACACTTTCTACCAGGCTTCTGTGAAGGCATAGAACACCCCTAGGGAATCTCATATGTCTTTTATAAATATCATATGATGCATCATACTGTGGAACTTACTCCATCACTAATAATATATCATGAACATTTCCCCTTGGTCAACAGAGATAGTTCAAACTCATTATTTTTAGAAGCTATATCATGGTTGATCATTCCCCTAGCTGCCTTTGTGGTTAGATGGAGTCACAGTACTGAATGTTGCCCATGTAGTGTGAACAGAAGATAGGATGCCACTCCTAGGCCTAGGCCTGACCCATGGAGTCTGCCCACGGAAGGGGGCTTGTTTTCTTCTCCTGTCTGCCTGCTGGAAATGAAGCACTACAAGAATCACCCACACTGGTCTGCTGTGGGAACCAGAAACTCACACTGTGTTCGAGTGCTATTTGAATTATCTCCTAGAGCAGCGTGTGTTGCTTCACTGAGATAACTGTCACACTGTACTGCTGTTTCATTGTCTTTTTAAACAGATAACCAACATAAAATCCAGGTTATATATCTATCAACTGTGTAGTTCTTGTCACACAATTTCTTAGGATCCATTAATTCATATAAATATAATCTGGCCGGGCGGTGGTGGCGCACACCTTTAATCCCAGCATTCGGGAGGCAGAGGCAGGCAGATCTTTGTGAGTTCGAGACCAGCCTGGTCTACAAGAGCTAGTTCCAGCGCAGGCTCCAAAGCCACAGAGAAACCCTGTCTTGAAAAACCAAAAAAAAAAAAAAAGTAGAGAATGGGTCGGACATCGCTTTTGATGAGTTTATAAACCGACCACCTACTCAGACTTAAAGCATTAAAGTTTTTGTTTCCCAACTTTTCCTTTCCAATTTTGTATCCCTCTTAACTTGTATCCCTGCTAGAAATATTCACTGTCTCTCTGTTGCTTTATTGAATTAGATTCAAATACCTTTCCCTAGCACTAAACAGTCTCCCCAGGCCAGGGCCAGCATAACTATCTAGTCCATTATGTACCCATTATTGCCTAACAGCTGTCTGCTGTCTGGACAACGTCAGTTTGTGGGCATGGGTTTTGGATGCCATGTTCATTCCTGCATTTCCAGTTTTAACCCCTAAATCCTCCTGTAGCCCAAATAATAAAAACTCAGAGTCAGATATTGGGGTTCAAGCTGAAGATCGGAAAAGCAAGGCAACCAACCACTAGAGAGACCTTTTTACCTCTACCAAATCTTCAGACCAAAAGAGCGAGATCCTGTCTCCATGAATCCTCAGACTCCACACTCCAGTGAGTTCCTGCTTCTTCCCCTTTACACTCCTCTTTCTGCCCAGCCCTATCACTCCTGTCTCCACCTTCCTGGTGCTGGGATTAAAGGTATATGACACCACCTCCTAGATCTGTTTCTAGACTGATCTTGTGAGCCCAGGGTAGCCTGGAACTAAAGATGTGTGTTACCACTCCCTGACCTCTAGTAGTTAACCTTTGCATGCTGATCTTCAGAAAAACTTTATTTATTAAAACACAAATAGCCGGGTGGTGGTGGCACACGCCTTTAATCCCAGCACTCGGGAAGCAGAGGCAGGCGGATCTCTGTGAGTTCGAGACCAGCCTGGTCTACAAGAGCTAGATCCAGGACAGGCTCCAAAGCCACAAAGAAACCCTGTCTCGAAAAACCAAAAATAAATAAATAAAATAAAATAAAATACAAATAAAACATCACTAGTTTGTCCTCCTAGTTTGTCCTCGTTTCTCCTACAGCCAATCCTGGCAGTGCTGAATGCTGGGATCAGCATCCCAGTCCTCCTCCATATAGTCAGCTGACTTACTACCCCTCTAAAGTGCAAGTGGATTGGGCAAAGCAGCTTTCTGGGTTTAAGGGCACAACACTCCCATCCTAAAGGACTGTGCCCTTACTCTACTGCCATGGTCTCAAAAGCTATCTCTGAAGTTTCTGAGGTAGGAAGAAGCCCTTGGACTTCACTTTGAACATGATTATTCTTGCTGGATGAGGTAGTGGATGACTGGAATCCTAGTACACAAGAAGCTGAGGCAGGAGAATCACACGTTTGAATCCATCTTGTGTTATATAGCAAGACTCTATATATAAAAGATGAAGGTGGGAAGGAGAAAGGGAAGAAGAAGGAAGAGGAAGAAAGTCCAAGAATGGATTCTGCCCTACTGTCCTTGGGTTTGGGTACATGTGTTTGGCAGTTCTGCAGCAAGAAAGAGAACTTAGAGGATGCTAAGCCTGTTTCTATATTTCACCCCTGGTCTCTGGAGCATATGGAGTTGCAGAGGGAGGCTCAACCTCTGGGGGAGGAGTGTACCAGTACATTGTATTTCCATGTGTCTTAGGGCCTTGTGTGTGAAGGCAGTCAGCCTGTATCCTTGACCAGGATTTTTTAACTGAATCTGTATTGAATATACCATCATTTTCCCTAAGCAGTCTAGTACAATGGCTCCTTACACAACATTTACATTGTATTAGGGATTGCCAGTAACCTAGAAATGATTCAAAGTATACAGGAAGAGGGCTGGCAAGTTGACTCAGCAGGCAGAGGCATTTGCTGTACAAGCCTGAGAACCTGAGTTCGATCCCCAGACTGAACCAAGGAGAGTACTGACTCTCAAAAATTGATCTCTGACATTCACACATATTCTGTGATGTGCATGCCTGTGTTCACACATATTACATTATATGCAACAATAAAAATAAATAAGATAAAGCTCATAACACTTCCCTGCTTTGAGGTTCAGTAACAGCTCCTGAGGAACAACATTTGAGGTTGACGTCTAGCTTACGTGTACCTTCACACACACTCACACGCATGTGTGCCCACACACACACACACACACACACACACACACACACACACACACACCATTAGTTTTTAACTCTACAGACTTCGACTCTGGACTGTCTCTTGAAACCAGCAATTTCTGCTGCCCCTTACTATCACAATGGCCTCCTCACTTTGTGGGCCTCTCTATAGCCAGTGTGTTTTCCCCCACCTGCAGCTGATTCTGTGACTCCTTTAACTTCCCATTAGCTCCAAGCAAATCCCAGTTCTTTGATGCGGTTTAGGAGGCCTTGCCTGATGCACCTCCCTGACCTTCCTCCTTTCCCTTTGGCTTCTCTCCCCCAGCTTCCTGGTTGTTCTTTATGCTCTAGGCAGACTGAATGTCCCTCAGCTAAGTGCTGTGACCTTTCATTCCACAGATGCTGCCGGGGGCACTACCTTTCTTTCCTAACATTAGGGGGTTGTTTTTTTTTAAGTGTCACTTCCTTTACAATATCCCTATCCGGTGTGCTCCTAGGTGTGGGCAAAACCAGCGCAAGAAGGTGCCCACAGTCTTTTTTTTTCTACTAACCACCGAAGAGAACCCTGAAATCCTTACTCTGTTTGCCAATTCCTTCACCCCTAGAAAGAAGGGGAGAGGTTAATTTAATCCACACAAGGAAGCCCTGGGAAAGCTGAGGGTGGAAGAAAGGAGATTTTCTAACTCTTGGCATGTGTTGTGAATCTAGAGCCTCCTTGGTGTTGTTCCAGATGTGGAGAAAAAAGGAGAGAGAGAGAGGAAGAAAGAGAGACAGACAGAGAGAGGACTTATTCTTGACTGCGGCAGTATGCTAAGACTGAATTTGGTGGGTTCCGGAGTCCCACGCATCTTGGCATCTTGTGTCTTGTCATTGGTTCCTCGGAGCATGATCCTACTGTCTTGGCTGCAACTCGTGTTTACTTGTCTCTTTCCCCACTGGAACAGATCACAGGACCAGGCATGTAGTAAACCCTCTAACGATTGACTAATAAATGAAAAAGAAACTGTACAATAAGACAGGCACACAACAAGCAAAATAAAGACTCAAGTCACAGAACAGTTTGCAAATATGCCTGTAGTCATCCGACAACTGTGCTATGGAAGCAGATGCTATGGTATTAGCCTAGCTCCAAAAGTCACACCCTTTGTAACTGCCCAGGTACTGCCAAACTCCTGGGGCAAAGGTCTGGATCTGCTTTATCTTAGATACTTCTTGAGCTAGAGAATATTTTGGGAGTGGGAGTGGCGGAGCCCTTGTCCTTGTGCAGTCTGGCCTCTGCTGCTTAATTAGCACTGAGGAAGCCCCTAGGAAATGTCGGCTCTAGATACATATCAGTGAACAAATCGGCAAATGCTGCAAGGAACTTCCATCTTAATAGAACAATGAAAAATGAACTTTAAAAACAAGAAATAAGTAAATGACTTATATTAGAAAACTATCAAGTTTATGCAAACAAAACAAAACAAATCAAACAAACAAGCAAACAACACCAACAAAAACCCAGGGATATAAAATAAGAATAGGATTTCTTTTTTCTCTTTTGACACAGAATCTTGCTGCATAGCCTAGACTGGCCTTGATTCACTATGTAACCCAGACTGGACTTGAACGCAAAGTGATCCTATTGCTCCCAAATTCTAGGATTGTAGGTGTGTGCCACTGTGTCTTAGGATGGGAATTTTATTTATTTTTTATTTTGCTTTTCGAGACAGGGCTTGTCTGTGTAACAGCCCTGGAACTCTGGAACTCACAAGAGATCTGCCTGATTCTGCCTCTCCAGTGCTGAGATTAAAGGTGTGAGCCACCTCTTCACTCCCACCCCCATGGGAAGCCTTAGAGTCCCAGATCCACAAGGATTCTCTCAGAGATAGTGATCAGGGGACCCGAAGATTTGAACAGACAGGGATTGGGGGACATTTTTTTATTTTTATTGATCTTAAAACCTCAAACCGGAATGTAGCAGCGACTGTAACATTGTTACCAGAAATCACAGATAGTTTCTCTTTTTGGCAGCTGTTACAAATATCTTGAACTATTGTTTCTATAAATTGCTACTTTGTAGCTATTGGATTTTCCTATTAGATCTTGTTCTTTAGTGGATCAATAAGCAGATACTTAGAGTAGCTATGTTTCAATACACTTTGGAGCCTGTCCTGGAACTAGCACTTGTAGACCAGGTTGGTCTCGAACTCACAGAAATCCGCCTGCCTCTGCCTCCCAAGTGCTGGGATTAAAGGCGTGTGCCACCACCGCCCGGCCTACACTTAGTTTCTTTTGCAACCCTATTTCCCACATTTATAAGCATCTCTTGGAAATTTGTAATCCCAGTACTCAGGAGGTGGAGACGGGAAGATTTGAAACACAAAGTTACCCTTAGCTACACAGAGTTCAAGACTAGCTCCTATCTGCGAACCTTTGTCTCAAAACAAAACAAGGGTTACAAACAGTTGAAAAAGAAAAATGGGGTTCAAGTAGAGGACAGCAGGAGTGACAAAACAGGCTATACTGTCAAGTGGGGAGGGCACCACCTGTAGTGTCCCATGGGTCTGAGTTTCTAGCACATTCTTTTCCTGGACATCTTCAAGCTGTTGCCTGGCTCTGTCTAATGCTCAGAGTCAGGTGTGCCTCAGTGAAGTATTGTTGTTTGCTAGCCTGTTTCATCCTGAAAACCTCCCACTGCTCTCCATTCTCAAAGTACTTAGCATTCAAAGATGTGTTTATGCTTTGTTGAGATAAGATCTTACTATATAGTCTAGGTTGGCCTGGAACTCTCTATGTAGCTTGGACTGGCCTCAATTTTGGTGTGTGTGTGTGTGTGGGTGTGGGTGTGGGTAAAGTCGGGGCAGTACTAGGAACTGAACCTAGCTAGGTCATCGTGTGAGGCGCTCTGCCTTTGAGTCATGGCCCCAGTCTTAGCCTCAGTGTCTTGATCTTTCTCTTTCTCTTGCGTTCTGGGATTACAGGTGTACACCATCACATGCAGTCAATGTTGGAAATCGATGAAATACTGTCAGAAGGGCCAATAGTGTGTGTGTGTGTGTGTGTGTGTGTGTGTGTGCATGCGTGCTGGGGAGAAAGAAAGAGATCTTTTTGTTGTTCTGCTTTCTATTTAAGCATCCGACTCAAGGAGATAAAATAAACTAGCTCAAATCAGGCAGCAGTGTCTGTCTCCTAAGGAAAAGATAAGCAAATTGGCAACTCTGACTGCTGATTAAGTACCACCCAGGGCAAATGGAATGTGAATGGAAGATATTGCCAGATTGCAAATTATTTTAAAATTCCAATTCATCTCACACACATACAGTGAAAATCCTCAGGATTCTGTGACAAAGAGTCCTTTGTTTCTTTAAAAAAATTTTTTTTTACACTTTGAGGGTGTAGAAATATTTTTAAAGAGCTACATGTCAACTGTGATAAAAAAATGCTATCAAGAAGTGGCAAAAATTGATTTCTTAAATAAATTAAGATGCTATTAGCTGTGAGGATGGGTTGTCCTGTGACAGCTATGTTCATGGAGAAGTCTCTTCTGTCAACCAGATCAGAGGTCAGTGCTTCCAAGACTGGGTCTCCTCCTCACCCCCACCTCTCTCTGTCTCAAGCCTCCAGCTATAACTTCAGGTATCCCATGCTACTGTGACAGGCTGGAGGAGTGGGGTTTGGGGGGTGGCAGTGGTCGGTTCCTATGGAATATTCTTATAAAAAACAAACCACTTTCCCTGTAGCTCCAAATTTCACCTTTTACCTCCTTGGTTCCAGTTGCCACTGGAACTGATTACTTTATCGTAAATTGACTTAGACTATCACTCCTGGGGCAGGCACATTGCTGTTTAAATAAAACCCAAGTTGTGTACCTCATGGGTCTGCTCCATAGAGCGAAAGCTCCCAGAGTCTAAGCAAAAAGAATCCGGAAACTTTAAGCTGTGGAAATATATGAATCTTTGTTAAGCTAAAAGCAAGTAACACCCCCCCCCAGACTAAATTCTTCCTTTCATTTCATTCGGTCACTTATGTTTTGTACTCCCAGGTCACACTTAAAAGACTACTCAGAAACATCCCTTTTCACCAATCAGTGTGCCTATTAAGCTCCTCCTTCATATCTGACGCTACAACACTTCACTCTGCTGATTTCTACCGATGATGCAGACATCATTATTCTATCCTACAGAGGAGAAAACTGCAACTTAGATGAATTCCATATCATCTTCTAGTTGGGAGTGATAGAATTGAGACTACATTTCCCATGTTCCATTCTTGTTCAACTGTTTCTAAAGAGGGGAAGATAAAACATTAAAACATTTGAACAAAGAATTTTAATCCTATGTGGGGTGGTACAGCAAAAATGGACCCAGGATGTGCTTCAAGGAGACCAAAGGATAACTCACTTCTGCAGGTGGGGGTGTCAGGCAGGGCTTCCTGAAAGAACTTCAGCTGGGTCTGAAAGTAGGGAGAAGAGAGATGGGAGATGAATACAGAGACTAAGGGGTGTGGCCACTGCTCAGGATGCAGGTGGGGCGGGGCAAGCGTGGGGAATGAGATTGGAAGGTTTGCTTGAGGCAGATGGCAATGAGCTTCAAGTGTCTGGTCAAGGTGATTAAGGTTTATGTTAGGCAAGGTGGTGGTGAGTCAGCAGCTCTGAGCAATGGTGACTGCAGGAAAACAATTTTATCAACAGGTTACATGCATTCAAGAAAAAAGACTGGAGCCAGGGTATCTGGCTAAGCAGGGCTGACTGGACACTGGTAGCCAAGCGAGGGAGAAATATGAACTAAGGGGAGTGAATGGAAGAAGAGAAACAGTGGGCGTTACTATGGATTTGAGATGGTGGTGGAAGCACAGGAGGATGCTGGTTCTTCAAGAAAAGCAGAAGAGTTCCATTCACTAGAGGTTTCTAGAAGGCTATTGGGAATGTGGGACCAGATCTAGGAACACTCCATTAATGCCACAATCAGCCTAAAAGACATAGACAAGAGCTTGCCAAGAGAGAGCAGACAGCAGGGAGAGCTTAGAAAGACAGAGGCCATCAAGGGCAAGGAGGGGAAGCAGCCCCTAGCCTCCCCCTCAGACCACGTGGTTACAGAAGATCATTATGTAAATCTATGCCAGAGGGAATAAATGCTAACCCAGGCACCACGCCTAGATCCCTGAGTCAGTGGATTAGGTGCTTGGTCTGGATCCTGCGTCTCTAGCTGTCTCCCGTGGGGTTTTGATGCAGGTGTCTCAAGGACCACACTTTGAGAAACAATCACATCACCTCCCTGTGTGATCTCACCCCCCACCCCCACCCCCAGTGGATTAGCAGCATATTATACACGTATGACTCAAAACAGCCCATCACCATTGAAAATCTCTTGGCTGAACTCCAGGCTCTAACACCCACCTGCAGCTGAGCACCCCTATCTGAATATCTCAGAAACCTTGAACTCAGCGTGTTCAGAATCCAGCTCATTTTCTCCCCACACCTGGTGCAAATTGGATAAAGCACAGGTTCCTCAGTTTGGCATAGTCTCCCCCAGTGTCCTCCTCCACCACAGCCTCCGGAAGTATTCTTGTCTTGTCCAGATCCTGGATGCATGGACTTTTCTATGTTGCTGTCCTTTCCCAGAATCCCCAGGCTGGCCACAGACATGCCATCCCCTCTGCCCTAAACACACTCCTTACCGTTCATCCCCCTGTGCTACCTTCAGACCACAGGTATCCATATCATGACCATGCTCATCTATTGAATTGTGTTCTTTCACTGATGCTTTTCCTTTGAACTTCAGTACCTCAAAAGCCAGGGCCATGGCTTTTATACTTCCAGCTCTTGCTATAGAATTTAGCACAAAATAAGTAGTCACAGGACAGCTGATGAATTGAGTTTCCCAAGAGGAAAGAGGAGCGGGGCGGGGAGGGGGGAGAAAGAAGAAAATGACCAGGAAAGTTGAAGGGCAATTCGAAACAGTTTGCAAGAGAGGGGAATGACCGAAGAGGAATGGCAGTGTCTAAGTGATGCTTGCCTAGGAGATCCAGTGGGGAAGAAGCTGAGAGACGACACTGGGATTGGCATCTAAGAGATCACTAACAACTTCAGGACAAAGTCAGCCCAACAGTTCTCGGCCACGTGGGCCAACCCCTCCAGGACCTGCCTCACAGGGCAGTCTCATGTCAGCAGGGGCAAACTTAACAATATAAACATGATACACAGTGATTCTCAGGCCCTCTGATTCATCCTTGGGCCAGGCTGGCTTTATTTCACAGGACCTGCTGGCCTTGTAAACTGCTCACCTTAGCCTCCTTCTCTTGCTATATCCTTCCAAACTTCTCTGTATACCCTCTCTGCCTAGTTTGTTCAAGTTCAGGTTGAGCTGCCTGTAGGCAAAGAGCTCCTGCCTGCCTTTCCATGACCACAGAAGTCCTCCGCAGGGGCTGGTTACTTCTCAGAACGGCTTCTTAGGGACAAATCATCCCAGTCTGTCAATCCTGCCTCCTCCAGCAAAACCACCCTGCCTTCCCCACGCCTTCATTACAGCTTCTCTCTCTTGCATTGGTGGATTGCATTTTGAAATTTTGTTCTCCCTAACTCTTTTCAGCTGAGTGTTCTTGGGGCATCAACTTGCCTACCCACACCCCCGCCAAGGTGTCTGATCATTTTTCTTCTATAAACAGAAGCAGAAAATGAATGCTGTTCCCCTGTCATCCTGGCCTTGTCCATGCAAGTCCGCTAAGGTTACGTGCATGTCTGTTTTACAGTCGTGTTCCCTTTGCCCTGCCAAGCCTCTGGTCTGTTCTACCCTTTGCCCTTAAAGCTATAGCTGCTATCATATCTCATTTGAATGCACTATCTACTCTTTTTCAAATCCTCTGTGCCTGTGATATTTGTCACTGAACTGTCATTATTAAATACCACTCTCTGACAAAAAAAATTATGGAAGCCAAGCAAAAGTGGAAACATAAGTGAAATTCTTAAGAATAACTGAGGAGAAATTAGTAAAACAATAGTGAAAACAAAATTGGCTATATTATGAGTTATTAAGAAGCAGAATCAAAACAGAAAAGAGGAACTGATGAAATGAAGAATGTGTGAAAAGACAGAAAGAAAGACAGGCACTATGTCAGAGAGAAAACAGAGACAAATAAAACCAAAGGAGAGATCTGATTTGTGTGTCTGTCTGAGTGCTGCCCATTGTGTGTTTAGAGGACAACCTCAGGTGTCATTCTTCAGAAGTTTTTACCTGACTTTACCTTAATTTTTAAGTCCTTCTTCCTTTTGTTCCTCCCTCCCTTCGTTCCATCTTTGTTTGCTTGCTTTCTGAGATAGTTTTCTTATTACTGACGAACTCACCAAGTAGACTGGTTTGTTGGCCAGTGAGCCCCAGGGACCCACCTGACTGGCTTACAAATAAGAATTACCGCAATGAACTTTTTATTTGTGGGTCCCAGGGATCTAATTCAGATCCTCATGCTTGTAAGGCAAGCACTTTACCAAAAAAAAGCTATCTCCCAGCTCACAGAGGTGATTTTGGGAGAACTTGAGAGTGTGACCTGCTTCCTCTAGGTACATTTTTAATAGACAGACCACAGGCTCAGATTCAGAAATAAGAAGCTCTCAGGAAAACAAGAATCACAATATCACGTCAAAAATAGGATACAACTTATACAGAGACCCTGCTCCAAACACCTTGGGTGGAGGTAACAAGACCCACACCCTTAAAATATACACCCTAAAGACTACTCTCCTTACCTGGTGGCCTTGAAGATTTTGCGATAGGTGTTTTCACAACTGGAGGCCCAAATACAGAAAGAGACCGTTTGTCACTTGTCATGTAAACAAAAGGACACAGAAATGAGGTCAAGGCTTGTCCACATTTATTAGTTCCTGAGAGGGCTTGTTCCAATTTGTAGAAAGGTGAATTAAGAAGTGGTAGCTGGGGGTTGTAGAAATAGCTTAGAGGGCCGGGCGGTGGTGGTGCACGCCTTTAATCCCAGCACTCGGGAGGCAGAGGCAGGCGGATCTCTGTGAGTTTGAGACCAGCCTGGTCTATAAGAGCTAGTTCTAGGACAGGCTCCAAAGCCACAGAGAAATCCTGTCTTGAAAAACCAAAAAAAAAAAAAAAAAAAAAAAAAAAAAAAAAAAAAAAAAAAAAAAAAAAAAAAAAAAAAAAAAAAAAAAAAGAAAGAAAGAAATAGCTCAGAGGTTAAGAACACTTGCTGCTCTTACAGAGGATCCAGGTTCAGTTCCCAGCATCCATATGGTGGCTCGCCATCATTCATAACTCCAGTTCGAGGGACCTGGCCCTGCCTTAGTTAGGATTGCTATTGCTGCTTTGAAACAAAAGGCAATTTGGCAAGGAAAGGGTTTATTTCACTCAGTTCCATACAACAGGTCATCAAAAACAATGAAAGCAGGAACTCAAGCAGGGCAGGAAGCTGGAGGCAGGAGCTGATGCAGAGGTCATGGAGTAGTGCTGCTTACTGGCTTGATCCCCATGACTTGCCCAAGCAGCTTTCTTATAGAATGCAGGAGCACCTGCCCCACTGTGGCACCACCCACAATGAGCCAGGCTCTCTCCTATCAATCACTAATTAAGAAAATGCCCTACAGGCTAGCTTACAGCATTTTCATGGAAGCATTTTCTCAGTTGAGGTTCCTTCCTCTCTGATGTCTCTAGCTCATATCAAGTTGACATAAAACTAGCCAATATAGACCTTCTTCCTCTGGCATCCTCAGACATCAGGCAGGGATGAGGTGTACACACAAGGAAGATGGTCATATACATAAAATAAAATAAACACTTCTTTTAAAAAAAAGAAGATGTATTTGGCACAGATGATGGCCAACCCCTTGCTAGGTTTTCTTGCCTTTTTTTTTTCTTCTAAACATTTTGAAGTTACTTTGCTTTTTGGCCACCTGGAGTTCTATGAATTGTTAAAAAGCCTGATTTATTAAATGAGTTAATAGTTATAAACTCCTCAGAATGCAGAACACTAAGATGCTTATGGAATGAATCTATACACTCCTTTCTGTCTCGTCTCACGGGGACTCTTGGGAAGGGCAGCATGGCAACTCACCCTGCCTGTACAGATGCTCTTTGAGATGCTGATATCCTCCCTGCCTGATTGCACCTGTCTCTCTGCTCTCTGATCTACAGCAGTTCTTCCCCTCTTCCCACCGTTTAGACACTGGTGTTCCTCAGTCCATCATCTCAGACCATCCTCCTTTTGCCCTCATGCCTTCCCACAGTGGCCCTTTGCAGTTTGCTTATGCCTGGCGCCTACTTGACTGCAGTCACCACAGGGAAAGGAGATAATTAGCTCTCCTCAGCCTGGCAGTCTGTAAAAGACAAATTGAGGTTCATTTCAATAACAGCTTTTTTTCATCTGTTTGATACCAAGAATGCTAGCGCGGGACTGAATTTTTTAACTGAAGTTTTGCATCCATAGGGACAGTTATGGTCACAGTGGCCTGAAAAGGAGGCAGGTGTCTTACCAATATGGCTCCCTCGTGCTCTTCTTTAGTGAGAACCCCATTTCTTTGCCCACTACGTCTGCATTCCCATAGGAAGGAATGTCAAGATGTTTTCAGCTAATACAAGCCACTTTCATTTTATTGCACATTGTGTATGTGTGTGTGTGTGTGTGTAGCATCCCAGAGAATAAGGCTACCCAGATTATCTGCTGCTCACCAGCATCTCAGATGGAGTTAGAGGCCATTACTAATCAGGAACAAGTGCTGAGCTAAGGGCTAACCGAGAAAGCATGCTGGGGGTGCTTGCCCCAAGGAGCTGCCAATGCAGGTGTGGGGCAGAATATTTACACAAAAAGGGAGAGTCAGCCCGGGGAAAGGAGAGATAAAAATCAGTGGGGCTGGTCACAGGGAGGTGTTTGGAATAGTAACAACTACCTCTTCTTGAACCCATACTATGCAGTCACACTTTAAATGAATTCTCTTGACTCTAACCTCAGAAGCTGTGGAGAGAACTATATGAACTATCTTTGCAAAAGAAATCAAGTTCTTAGGTGCTGTGCTGACGGCGGTGAGGACGGAATAAGTTGTCGTATCTCCCGCGGCCTAGGATAAGATGGTTTATAAACAAGACCTGTGTGGTTTCTGCCTTCCTTGAGCTTACGGACAGAAATACACTCCCCATTCTGGTAGCCAGTAGCCACGTGTGTCTATTAAAATTAATGTTTAGGTCCTCTGTCAGACTAGCTGCATTCCATTGTGTGTTCAGTGTCCACAAGTGGATGGAGACCACCAGCACGACCAAAAGCTCTGTTGTTGGTCAGTACAGAAAGGGACAGAGGAAGCAATAAGCAATGAGTATCTGTGTGGTAAAGGCGGGGTAGAGACCAATGGGTGCGGAGGAGCATAATATTGCTACTGCTATTCTTATTTTAATCAAGATATAGAAACCAAGGTTTGGTGAGGTCAGACAATGAGACCAAGTTCACACACCTGCCAAATGGGAGAACTGAGATTTGAAGTCAGGCTTGTCTTTTTCACGGTGCTATTTGCGTCGTTTTATGACGGGAATGAGCCAATCCACAGGTAGAAATTAAAGAGAAAAGGCACCCCTGGTGGGAAAGTGAAGTTTTGGGCAAAGGCATAGATGAGCAAGGCTGGCAGAGGACCACAGGCAAACCAGTCTGGCGGGAGAGGCCACGATTTGCTGAAATCATGTCCTAGGAGAGGTAAGTTGGAACCTGCCTGTCTTGACTAAAAGCCAAGGAACTAAGAAACTTAGCACTGCACGAGGTTGAGTCTTTATAGGATGTAAGCAGGAGCATGGAGTGGGCAGAACCATGCACTATGAGAAAGCAGCAGTACTTAGGAACAAGCATCCATGGACAAAGCTATGGAGACCAATTAAGGATTAAGGAGACAGAAAGGGATGAATGAGGGTATGAAGATCAGCACCAGACCTAGCGATCTAAGGTTAAGGCTCGATACTTTGTGTCACTGGACAATTTTTTTTTTTTTTACTACTGTGGGTTTCTTTTCTCCAACTACATGGCAGTTTATGAGTCTCCAAATGTAAATGATATTAGGCTAAAAGGAAGTACTAGTTTAAATATTGAGTCAGAGAAAATGGCCATCAAGGACCATCCCAAGATGAAGAGAAAATTATTTTCCAGTAATAAAACAAGCAAAGTGTGCGCAGGAGCTAGCTTGTCTTTTACTCGGGGTCGATGATGAGCACGGGGTACAGAGGCGGGGTGGATGAACAGTGAGAAAATAATGGGCTTTAAAAAAATTGTATGGAGTTAGAGGCCGTTGTTTTACACCCCCACCCTCGAGATAGCTTTTAAATTGTTGACCTATGATCCACAAGTAGGAAATAATAGAAATTACTTCAGGTGTCTATTATTTATACGTGAAAACAATGGGTTTATGAGACAATATTTGACTTTTCTAAGGGCAATTAGCACTACTATTTTTTGTTGTATTCTGATAATAATTTGTTGGAGTTTCAAAAGCATGTTGCCACCCACTAAATTTATTTTATAATATACTCATGTGTCAGGACTCAACAAGTTTTCGTAAGTTGGAGGCAATGGCAGGGCGTCCTGTGCAGACATTCAGGAGCGAGTTGGAGAGGCAAACCAGAGCAGGACTCCAGGCTGGAAGAGTTTGAAAAACGTTTTGCTCGGATCGGCGCGTAGAGAAAAGCAAAACCCTGGAACCGCTAGGTGGGACCCTCCCACCCGGATGATGGAGGAGAGGGCTCTTGGAAAGGCGGGGGTCAGCCGTTCATCCTGACGCTGCCTTTCCCTGGGCGTTCAGGGAGCTCCTCGGGCATCCTCCGGAGAGGACTACGCGCCCACTCCCTCCATTCATTTCCCTCGCGTGTCGGCGAGCACGGAGACCGCACGCGCTGAGACCAAGACACTTTCCCCGGCCCCGGGACCGCCGTCGGCGGCAGCGGATCGCGCTCCCCGGCCCGGCCGGCGCGCGCACATTCCACGCGCGCACTCCCAAGCACGCACACACAAAGTTGTGGCCGCCTCCACCGCGGAGCTCCGGTCGGCAGCTGCGGGCCAGCGCACCTCGCTCTCGACCGGCCCGGCTCGCACGGCCGCTCGGCTCCCCTCGGGCCGCCCTCGGCCCCCGCCGAAGCCCGGCTCCGTCCTTCGGCTCGGCCTTCCCCGCCTCGCATCCGTGCCATCGGCGCTCGATTGCGCGCGGACTCCCTGGGGCTCTTCCCGGCTCGTTCGCTCGCGCTTGCCCGCCTGCCCGCTCGCGCCCGGCCGCGCCGCCCCGCCCCCGCCCCCTCCCCCTGCTCCTCACGGGCAACTTTTGCCGGCGCCCCCGCCTCACAGCCATGCGGAGCTGAGCTCCGGCCCGGGCCCTGGCCGCCGCAGCCCGCCCCGGCTCCCGCCCTCGCGGACCCGCCCGGCCCTCGGCCTCGGCGCCTTAGCCGCCCCGGGCCGGCCGAGCCCCCCGCGCAGGGCCCGGGCCGCGGCCACGGCGGCGGCGGCGGCGGCGGCGGCGACGCGCCCGCCCGGCCCCCTCCCCCGGCGCCGGCCAAGTGAGGCGGTGATGCGGGCGCTGGCGGCCTGGGCTGAGCCGAGAGCGGAGACACAGGCTCAAGATGGCAGATTCCCACTGAGGCTGAGGGGGCCGAGCTCGCGCGCCGCGTTCCCTTCTCCGTTGCCATGAACCGCGGACACCCCGGCCCCGATGGCCCCTGTGTACGAAGGTAAGGAGCGTCCGGCCCGCGATCCCCTGCTTGCTCGGCCGGTCGCGGCCCCCGCAGCTTTGTTCTGCCCGCGGCCCCTCGCCCGGCAGCCCCCGGCCGCAGCCCCGGGCCCTGGCCGCGGGGGCTCGTGACCCTCCCCTGTACCCCCATCCCGGGCCCAGACGGGACCGGAGCCGGCCTGGAGCAGGATCTTATTTCCAGGGCAGAGAAGGCGGCTGGGGGGTGTGTGCCGGGTGGGCTGCTGCCCAAAGAAAAGAAATGGGGGCGGCGTGTGGGAAAAGACGGATCCGTGACTGCTTTCTGTTTATTTGTGATAAATGAAGGTGATGCGATCCTCCCCCAGTACCTTTAAATGATCTCCTTCCTACTTGTCCGTCCTCTCTGCTCCCTTTTCCAAACATCTCCACTCCCACCCCACACTCCTTTATTCTTTCCGAGCCTCCGATTTTGGGGGGGTGGTGGTGGCGGCGGCCGTGGCTGTGGAATCCGATTGTGAGGGGCCAAGCGGTGAGAGAGGGTAGAGATGAAAAGTCCATTTTAGACCCAGGCAGAACAATGAAATAGGCTCAAAATCTCCCCGCAATTAGCGTGTGGCAGGGAGAATGTAGTTTGGCTTGGGGGGCGAGGGGGCGAAAGAAGGTTTTCTGGCTCGGCCTGAGTGGATCTGTGTGCTGTGCACCTTCACCTGGCGTTGGCTGATTTTTTCCCCCGTTTGACTGTCTACGTAAGAAAGAAAAGGTAAGGCGATACAGCTGCCTGGCACACTCTTTCGGTTCTCTTCAGTCAGTTCCGTCAGCTTGCAGGAGAAAAATCAAACCCGAATCAACTAAGTTTTTACACTTCTATGTGTTTTTGTGTGCTTGTAGTAGGGGGCTTTTTCAACCAAAGTGTGCCTGAATTTTCAGTTATTTCATCGTAAAAATGTTTCTCTCATGAAATCATTGAAATAGCAGCCTTTTACATACTTTTTAGCGTGGGTCCATCTGGCTTTCTTTCGGTTTTGTTCAGATATTCTGTGGATGAAATCGCAAATGAGAGGGAAACGGGTTTGCCAGGAACCAAGAGGAGGGGCAAGGGGAGACTGTAATCCTATAAACCCGGGGAACTGTGGGGCCCAGTGAAACTGGGATCTCATTAATAGTTTTATCTCTGTTAGGAGAGGCTGATTTTTTTTTTTTAAAAAAACTTATCTGAAAAGAAAATCTGTTATTAGTTCCAGGGCTCCAAATGAATTAGGTTTCTGCACGGAATAAAGTTACCAGCCTGACTCTGAATAATGAGGCTGTAAATAACCTATGGACTGTAAATATTTTTTTCCAGAGTCTCTTAGAAACAAAGGGGCTGTTTAGAAAGCAACAGAGAAATGTTATTCCAGGGGCTTTCCTCTTTGATTCTGAAGAACACAAGGTCCATTTAACCGTTCCACAAAACAAAACAAAATTTCTGGTCACTCCACCACACAGAATAGGAGCATGCCAATGGGTATGTGAACACGTAGGAGAGCCCATGTCGGCCATTCATTGTTCGTCTGTTCTAGGGGAGGGGGCTGCAGTCAAAGCTCCCACTGTCTGGAGTGCTAAAATGAAACAGTTTTTTCTTTATTAAGTACCTCCTTGAGACTCCCTCTGCTGGACATTCGGGGTGAGCATTTTAGAAGGAACTTGGCATTGGATTCACAACTGTTCTTCCAGGGCCTGGGTAGGTGGGTTGGAGTGTATTTTGTCAACTTTGTACAAAGCCCCTTAGGTGTGCTGCATTTATCATGTTGATTTCATTTGGAATCCATGAGGAATGTAGGCTACCCCCCGGGGGGGCTATGCAAGCCCTAGTATGGTTGATTCTATGACTTTCTTATTTCAGCGATTACTTCAGATAAAGAATTACAGGTGTGTAAGGTGCGACAGTGTAGGCACTGTGGATTTCGGGGGTCTCAGTTAGTAGTTTTATTTTCCAGCCCTCCTCTATTCCAGGCAACCTAATTTGCCACCCCTTCCAACCCTGGGTTTTTTTGAATCTTGTCTGTGGTTCTCTTAACTGTTCCTTTGCTTGTAGCTTTTTCTTCCCTGGAAGCATCTCTTTTCCTAGTCTTGCTCAGCACTTCTGTACCAGCCCAGAATCACTCAGCCCAAAGCACAGGCTTGCTTTTTTTGTGAGGGACTGGTAGGCCTGCTGTGAGACAGATAAATGACCTCCACAGTCAAGGACTATGCTTTGGGGACCTGCATTCACTCACAGTGTGTGTGTCCAAGACTACAGTGACCTCTCCCTTGACCCGCAGTGACAATCTGTGGACTCAGTGAACCTGATTTTTTTTAGTCATATCTCAACCAAACCCAGGGACTGTGCATATGTGAATGTCGTGTGTGTGTGTGTGTGTGTGTGTGTGTGCGCGTGTGTGCACGTGTGCGCGCGTGCGCGCATGCTTATGCATGTGTGTGTCTTAAACGAGCAAGACTTCTCCTTTAGACTTCTCCGAGAAGAGGGCTTTTGCCTCCTAATAGTTCATGTGATTCTTCTCAGAAGTCTAATGACACATGAGACTTTTTAGCTGTAATTTCTCAAATGGAGTGTGACCGGAATACTGAATGAAGGCTGGAATGGAGAAATTTAGACAGGCATGCTGCTTTTGCAACAAAGCATATTTGATAATACAAATTAATAAGTGGCAAAATGTAGTCAGTTTTCTAGGACTTTCTTAAAAAGTAGGGTTATAAGCAGCATGTTAGTTTTCAGTGGCTTGATACTGATCAAGTTAAACTTCTTGTGTAAAAGGGGGTTTATTTTCTTTAGAAGGTTAAACATTTGCCTTGTGATTATATTTCTCCATCAACTTGCTTACCAAGCCCTTTTCAGTATGCAGTGCAAAGGTCAACCACAGGGGTCCGTGTCCCTATGGGTTCCCAATTAGAGGGACTTAAATTCCAAGTTAACTATGTCACACTTACCTGAGATGTGACTTGGTGAGCATGGAGGAAGCCAAAGAACCTTTCACATTCAGCTTGTAAACACTGAAGTCCCTCATCAGATGGGCATGGAGAAGACACCTGACCTCCAAACTGAGTCATCTTCCCTCAAAAGAATTTTATGACGTATCAACTATAATATCTTGGCCTGTGTTTACATTTTATATTTTTAAAGTTAGTAAGTATAGCTATTGTTTTCCTTGTTGCTACATTTGAATAGTGAAGCAAAACTCATTAGTTTTATTCTTGATACTGGACAGGATGGCAGGACACTCAAATCAGAGAAGCTGGAGTTTGGATCAAGTTTATGACCTTGGAATCTTACTTTTCAGAACTTTTAGCCTTTATTGGATTGTGTGAGGAACCTGATATTTAATAGAGTTCCAGTCTAGAATAGGCATTTTCTTAGTATGTGTTAAATCCCCCTGTCTTCTGAGTTGCGTACAGGCATGGCATCTCCAGGGAAAGTGTAACCCACAAATAGTTTAGAAAATCAGTAATAGCAACATTTCAATTTCAGTTATTAATCTCCTACTATTCCTTTTGGGAAACAGCAACAATAAACTTCCCATAGCCATGGAAGAAAGAACCTTTTTTTTTCTCCTCTGTGACCTTTCCAGAGTGTCCATTCCTGTCAAGTTTCTGCTGGTTTCAGGTATAGAATGCCTCGTCCATATTACAAATGTGGACACAGATCCTAAGACAGACTTTGAGGGGCTGCAGCTGTGTTGCTGGGAAGGCATCCCTAAGCAGGCTGGGTAAGGAGTCCCCAGCAGTTGCTTACTTCTTCTTAGAGGAGAGCTCCTACTCAGCCACATGCTAGGGTCAGCCTCATTAGGCATTAAATATGAATTTCTTACCAAAAAATTGGGGGCTTTATGCAAATTATAGCTGCTTAGATTCTTCATATTTTTTGTTTCATTCTCTTTCATTTTTTTTCTTCCTTTCTCACCTAGAGATCAGTCTTAAGGATCTATCTACCTTTGAGGTTTGCACAGAACAAAGTAGTGCTGATCAGAGGGTAGGACATTTGTGCATTTTTTTTATTGTTCTCTGAATGCATGCTTTGCTAGTGCTTTCTGGTAGCCTTAGTATGACGATTCAGCTTCTTGGGGTTGCAGTCAAAGGCTGGATTCAGAATAATACTAGCAGACTTTGTGTAACCATTAATAGAGTGTGAACTTGAAAGGCCCAAGCTCATAATAGCTCCATTTCATGTGACAATACCTTGTTGAAGGAGGGGAGAAAAAAAACTAGAAAATTGAAGAACCAGAGTACAGGAAGATCTTTATTTTTTCTTTAAAAGAAACTGAGAATGATAGGGGTTGGTGATGGTGATTCTGACTTAGATTGTGATTTGGGTCATATACTTTCTACACTCTCTACATGCTGAACTCCTGTTTGTTCCCTCATTCTGCAGACCAGGGTGCATCTTTCATGCTTTTAGTGAGCAAACATTTACAAAAGCTCTGTGTCCTGGGCCTCATGGCAGGTTCTGTGTTTGGAGAAATGACAAAGACCTGCCTCTGACCTCTAGGAGTTCAGGAATAGAGGAAGTGAAAGTCAAAATATTTAAAGGTGTACAGACTCACTGGGGAGTGTGTCTGACCCAGATGCAATGGTTGCTTGTTTGTTTGTTTGTTTTTGTGTGTGGCAGTTCTTACATACTTTTGTTTTCTTATGGTGTAAAGGGAAGACTCCCAACTTCCCTTTTATGTTGAAATGTTTTCTTTAGTTGAATTAAAAGAATTATGTATGAATTTCAAAGCTTCTCATTACAGATTATCTTAGAATTTTTAAAATATTAGCATCTCTTTTGCATAGAATGCTGTTCTCCTCTTTAGTTATTTAACTTCTATTGTGTATCCTCATCAACACAAATGCAGTTCTCACGTGCACGTGCTGCTTGGGTACTTTTTGTTTCCTACGTCTAGAGTTGAAGACTGTGTTGTGCCCCATCCATGTGAGCCTGTTGGAGAATTCATTCCTGGCTTCACAGGCTCACTTGTATTCCAGATAGTCATGTGGTGGGCACTCGCTGGCAGGACACAGATGGAGGAGTCACACAGCAGCTTTCGGCAGTCATTTCCCAGGAGCAGGCTTTCTGGGAAAAGCCTGGCTGTACCCTTACCTCTGGGAACATAGGACCCTGGAGCAGCAGCCTCTGAGAAATGATAGCTGCCTCCCTGCCTTCAGCAGAATCTCCAGGGTCAGGGGTAGGGGGATATACTCTTGTCTGATCATGTATTAGATGGCGTTTTTGGAAAGACCCCCCCTTCTCCTCCGTGGCCTTTCCAGAGCGTCCATTCTCATCGAGCTCGTTTCAGGTGGAAACTGCCTCTTCCATAGCAACACTTCTGTGCACACAGATCCTAAGACAGACTCTGAGGGGCTGCAGCTGTGTTCCTGGGAAGGCATCCCTAAGAACGAAACACAAACCTTTACCCTTAGCAAGGACCCCCCCCACACCCCGACTTGAAATCTTCCACTCACTGGTAGCTGTTATCTAGGAAAGAGCATAGCAACTCCTTCATTAATCAGTTCTAATATTCCATGAATCTGATGGTTTGGAGATCCCTGGACTGCTGGAAATCTCGTCTGCTTTCAGTCAAACTTGTTTTCTGTTACTTTTTTCTCTAAAACCTTTCATATACTTGAAGAAAACAACTGTACTCTACTTTTTTGCCACAGAACTTGTTTCTGTCTCTAAACATCTCCTTTCTCTGTTGTGAACTCTTTAGTTTCTAGTTTCTCTATTAAGAAAAATGGTGCTAATCAAATCTGAGGGCAATTCTTTAATAATATTCTTATTAGTATGAAATATATAAGAAAGGGACTTTAGGGCTCTTACTTCCTGGGGTACTTCTGGAGGGTCAGAACCTTTGTGTGTACCCCCCATTGTAGTTGTGCAATTCCTTAACCCTAGTAGGACCTTTATAAACATCCGAAGTATGAACTGTTCTGTTTTTTGTTTTAAAGAGAAGTCTTTTATTTGTTTTTTAATTTGTTTTTATTAAGCTATATATTTTTCTCCGTCCCCTCCTTCCCTCCCCTTTCCTTCTACCCTCTCCCATGGCCCCCATGCTCCCAGTTTACTCAGGAGATCTTATCTTTTTCTAATTCCCATGTAGGTTAGATCCATGTATGTCTCTCTTAGGGTTGACTGTTCTTTTTAATTGTCATCTAAGCAGTACTTTACAGCAGCCTAAGATTCATGACTTGCTAGTACTCACTTGGTCTTGAGTCTTTTTTTTTTTTTGAGATAGGCTCTTACCATATAGCTCTGCTTGGCCTGGAACTCAATATGTAGACCAGACTAGCTTGAAACTCACAGAGATCCACTTGCCTTTGCTTCCAGAGAACTGGAATTAAAGGTATGTGCCACCATGCCTTCCCCTCCACCCCTGAATATTTCTTAGACCCTTGTCTGACATCCTCACCCCCTACCAAGCTGCCACCTTCTGGTCGACTGTACATATCTCTGAATTTCATCCGCCTATTTCCAGCTCTTCAGGTCTTTCTTAACGATGTGCTGCAGAGCACAGAAAGCATCATAACTTGCACTGCACTTGACTGAAGAAAAGAGTGCACAGTGTCTTTATGCTTCGGTGTAATATTAGTTCACCCAGGTTAGAAAGGACGGTGTGTCAGATTCTTGATAGATTCTGAGTCAGC
Organism: Dicrostonyx torquatus; assembly: GCA_028555095.1. Lineage (NCBI taxonomy): Eukaryota > Metazoa > Chordata > Mammalia > Rodentia > Cricetidae > Dicrostonyx > Dicrostonyx torquatus. Next base: position 408,431 of record JAQHUG010000479.1, on the reverse strand, counting down.
GAAAGCCATACCTGTTTTACCAGTCAGTGAGCCAGGTGTTTATGAGAGTGGTTACAAGGCCAACTTACAGAGTATCCTCCCTCTTGACAGTCTGGAGCCAGCAGAAAGAACACAGATATAATGGACAGTCATTGCCACTGGGTGATTTTCAGATGGATGACGGTGTTTTAAAAAAAAAAAAAGTTAGGGAAATCATTACCAAAACAAAGCAAAGCAAGACAAATTAGCAAACCTTCACAACTGAAAATTAATTTTGTGGTCTCATTTATTTGTGAACATAATACCAAACAGATTTGTAGTGATTTAGGTAGTATTCTGGTTTAACAATTCTTGCCTAACTACTTTTGCTCTAGTACATTCTGATCAATTAAGTGCCATGTTTAAAGAGAATTAAGACTGATTGACTCTTTTGTGTGTGCTAATGTGTAGACATTATAAAATCCTCTGTCACAGAAAGAATGCCATCTAATACATAATAGAACAAGGGCATCCCCCTCCCCTGCTGGTTCTGTCCATCTGCAGTGAGAAATCACCGTGAAGCACGTCATAATGTGGGATGAAAAAAGCACTTCTATACAATTACACATCACATCTTGATTTAAAAGGCTTATTTGTGAAAACTGGGCATTTCCCTCCATACCAATATTTCCTATTCAATCTGTGAATTATTCTTCAATTATAAAGTGACCTTTTTAAGGGTTTGTCAAAATCCATCATGTCAGTTTTGTGTAGAACTTTGGCATCATCCTATTAAAGAAGCCCTTTTTTTTTTTTTTGTGGTCTTTGTACCTACAGCCTGTAAAAAAAAAAAAATCACATGCTAAAGATTTGAAAAACTGTTTTGTTGCTAGTTGTGTAAGGTTCCCTCAGTCCCCCACCCCAAATAAAGAAAGGACTTACAGCGCTCTGACAAAAACAAGATTGTAAATTCCTGGGATTCTGCAGAAAGACAGTGGGTTTACCCTCCACATTCTGTGTACCTGCATCCAGTCATTCAAATCCACACTGAGAGCAGGGACTTCAAACGGGAAGGAAGTTTCAGAGAATCTGAGTGAAAGGGCACATAAGAATGCATACATGTAGTTAGTGAGCTTCAGTCTGGACCATTTATATCTGCAGCCACAGCCTGGAATGATTACTGTTACTCATTAAGTATGACCTACACCGTAAGGAAATGATTAATCGATATTCATTATATTCTGCTTACTGAGATGGGGAAGTTTTCTAATGTATTACAGAATTGAAAATGGTCAAAATAAAGTTTCATTTGGTTATATCATGACTTATTCTGAAAAGGATTTAAGACCACATAAAGGGTTAAGTTTCTGGTAGAGAAGAAAATTAATTTATGTAGATCAATTTCATGGATCAGCCTATTTCAAGGGAAGTTGGGTAAATGAAGTAGTCCTTTATAAAGACAACAGAAACAGCCAAAGCTCTTATGCTGGCTTAACAAGGTGAATGAGCAGAGTGTATAATGGGATTCATTTGCAAAGTAATTTTTGCTTGGCTGGAGTGGTAAGCACAAAATAGACCAGCAGATGAGGACAGTAAGTGTTTTGGATCAGTTGTCAAAGGTTTAAAAGGGGTTCCAATTCAAGAGACATTTTATGGTGTGGAGAAGGGGACTGGTATCAAAATGATACTTGAACCAGGTAATTTTTAGTGGCCTGAATGTAATAGGAGGAGGGAGGGAACTTGGGAGAGCTTGCCAGGGAGTGGGTACTGTGGTAGGAGGTGTGAATACTCTGGAGTTGGGCCTGGCATCTGGGTTACCTAGGAGTACATTCAGAGAGAGTATCTGTCAGTGGTGTCTGGCCCAGTGGTTCAAGAAGTTTTTTGTTCTGTTTTGTTTTCCTCCTGTATCTCTGGCAGGGAATCTAAGATCAGGAGACTAGCTGGTTTAGACAAAACATTTTTTTTTCCTATTCCTTTAAGAATCTCTGTTTTTGTAGGCTCCTTACATTGTACGGGGCCTTCTTGGACCATAGTACAACCTGGTAGGGCCTTCATGAGTTAGTGTTCCACCTCTGACACTTGAGGATCTTAAAGTCCAGATCAATGAAGAGGCTACAGAGGCCTCTTACTAGGGAGGCCAAGGTAGGGGTGGGGTGCAAAGAAGCCCATAGCAGCCTAGAATGCTGAGGACAGCTTCACTGGACTGCACTGCTTGGCATAGCCCCAATCACCAGAGCCACATCCTGTTGTCCCCAACCTATGGGCAGCTACTGACTTCTGGTCTCCTGGGCTGCCTGAAAGCCTGCAGTATTACACAGAGGCCAGCACCTAAAGGGTGTGTTTTTCTTTCCTCTAGGAGAGCAAGGCCACAGTGCCCTCAGCTATAGAATTTTTAGTTTTCTGTTAGGAACTCATTCCTTATGTTTCCCTGAACAAGTTTGCAGCTTGTCACTATGAGCTTCTTCCTCAAAACAGAAAATCACAGGCAAAGGACTAGTACAATCATGATTAGTTTCACAGAACCTCAAAGCACTTTTAAGCCATTAAGCAACTTTTAAAATCATTTTGCCTTCCTAAGGTTCAGTTTTGAGTCATTCTTGTCCTTTGACATGGCCACAAACTTGAGACTTGCCACTGCTTTCAGTAACAACACATGGGACCTTTGAGTACACTTGCAGTGGTGTTGGTTTTGACCTGGCTTGGAGGAATTTCCGTCCTGCTGAGTGACTTCTGGACACAGATTTTAACACAGATAAAAGCATAACCTAAGGACAGGCTTGCTTTTACATTAGCAGGATCCTGGGGCAAGTTCATTACAAGACCCTATTCTTTCTGGTTGGTGAGTCCAAGCTGCAAGCATCCTACCTCCTCTTAGGGCCTGGGGTATCCCAAGGATGCCTGTTGCACCTTTGAATATATACCCACAGACCCTGGAAAGGCTTGAGATCTATGGACAGGGAGCCCTGAAACCCTGGGGATATGAGAAACAGCAGATGCTCAGCCTATGGATGGGCACACACCTTGACTCCAGGGCCTCCTCAGCCATGGAGTGGGATGGCTAGGCTCTTTGAATCTTGCTGAAAGGGGAAAAGTATGGGTCTACCTTGTTAGTAGGGGGCTACCTTGTGTTTCAAATAATTCAGAAATGAAGACTACTTGAAGTATTTTATTTTTGTACAAATGACAGCTGTTAATTGTGTCACCTCCTATTCTGTTGATCATTCTCTTCCCTCCCTTCTTCTATCCATCTCATACTTGCAGTTGCTTTGTAAAACAGAGGAATCATGAAACTGACCCGTGGCCTGTGACTTGCTAAGGTTTCTCCAATAGTCAGCATGTTCCTCCCACCAGTGAAGCTTCATGGAAGACCTAGAAATCTGATAGTTACTCTGTTGTATAACATTTGGCCCCCGGCACCTGGGGCCTCTCCTGCTCCTGCTTGACAGCATCTCTCCTCTCCACTTTAACTGCTTATTATCTACCCACAGGGCCCCTCTGCCTACCTATTTACTTTTCTGACTCTCTGCATCTTGGGCATGTTTGTGCCTTCTAAAGGATGTCATGGAACTCTACGAAGTATATCTGTGTGAGGCACTGTTTTGGAGGACTACCAGTCACCTAGAGGGCTTGCCAAAACGTGACCCTACCCCTAGAGTTTCTAATTTGTGAAGTCTGTAGTAGGTCCCAGTTGCATCTCCAGTGGAAAGTCATTGTTTTGGAGAAATGCATTCTTAAGGAAGAGCCAGTACATGTTTAAAGTCAGATAGCTATTTTGGACTTATTATTTCTTAAATGTTTGGGGAAGAGACTTGACATTAGCATGACTAGCAGGCCATGAGAAGCTCAGGAATGTGCAGAGGCTCTGTTCTCTCACAAACCTTCCCATCTCTTCTGGCAGGTCCGCAAGTGCAGGAGTTACTTCCTCTGGGCCTTCCATGGCCGGCTAGTCTGTAGTGGTGCAGTTTTGCCCTGGGACCCTGGAACAGACTGGGCAGTTATCATTTACAGTAACATATTATTATTAGCTAACATTTAAGAGCTCTGTTATTTTCTCCCATTTATGGAAAGGGAAATTGAAGCTTAGCAATATTTAATAATGTATTCAAAGCCTTCTGACCAGTCATAGTAGAGCCAGAGCTTAAACCTGAGTACACCTGACTCCAGCCTGTTCTTGTCTTGACATGCAGGCTGCCCTCCTTCTCACAGGGATGTTAGAATGGTCCAGACAACACACAAGGGCTTAGAATCCTTCTTAAAAAGAGATAACTTAAGCTGAGACCATTGGTGCTAGATTGTTACTCTCACTGACATAAATGTTCTTCATCACCAAGCCAGACAAGGTAGTGATGGTAAAGTAGTGTGGAGTAGCTGGCGTGGAGGAGGGTGTGGTATGGGACAGCCAAGCTATGAGCCTACTTTGAGCAAGGAGATGAGTTTTGAAAAGACTTACCAAGCCTGTGAGGTTGCCTGTTGCATTGTGAAACTTCACTGCTTCCCCATGGCATTTCTTCAGGGTTGACTGGACTGTTAGTATGCGGTACAGAGAACATGGGAAGACAAGGCAGGCCACCCTGAAAGACAGGGTCAACCCCAGCAGTCTAGATCCAACTGATGCTTTTTATCATCAAATTGTGGCTGTGTAGTGAAGATTTCCCTACCCTTGTAGATAATGAAGTGGAATTTATAAATATGTTGGTTCTTCTCCAGATATAAATGACTTTTGTTTCTACCAAAGTCTGAGTATTTTAAAATTGCAGATGCAGATTTATGTTGCTTTCCTTGAAAGATAAGGTGGCAGGCATAGAAGTCAGGCCTAAAAGGGAATAGTTAACCCAGTGCAAAAACAAATCATACCACTCACTTCGTTTAGTATGACTTTTTGTTTGTTTGGAACAGCCTCTCTGTGTAGCCTATAACTATGTACTGGCCTCAAACTCTCTGTGTAACAAAGGCTGGCCTAGATCTCAAGGTCCTTCTGCCTTAGCCTCCCAAGTGCTGGGATTATAGGCTTGTGTTGTCACACTATAAGTGTGTTATGCACATGTGCACACATATGCATGTTTGCATGTGCTTGGGAATGTTGCTTAGGATCAAACCCAGGGCCTTCCACATTTTCAGCAAATGATCTGCCACTGAGATACAGTCCCAGCTGGCCCCTAGCAGGCCATAGGACATCTCTATCTGTGGAATGGAATAGGTGAGCCAGACTTCAGACTCTGCTGCCTGAGAGTGTTTAACAAATGATGGAGAAGGAGCCTCAAAATGGGGAGAGGAAAGCCTATTAGACAAATGAAATGGTACAGATTGACAAGTTGCATCATTTTACAACACATTCTTATAAATCTTATGTGATTAAAGCATGAGATTCAACTGAAGTCAACTATGCACAATCAGCACGCCATGTTTGAGGGGCCTAGTGGACAGCATTGTGCCAAATGGATAGAACTCTGCCCTGATGCAGTTTGCATTATAGTGAAAGTGGATAATCGGTTGGGGTTTTGTTTGGTTTTGTTTTGAGCTTGAAGGAAATAGAAGTGGACATTTATTAAATCCTTGGAAAGGCTGAAATTTGTAAGATTAGAATCTATAGATGAAATCACAGGAAAATATCATTAATATTGTCAGAGTAAACATTCCCCAAATGTTAAGATTATTTCTGGCTTTGCCACCATGAATTATTCCTCAGAATAATTCTCTGTAACATTACAGTTTATCTGAATTTTAAGATCTGCTCTCCAAATTATGTTTACCAGGTCAAGGGATTTGAACCTTTGTCAGTCATATTTTAGACATATACCACTAGATTAACTTCTTCCTCAAAGCCCTTTCACAAGCTAAACAAATCAAAGTACCTGGATAAAGATTTAAATGATCCCTCCTATTTATTGTGGGAGTAAAGGAGTACCTGGATGCACTTGCACCTGCACCCTGCTCCCTAATTCTTTTCTTCTTGAGTGACATGTCAGTCCCAGACTTTCAATATTACTTCATTGTGTCAGTGACTCTCCAAGTTCCATCAGCACTTGGATTTTTTTTTTTTTTTTTTAGCTCCGGAGTCATGAAGACAACAGTTTACTTGACATCACAATGTAGAGATCTCATAGGCATCTCAACTTTAACACATCTAAAGAAAAAGTCTTGGTCACTCTGTGAGGTACACTCCAGTGTTCCATGCTTTGTTTCTTTTTTTTTTTTTTTTTTTTGGTTTTTCGAGACAGAGTTTCTCTGTGGCTTTGGAGCCTGCGCTGGAACTAGCTCTTGTAGACCAGGCTGGTCTCGAACTCACAAAGATCCGCCTGCCTCTGCCTCCCGAGTGCTGGGATTAAAGGCGTGCGCCACCACCGCCCGGCCCATGCTTTGTTTCTACGTGGTACCTTCCACACAGCAGTTTACTTCAGAAACACTGTACTCTTCCATGCCTTTGTTTACTTTGTATTTAATCCATCACCACTTTTTTTTTTAAAGTAGGATCTCACAGACTTTTTTTTTTTTTAAGATTTATTTATTTATTTTTTACACAGTATTCTGCCTCCATATATGCTTGCAAGCCAGAAGAGGGCCCCAGATCTCATTACTGATGGTTGTGAGTCACCATGTGGTTGCTGGGAATTGAACTCAGGACCTTTGGAAGAGCAGGCAATGCTCTTAACCACTGAGCCATCTCTCCAGCCCCATCCATCACCACTTTTTATTGATTTTTTTTTGCTTCCTTAGTGTAGCCATTCTCATTATTAGCTGTAGTTATGTTCTGTGAACCCTGAATTTGTGAACAGTTAGCCATTATTGGTAAGGAAAATATAGAGATAATTTTCTGTGAGTTTTTGGTCATATTTTCATCAGTTGACCACTACATGGCATCAATAACATCTGTGTAATGATGTTATATGTTCTGACATTACATAAATTTGTATAACAATGTTTTTATATGTTTCTGCTTACAGACAACCTAACCTTTTTTTAAATTGATTTTTATTGAGCTCTACATTTTTCTCTGTTCCCTCCCTGCCTCTCCCCTCCCCTTTAGCCCTGCTCCCAATTTACTCAGATCTTGATAGACAACCTAATCTCTCTCTCTCTCTCTCTCTCTCTCTCTCTCTCTGTGTGTGTGTGTGTGTGTGTGTGTGTGTGTGTGTGTGCGTGTAAGAGAGGGGGTAAGGAGGAGGAATGCATATATATGTGGGCATGTGTATGCCATGGCTCCTGTGTGGTTAGAGGACAACTTTGTGGAGTTGGTTCTCTCCTACCACTTTTACATGGATTACAGGGATTGAACTCAGGTTACCAGGGTTTGTGAAAACTGCTTTATCTGCTGAGCTATCTTGCTGTTGACAAACATTGAACTCACAGCCAACAGTGCTATCACTGAAGCCCAAATGAGCTCATCATTTGGCTTGTTTGTTCTCATAAGGAATGCCACAGCTTTCTTTTACCTTGGAGCTCATACGAGCATCTCAGCACAGTGATTAGAACCTCAGCCATTTTAAACAGCAAAATTTGCCAAATAAAATACACACACACACACTCTCACACACACATACACACATAAAGATGAAAACATAAAGCATCAAATATATGGTATTTAGGACATTTGTTCATGATGTAAGAGTTGCAATAAGAAGACAGAGTATCACTTTGCTGAGCTTCAGCTAGGTACACATATGAAGGCAGCATGACCGCCCAGCTGTTCGGCTCTCACAGGGAAATTAATACCTTGAGTATTAATTTGGGGGTTGCAAATGAGTTATGGTGAGTAGATGAATTCATAGCACAGAATCCTGAGTAAGGAAGGTTGACTATGAATTGTGAACCCAGGTTTCTCCACTGCCATACCTACCCTGGGGCTGGCAAATTCTCCATGAAGGTCCAGATAATATATCTCTTGGACTTTGAGCCACATTGTGTGTACCATAGTAGCTCAGCTCTGTAGTTGCCATGTGGAAGCAACATAGACTGTATACTGGACAGGTTATGAGCCCATTGTACTCTGTCATCTTGACTGGCTGTGTGTGTGTGTATGTACACGTTTATGTGCCTGTGGTAGACAAGAGAGGTTGATGTCAGGTGTCTTCCTCAACAATTCTATTTTTTGAGACAAGTCTTTCCACAGAACTCAGATTTTCAGACTGGACTAGCTAACCAGGTTCTGCCTATTTCAGCTTCTCCAGCACTGTGATGCACCACTGTACCCATTTTATGTGCGTGCTGGGAATGAATTTAGGTTCTCATGATTGTGCCGCAGGCCTTTTACAGACAGTCATCTCCCCACCCCCATGATTTGGTCTTCTAAATTGGCTCATTGCCATTTTTTTTTTAAAGTTTTGTTTTTTTGAGACAGGGTCTCTCTACATACCCCTGGCTATTCTGGAATTTGGGATGTATACCAGGCTGGCTTTAAACACACAGTTATCTGCCTGCCTCTGTCTCTCAAAAGCTGGGATTAAAGTCATGTGCCACCATACCCCTTTCATGCCCATTCTTGAGTCTTTCCAGCATGTCCCACAGTGATAGTAGGTATACATTAGATCCTGTCACTGAGATATGCAAGTGCTTCCCATCCATTTTCAGTATAGTCCCAAATTCTGAATAGCAGAGGCCATAGTGTTCCCTGATTGTTTCTCCTTTGATGCCAGTGTCCCCTCTAGTTGTCACATCCTGACTCTCTTGCTCTGCAAGGAGTGCCTGTTGAGCTTCTATTCACTCCATAGTCAGAGTCTAAATGTCACTTCCTACATTCCCTGGCCCTCACTGTCAATCACATGCTGATTTCCAAAGCAGAGCACCCTGTTTTGCTTTCTTTTTGTTTATTTTTCATTCATAGCATGTAAAGTTTTCAGGCATCATTGGTTTGGGTGACTCAGTTTTCCACATTCCTACAGGAGGTTGTCTCTCTGGTCTTGACCATATTACAAGTACACACCGCATGGATGCTAAGTCAGTGAAGAATCATGAAATATAGTTGTGTTCACACACATTTTATATGTTGCTGCAGTAGAGAAGGCACAGTGATGATTCAAAACAAAACCCACCATGTCAGTGGTAGGTGTGACTTTATTGTCAAGGGGTGACTGAGGCAGATCAAGCCTACCTGGGTTGAAGCTTTCTCTTGTAGACAGGAGTGCTGTGTGAAGTGTGCTAGTGCCCCTCCCCCAGCAACCTTGGGGACTTCATGGTGAGGTTTTCAGGTGGGGAGGCGGAGGTGAAGTGCGTTTGTGGACGCATTTCAGCAGGCCCTGTGAAAATTGACTTTGCTCCAGTTTTATCCCTCTTAGATCTCAACTGGTAGATGTTTGATTTTTATTGAAATCGTACCATCTAGGAAGGAAATCTTTGATTTGCCAGAGAATGATATAAGCAATGGTGTTCCAGTGTGGAGATTATTCTAAATTATCCAAGAATCCTGCATGCCACCAGGAAGATAATTACTTTTCAGGTGGGCTTTGTAGGCTAGTGGGAATCTTGAAGCTTTATTTAACTCCTTTAAAACACTGTGTGATATAGAACACTAGAAAATAAGCAAGCCATGTACAATACTTGTTCCTGCCCTGCTGCCACAGATTCCATGATGCTTTTTACATAACATGCTTTCTCATTATTACCACAATTATACTTTTCAGGTTTTTCTCTATAAATAGGAATATGAAGTTGTTTTTTTTTAGATAAAATAATGCTAATCATTTCAAACTTTGCTTTTTTCTGCTAACTTTATGTTTTACTGAAGCTTATCTTTTAAAAATATTTATTTATTATGTATACAGTGTTCTGTCTGCATGTATACTTGCAGGCCAGAAGAGGGTACTGTATCTCATTTACAGCTAGGAATTGAACTCAGAACCTCGGGAAGAGCAGCCAGTGTTCTTAACTACCGAGCTGTTTCTCCAGCCCCCGTGAAGCTTATTTTATTTAATAATTTATTCATACTGTATTTCCATAATTGAAATGTCTTTTGAATCTGATACACTGAAATCAGCATTCACTATAGGATGTTGTCCTGTGTCTGGTTGTGAACTTCCTTATAATCACTTAGTCCTGTGCAGTCTACTGTTAAAGAACTCAGCAATTGCTGGGTAGACCCTTGCACCTGCTCGGTGAGCAGGATGAGTCTCTTGGAGAGGGGGTGAGCTTATTTCTTTATTCCCTAATTAACCATGCACAAGGTTTTGTTAGAGTCAAGCTGATTAGAGCACACCAGAGCTGGTTTCGTAGTTTGCTCTAAAAGACCCACAGTTGGCAATGACATGGTTGTACCATATTCCATGCTTACAAGGAATACATTGAAGTACTTATTTCCCTGAGATATCATCCACACTGTCTGATGTTAAACATTTGGAGCTTTGTTGGTGGTTAGACATAACATTTCAATTTAGTTTCAATTTATATTTATTTTATCATAAATAAGATTGAGTATGTTTTCATATATTTAACTGGCATTTATGTTTTATATAAACTATGTTTTGAACTTTACACATTTTCTCAATATTTTGTTGATCTTTTCTTCTGTATTTTTTTTTTTTTTTTTTGGTTTTTTGAGACAGGGTTTCTCTGTGGCTTTGGAGCCTGCGCTGGAACTAGCTCTTGTAGACCAGGTTGGTCTTAAACTCACAAAGATCCGCCTGCCTTTGCCTCCCGAGTGCTGGGATTAAAGGCGTGCGCCACCACCGCCTGGCTTTCTTCTGTATTTCTAATTGTTCTCTATATGTTGTCTTTGAAATGAGTTGTAAAAGTTTTTCTAGTTGGTTGTGATGTTTAGCTCATTGGAAATCTCTTTAATGTAATTAAATTTATCTCTTTAAAAATTACTTTTGTATTTTGAGTTATACTTTTCCCTGTGTCTTATTTTAAGTTTCTTTCAAGTATTATTTAAATCTGATTTTTTTCCATTTATATGTTAGTTTGTTTTTTAAACTAGGAAAGTATATGTCCTGAGGTTTGAATGAGCTTTACATTTTCCCAGTACTCAGCTGTCCCAACACTATTGTTTAAAAGTTTATATTTTTTGCCATGGTATTGTAATGTCATACCATATCTGTAAGTTTGGGGTTCTGCTTTTGGACTCTGTTTCCACTGACTGGTGATTATTGAAGCCTGTGGTTTTCAATGTCTGGAAAGACTCACTCTCTTTCATTGTGCTTCCTCTTCAGAGTAGCCCTGGCTCCTCCCTATGTGTGTTTTTCCGTTAAAACTTTAGAATCAATATAACCTGATTCCAGGAAAAAGCAAGCCCGTGAACCTTTCCATTGGGATCACATTCAATTCAGAAAGTACTTAGGAGGCCAATATTTTTCTGCAGTGAGTCTTCCTAGCTAATGCCATTTTCCCCATGGATTCTTTTCTGTGCACTTTAATAATTTTGTAAGTTTTATTTTAATAGCCTATGTAACTTTCAATCTACTTGCAAATAATGAATTTCTTATTCTAATTGGTTATTTGCATAACTAGACTGTTGATTTCTGTGTATGTTTTTGACAGCTTTATTGAGATTCACACGTCACCTATGTAAAGTATATAGTTAAAGCATTTTACTATATGCATAGGATTGTGTGTCCATAACTACCTTGAAATTTTACATTTTTCTCATCCCTGAAAGGAGCTCTGTACTCATCAGCAGTCATTCTCCTTTCACCCTCCTCCTCCTGGGGACTACTAGTCTGCTTGGTGTTCTAGACATTCCTCATAATGGAATTATAAAATGTGTGGTCTCTCACAGCTGGCTCCTTTGACTTAGTTCTTGGGCATCACCCATGTTGTAGCATGTGTTCGCATTTTATGCTAGCTATTCTTGTGTGTAATGTCTCATTGTGTGTAGCTGTCCCTCCAACCCCGATTCTCTATATATTAGTTCTCACTTGTAATTCACATGGTGAGATTTCATAAGGGTAGAGAACAGGCTTTCAATTCTAAAGCCACAATGCTGACACAGTGCCTGGCAAATATTTGGTATTTAATAAATGCTTATTGAGTCAGTGATTGGATTTGTTATGTTTCTAGGCCAACTCTACTTCTTAAAGTTAAAATATATTTTAGAGCATATAAATTAATTTCTGTTTTTCCCTAGGCAAAACATAATTAGAGGGAAGGTTGTTTTTCTCCACTGGGAAAGTCATGTGTTATATCCAGCAGCCTGGCAAAAGTAATTTTGTGTGATGTATGGTTTGTGATAATCAACATTACTTTTTCTTACATTAAAACAAATGACTGTGAGTTGCTGATACATATGTCTGAGAGTCTCATTATCTTTTCAGAGGATGGTTTTGCTACTAGACTGTGGGCAATGAACAAGATGCTAGCAAAACCCAAAAAAAAAAAAACCCAACAACAAAAAACCAAAACCAAAAGTGAGAAACTGGGTGAAGGTGTTGTTCTGGGGTTAGGAATAGGGAGTGTTGAATGAGCTTGATCAGCTGTATGCATTTCAGAAGTCCTAGGATTACCAGGAACTGTGTTCCAAAGTTTTTTCTACATTTTTTTTCCTAAATTTATTTTGTAATGTGGTTATAGAAAAAGTGATGCCAGTTAAGATTTGGGTATCAAGCTAGTCTTAAAGAATGTATCAGAGGGTTCAAGAGATGGCTCAGCAGTTAAGAGCACTGGCTGCACTTCTAGAAGACCTGGGTTCTGGTTTCAGCAGCCTTCTGGCAGTCCACATCCACCTGTACCTTCAGACCCGGGGGACCTGATGCCACCTTCTGGCCTGCATACACACATGCAGGCAAAACAGCCACACACATGAAAGAAAAATAAAGACTAAAGAACATAAGAGAGAGTATAGCTGGTGCACTTGTTGGGTAGAGGGCATATTGGAATTCTATTTGTCTTCCACTCACATCTTTAAGAGATCATAACTGAAATACATGTATTTTTTAAGAAATAGAAATAGTTAAATATAAAAAATATGTTTTAAAAATACAAATGTTTCAAGGAAGATGTTTTGATTAGGTCAGATTATATGTATGCAGAGGTTGGCAAAGACTTCTGGACATGGTCCAAAGATGAAAAGATATACAATGTTAGACTCTTATAATTTTTATATTTAGATTTAGATTCTTTTTTCCATTTAATCTTTTTATTTTATCTTTTATTTTTTGGTTTTTCTTTTTTAATATTTTTATGGTTTATTTAACTTTATTTTTATGTGCATTGGTGTGAAGGTGTCAGATCCCCTCGAGCTGGGTCTTCAGACAGTTGAGAGCTGCCATGTGGGTGCTGGGAATTGAACCCTGGTCCTCTGGAAGAGCAGTCAGTGCTTTTAACCACTGAGCCATCTCTCAAGCCCCCTATATTTAGATTCTTATATTCTATTTTGTTTCAAAATATATGACCGTAAACATGATTATTACTCAATAGGCATGTTTGCATTGGAATAGGAAAGAGAGGGAAAGAGGGAAGAAGGGAAGGAAGAAGAGAGAGATTGATTAATTGATCATTCATTCACTGATTATCTGAGACAAATTGATTTCCCTAAAGTGTCTTGGCCTGAGAGTTGAGAAAAGTAAAACATGATTCATGCATTTACTATAAGAAAATACTTGTCTGAAAGGAACAAGTAATATTTGAAGGTCAAATAGATAAAAGTATTAACTGTGTGTCTAACTTGAACCAAGGGTTTGAAAGCCACAGGAAGCATATCTTATCAGATCGGAACTGGGGCATCATGCTGAAATCTCTTAGCATCATCCCTGAGGACAGTGGTATTTTGGTCTTGGAGGTGTTCAAGATGAATGAGCACCTTTGGGTGCATAAAGTAGCTGGTGGACTAAGTGACCTCTACAGATCACTTGAGGGGACAGCCTCCCCAAATATTTTCCCTCCAGGAAGACAGGAAGAGGTGAGAAAAGAGTCATGGTTCCCTTGTTGGTTAGGCATTTCTGTTTAGAGACCAGTAGGGAGGTAGAAAACTGTTCTGTTTTGGCTTTTTTGTATTGTGTATTGGAATAGTAGTTGGGGTGCTTTTAACTTTAAGGGACAGAAACCATACTCAGAGTCTTAACATAAAAGAAAGCTCACTGTCCTACTACCAAGAAGTTCTGATGTGGTCAATTCTGGAGTTAGTTATAAAGAACTAGTATGGGTTGGCAAGATGTCTCAGTAGGTAAAAGCACTTGCAAACTTATGACCCGAATACAGTTCCTGGAACTCATAAAGGAGAGAACCAACTTCACAGAATTCTTTTCTGATTTCCATTTGTCTGTCCTTATACATATTTTACACACACACATATACACACAAAATAATAATAGTGCTGCTGCTGCTGCTAATAATGTTTGTTTTTTGCGATGTCTCCTGGCTGGCCTGGAACTCAACTATGTAGGCCAGACCAGCCTCAAACTCACAGAGAGTTCTGTTTGCCTCTGTCTCCATAGTGCTAGTATTAAAGGCATGTACCACCATATCTGTCCATAGTAATAAAAATTTTTATAAAGAACAAACAAACAGGGGCTGGAGAGATGGCTCAGAGGTTAAGAGCATTGTCTGTTCTTCCAAAGGTCCTGAGTTCAATTCCCAGCAACCACATGGTGGCTCACAACCATCTGTAATGGAGTCTGGTGCCCTCTTCTGGCCTGCAGGCATACACACAGATAGAATACTGTATACATAATAATAAAACAAAAAGAACAAACAAACAAAAAGCCACCAAAATTCTTTCCAATCTACTTCACCATTCAAGATGTGTTTTGGAGATAGTTGCTGCCATTTGGGTGTCATATCCAAACTCAATGTCCATAGGAAAGAGACAATAGTTCTTGCTAGCTAGGCCTTTTTACCAGCAGAACACCTTTTCTAGATGCTCCCACAGACCTTCCTTTACAGCTCCTGGCCAGGATGGTATCACATGTCAGTCCATAAGTCAGGTGATAACAGCAAAGGCAGTGGGTTCAAACCAATCAGGCTGTGTATCCATAGTGCTGGGAGCACCTGTCTGATCAGAGTGATTCCCACAGCCAACTACTCTTGCATAGGTAGGGATGTCTCTGTGCTTTGATTCTATCACCCATGTGCACCATTCATTTCTAGTCAAAGAACCATAGACTTCCACATGATTGCAAGAAATTCTCATCTGTGTTTCCTGTCTAGGGCAGTGAGAGTGCTTGGTCCCCTCTGGGTTTTAGAGCTCTATTATTGTTTTTCCCCTCTACACCTTTGTCTTTTTCCCCAGCAGCTGGTTTTTTGTTTTGTTTTTGTTTTGTTTTGTTTTGTTTTAATTGTCATTGGGTCTTGCTATGTGACTTAGCATGACTTCAAACTTGAGAGCCTCTATTAAGCCTTCCAAGTGTGGAGTTATAGATGTGCACTACTATAACTGGCTCATTTTTAGAAAAATTTAAGTTCCTTGTTTGTTAGTTTCTTCAGGGTTGGGAATCTAACCTTGGTAGACAACTTATCTGTTACTGAACTTCAGCCCCAGCCCTTTCAGTACTCCAGGAATAGCTGAGCAGCTATAGATTTTTATTAGCATGTACCCTTCCCATGTGTCTGAACATACTTGCACACATACATTCTGTATGTACATTCTGACCTGACTTTTTTGATGGAGCTGGTTTTCTTGCTCTACACAGATCTCTTCCTTTCCTCCTGATAGCTGTAATCATGTTGTGAGAGAGTGTGTCTGAAGTGTGCAGGTCTAGCTCTTTCCTCACTACCTTCACAGGACATTCGGAACTGACACGGAATGGTTCTTGAGTTGTCTGTTGTTGTTTTCCCTGACACTAAGCTAGGTATTTGCAGATCATCTACGACTTGTGCACCTTCCTCATTGGAGACTTAGATAAAATAATTAACATTCTTCAAATAGTTCTGCAGTTATGGGACAAGGGCCTGAAAGACAGGGTCTCCTTTGTCTTCAGGCCGACTTCTTAACAGTATTCTCCCCCATTCCTCTTTCTAAGGGTGTCTCTTGGGCAAACATGGATTTTTTTTTTTAAATCCTGGATACCTCAAATATCAGGTACTTCAAATTACCCCAGAGAGCAGCCTAGGGCCTTGAGCTTTCCCCTGATCTCTCTGTTTTCATGTCTGCCTCTTGTGTGGCTCCTGCCTTTTAAGTCAGGTGGAAGCCCCACAGATGAGGCTGTTGCATCCCTTCTCTTTGGTTATTCTGTGCAACCTTTAGTCTAGGAAAAGTGCCAGTCTTCATTTCCAAGAACCATATCTCCTTAAATGGGGCAATCTGCTTTAAATGCCTTTTCCACTGGCGCCTTCCCCATTCCACAATTGGCATAGTTAAAGGGACAGGTGCACTTGTAGTTTTTAAAACTATTTGTAGTGTACTGGATTAGGGTAGGTGGCCCAGCGCCTATTGGGGTAGTATACATGTTACACATGTGTGCAAATAACCAGTTCTCCACACTGCAAAGTCATTCAACAAGAATTAAAGAGTCAATAGGTCTCCAGAAGCTTTACTTTTGCATTTTCCTACATGTCCAACATGCTTCATTCCCCACCCTCTTCCTCTCTTACTCCATCATTTGTCCCTCCATCTGTCTGTCTCTCTAAGCAAGTGGGCTATGATGATACATACAAGCTTTATCTACCTTTTTGGAAAAATTTACATGCTGTGTTGAAATATATTCTCTTTATGGTTCCAGGTGGGGATTTTCTCTATTACGTATGACATTGAGTATCTTTCCATATCCTTGTTTCCCCCTCCTCTGGCACTTGCTTGTGCTGTGGGCTGTACCATGTTGTATTCATCCTTAGAGTTGTTGCCGTTCTCAGTAAACAGCATGACATTTAGGAAGTCTCCAGTGATTACTGTCCTCCCTGATGACAGTACAGCTGCCTGGCCAGCCCCTTCCATTGAGCTCTTTGGGAACCTGGCTTTTTCTTACCCACTACTCAACTTCAGCCAGTCTTTTTCAAGGGCATTCTGGTATCTCTGCTACCCTCTGCTCCACAAAGGCCAGCTGACTTCTGTTACTTCACTTTCAGGAGTCAGTCTCTGAACTGCATTAAGGCACACTGTCTGTGGATTCCTGTGTTAGCTGTTCAACTGAGAATAAGCTAGTGAACCCATACATAGTGCCTTCGTGAGTCACTTTTAAAGAGTCACTGAAGAGCCTTGGAACAGTTGGACACCTGTGCATTCCGAGCCAAGAGACTGCCCTTGGAGTTGGTTTCCTGGTAGTGAGGACAACTTGGGCTTATTTCTGTTGTTTGTTACATAAGTCCACTCTGAGATGAGGTCTGATGTACATAGCTTCAGCTGATAGTAGTTCAGGACAAATGTGGGAAGTTTAGGAATGAAACTGGAACTTTGGAAGGAAAGCA
The DNA here is from genome assembly GCA_028555095.1 of Dicrostonyx torquatus. Classification (NCBI taxonomy): domain Eukaryota; kingdom Metazoa; phylum Chordata; class Mammalia; order Rodentia; family Cricetidae; genus Dicrostonyx; species Dicrostonyx torquatus. Next base: position 391,211 of record JAQHUG010000479.1, on the reverse strand, counting down.
CCTGCCTTGCAGCAGGACAGGTGCTTCAGCATAGTGTATTGCTTTGATTGTCTTCTGCTGCCTCTGATGGAGTGGCCAGAAAGCAGGACATGCTTCCCGAAGCTGACAATAGGAAATACTGCCCTGGGGGCTGGAGAGATGGCTCAGAGGTTAAGAGCACTGACTGCTCTTCCAGAGGTCCTGAGTTCAATTCCCAGCAACCACATGGTGGCTCACAACCATCTCTAATGAGACCTGGTGCCCTCTTCTGGCCAACAAGCATACAGACAGACAGAACACTGTATGCATAATAAATAAATAAATGTACATTTAAAAAAAACAAAAAAATTAAAAAAAAAAAGAAATACTGCCCTGAAAGGGAAAAGGAGTCTTTAGTTCTGAGCACTGAGGGAGCAATAGGGGCAATGGGCCCAAATCCAAGAAATGCACTTTCCTGCTTTCAGGAAGAGTTTGGTTTTCAGTTTCTTGGAAGGATATAGGCCTGACGTGATGCAGAGGGAGAGAGCCGGGTGGGGAAGTTACATGTAGACACCACAAGTAATGAGTAAGCATGAGGTAGAGGTGGAGCAGCTGGGGGAGGGTTGCCTAGTTCAGCAGCTGGGGGTGGCTAGACTATGAAAGTGCATGATTTTATTCACCATGAAAAGGGAGTTTGAAGAAGAACTCTGCTATATTGCATCTGTGATTTTGCTTTTTATATGTCTAGGTGGTTGTTCTCTAGGTAGCAAGAGGAAGGTAGACATAAGTGGTAGTGCCTGGCCTCTGAAGTGCAGTGGCAGCTGGGAGTTATTGCTCAGCCACAGGCATATCTGTACATGTGTGTGCATATATGCCTAGTGTGTCTTGTTAAGAAGAAGAAAGGCTGCCTGACCTTGTGATACATGCTTTTAATCCTAGCACAGGATGCAGAAGCAGTCAAGGCAGGTGGATCTCTGTGACTTTGAGGCTACCCTGGTCTGTACAGTGAGTTCCAGGCTAGCAGGGACTACATAGCAAGAATTTGTCTCAGAAAGAGAAGAAAGCCAGGTAAATAAGTCAATTGTTGATGACTTCTGAGCCAATTGCAATTACAGATGGAAAGTAATTTTCTAATCCTGAGAGGATATGGAGTATATTATGAAATGGAACAGTCAAGCTGTTCTGCCCAGGCTGCCTACTTTCCTTCTTTCTTCCTTCCCTCACTTCTCTTCCCTTCCAACCTTCTTTTTGAATTCTTTTATAGAAGAGTAATTCTTTTTGCAAGTAATGTTTTTCAGAGATGAACTTTTTAGGCTCCCACCTCCATGATTCTGGGTAGAATCTGGAGAAAAGCATTTCTAAGGAGGGCTCCAGCTCCTGCAGTGACCACCTTCTCCAGGCCTTCGTTGCTCCTTGTTTTTTATCTCTCAAAACGTAGTTTTGTAGCAGCACGTAGTGATGAAACAAATCAGTATATATGAGTTCAACATTCCTGTGTTTGTCTGTTCATCCATCTACCCTTCAAAGAAGAAAACACTCCCTGAAGGCCCTACCCATTCTCTTCTGCCTACTTAGAGAGTAGACTTGAGTCGCATGCCCAGCCTGGCTCAGTTATTCACAAACATACATAATGATTTGCTTAGGCTAACCAGGAATGGCTCTAGGTTAAAAAAGGAAGATGGCAGGTATTTGGAGAGGGGACATCAGGATCAAGGCAGAGTTCCACCAGATAAAGAGGGAATGACTGTCAGATAGGCAACTTAGAGCATCTGCTTTAACGTGCTAATTTTTAATAGTTTACTCTGGCTATGGAATGTTTAACTTTAGCATTCTCTAAATTTGGCCTTGTTTTTTATGGTTATTATTTTAATTGAGTCTAGTCAATTAATTTATAACATATTTTCTATAAGTTTTGATTTGTTTTACAGTGTGTCCCCATGTGCTGTTATATACAACACAGAAAAAGGATTTAGGAGAAAAATCAGAATAAATACAAATTAAAGCCAGGAGAGAAAAGACTCCCAGACACACAAACTGTAAGGATGTTAGCCGAGCTTCACACTGTCCCTGAGCTACATGGTATTAGAGATAAAAGGCCAGTGTGGTCAGTGCTGTAAGTTCTACTTTTAGAGAAGACACACCGGCCATTCAAGAAAAGCAAGGGGTTGGAGAGATACCTCAGCAATTAAGAACAATGGTTACTCCAGAGGACCCAGGTTCAGTTTCCAGCATCCACAAGGCAGCTCACAACCTTCTGTAACTCCAGTTCCAAGAGATATGACACCCTCTTCTGGCCTCTGAGGGTGGTGATGCACATAGTGCACAGACATTCATATAGACAAAACAAAAGATACACGAACTAAAAATAATTTTTTAAAAAAAGAGCAAGGATTTCTTTCTTTAGCTCTTTTTTTCACTGGATTTTGTATGTGAACCTTAATCTAGGAAGTAGTAAAAGCAACATTGAATGGGTATTCAGTGTCCCCCTAGCAAATTAAAAAACCAGATTGTCTTTCTTTCATAGTGTTTTTATTGGAAATTCAAGGTATAGCATCAAAATGTACCTCAGCAAATTTCATCTTCTGGAACTTGAAAATTAAAGATCTGAATACAATCTTTGGTCTTCTATTGATGGTGGCCCATGCACTAGGACCCCACTTCATCTGCAAGATTGCTTCATGTCTGTCACACAGTCTTCACTAAAACTGGAGAATATGTGTCTATGCACAGGTGTATGTGAGAGATGATTTGAAGTGAAGTTCCATTGCCCACCATGCTTCTTGCTACCTCACTGACTGAGTCTAGGAATCGACCTGGTATGGTTGACATCTCTAGGAATTAAGGCCTCTATTTGAAACATTCACAGAGGAGAGTTCTATTTTTGTAAATAGGATAATTGGGGTGGAAAAGTGTGCTAATGTCTATCTTTAACCACTCCTGGGGACGAACTTTAACTGTTAAAACCATGGAGCCATAACTAAGATGCCTCATTGTCATCTCTATACAGGCCAAGTATTTAAAAAGAGTACAGAAGTCAAAAGCCAGACTGTCGGTTGAGCAGAGGGTGAACAAGGATGGGAATAAACAGGGAGACAAAGGCAGGTGAGTCGGGATGGCAGACATATAGCTGATGTGACTGTTACTGGGTAAGAGGCATGAGGGTTCAGCCAATGTCAGAGGAGACAATGGTTGTATCCTGACAGTACTTAATCTAAATGAGTTTTCGATGATCTTCTGTCCTTGTGAGGGTTTTAGGACGACCAATGCAAGCACAGCGTGGACCATTATACAGCATAGGTAGAAGAGAGAGAGAGAGGCGGAATTAGTGGAAAGGGACTTACTGCTGTGCCCAGGCACCATTCCTCCGCTGACTTCCTTTGAGAATGTCAGGAAATAGGTAGGTCTGTAGCTTTCCAGTCAGAGACTTGGTTCTAGGCTCTAAGCCCGTTTCTTCATTCACAACATTGGACAAAACGATGTTTGTCCAATATCTTTCTTCTGATAAGTGTCAAAGAAGATTGAAACTAGGCTTTTTTTTTTTTTTCACCTAAAGCCCATTGGTCTTCCCTGTTACCTGCCAACATCATTCTCTTTTTCCTTATGATACATTTGTGTCATATGCGTCAGAGAAGATACATGGGATTTCAAGAGAAACAAGCATTCCTTTAACCCCTTTCAGCTGAAGTTTGCATATGGGCTGTATCTAGGTAGCAGTGATTTGGACATCCGGCAGGGTGTTCATCATCCCCACAGCAGATAGATGAAAAGCTTTCTTTCTCTTTCTCACCATGTCCTCATTAGAAGCTTACTGCATAAGTAGTGCCTGGTGCTTACAGCACTGGTGGGTGACTTCTGTCTTTGTGACCTCGTCAGATGAGCTCAGGCAGTAATTTACATTAGGACTGTGACAAGCTCCATATGTTTCAGGAGACGTGTTTCCCATTTGTGCTTCACTTACCTGCTTAGAGACTATCCCTGATCCATAAGATGGACATGGAAGGACTCACGAAGACTGTGATTGTGACTGTTAGTTGTGACAGTTTTTCTTTCTCTTTTATCCAAGTCCAGGTTTTGGTTTTGGTTTTGGACCTTGTTTAATCTATTATAATAGGCTTGAGTTTGCTTGATGTATAATGGAAATAGCCTTGTGTGGCATAAGCTTCTGCCTGGGGTCACCACCTGCTCCTACAAAGCTGAGTAGCCAATAATTCCGTACAGTTCTTTTCATATTAATAGAATAATGGAAGGCAGATGGTGTGCCAGGAGGAACGCTTTTCTTTTAGGCTTTGAGGGCCTGTTATGGGGCAAATTGCTGAAGTTCTGACTCCCTGCACTGCAGATCGTGGCCTTCTTTGGAAATATGGTTGTTTCAGATACAATTGTGTTAAGGTGAAGTCACACTAAAGTAGGATAAGCTTCTAATCCAGTATGACTTTTGTCCTCATAAAGAGAGAAGTTTGGGCACTGTCACACCCATAGGGAAAATGTCGTATGAACATGAAGGCAGAGATTGGGGCAATAAGTCTATTCATCAAGGAACACCAAATATTGTCATTACACACACACACACACACACACACACACACACACACACAGAGAGAGAGGGGGGGGAGAGCATAGTATTCCTGACAGCCCCAGAAGGAACAGTCCTGCCAACACCTTGATCTTGAACTTTTACCCTTCACATCTGTGAGGCAGTAAAACTTGTTGCTCAAGGCACCCAGTTCTTAGTACTGTTTGCACAGCCTTTGCAGACTAATACCAGATCCCTGGAGAAATAGTAATTTGCAAACTCCAGAAGAGAAAAGAGAGCCCCTGATGTGCCCTGATTAAAGTTTCCGCTGCAGCATGGGAGTTTGGATGTAGGACTGAGGGTTCAGGAAGTAGAAAGGAGTAACCCAGACTAACAGACCAGCTTCTGAAGAATGCAAGTGCTTGTTATGTGAGGACATTGCTCTGGGGTGACCTTTTACCTCATTACAGAAAGCAGTATTGTTCATTAGAGATGGAAATATATTTTCTTCAAGACCACAAGGAACAGAGATTTTTAAGTGAGCAAATGAATGAATGAATGAAAGCATAGACAGGCTCTTGCTTCGTAGCCTTGGCTGGCTTTTGAACTTGAAATTTCTTCCCTGCCTCAGCTTCTAGGATTACAGGGGTTTGCTACCATACCTGGCTAGCTTTTTTTTTTTTTAAATTGGCCACCTATAGTTTAAATGTTACCATCTGGAACACTAACATCTAACAGAACTTTCTGCAGTAATACTAGAATTCTGGATCGACACTTTCTTACAACAGTAGCCACTTACCACCAGAATGCTTAGAAATAATGTAGCTAGTGGAACCAAGGAAATAAATATTTCATTTTATTTAATTTAAGAATAACCACTGAGGGCTAATGGCTACTGTCTTAGGTGTTTCAAATCTAGAACATACAAATAGCTATGGCATAAGGCCAAGGAGAACCAGGGTGCCTGGACCCTTTGTGGAGTCCTTGGGAAGGTCACCTAGATTCACTCTTACCTGACATGTGTGCAGAATTGCCCTTGGGTACAGGAGATGGTGGGAGTGAAAGAAGACAACACAAGCAAATTTTCTCAATGCTTTACTAAAACAATATTTAATATGGGGCTTTGCTGTTCCTTCTCAAGTCCAAGTTGTCTTAGGCCAGTTTAGTACTTCACAGAGAGATGAAGTAAAGTGGCAGACTGGAGAAGTGAGGGGCTAAGTGTGTGGTACAGGTAGACAGAGACGTTTCTTTTCGGGTTTTGTGTGCCAGCTCCTGATGTGCTTTGAGGGGCCTCTGGTGTCGGTGTGTTAGGAAGGTGGGGATATGCAACTAGACCACTTCTCAGTAGGTAGGAGGGTTCCTGTAGTGTCTGTGCTAATAGATTTGCTGTGCCCTGAGGTGGAGTTGAACTGAAACTCATCTGGGGCTGCTTTTCTCTCCCCCCGACTCCCACCCCCATCCCCCAGTCTGTAAGTTCTAGATGCTGCTGCATAGACTGCATGTGGGATATTTCAGAATCTAAAATGGAACCCCAACTGGGCATCATTAAATGCAGTTTCACACTGAAAAAGAATGAATCTTTGTGACTGTTCTAGCCATCTTGGACAAATGACTCTTGTCATTGTATCTCTACTGGCTTTGGCTCAGTGCCCAGTATAATTTAAAAATTGCTTCTTTTTCCTGTTCTACATAGTTGTCATTCTGATCCAGATAGAAACAAATAACTCCCCAAATCTTAAGTTTTCTCTGAACTCTGAGACCAGCTAGAGTACCATTTGGAAATGCTGTGTATCAGAGAGGGACCTGCTCTTCTTGGGCCGCACACCATCTGGCAGACTGGACTCTAGGCAACAGAGAGATAGCTTGGAAGGAGCACCAGAGGAGATGGTATTCAGCCAGAACCACTGGGTCTTGGGCAGGGCAGAAGTTTTAGTTTTTAGAAGAGGTTAGAAAGGGAGAAGAGGGTGAAGAAAATCAGCTTTCAAGTTTAGCAGCTTTGGTCCTGGACACTTATACTTGGGGGACCTAGGAGACTTCAATATATAACAATAGCTGAGAGTAGGGAGTGCCTATCTAGTTACTGCTTGCGGTGTGCTAGGAGGGTTCCAAGCATGCTGCTTTACATGCATCGGTCTACTTAAGTACAAATTCTCTCTTCTCCAAGAATTTATCAACTCATTACAGACAGATTAAACAAATCAACAAAAGACATGAAGTGATGCCAAGTAATATACACTGAGTAGTGTTAAAAGGCACAAAGAGAAAGCCCTGAGTCCCAAGTGTCCAGGGGATGCTCTGAAAGATGTGTGAACAGTGGAGCCCATGTTTGCCTCAAATGGTCATAGGACAGTGAGTATCTAACCTGTCATGACTGGACCAAGTTTTTCTCACTTGAATGTAGGTATTTGACAGAAGTAGCCATCACAGATGGAGAGTTCAAAGGGACCACACAGAAATAATGAATAATTCACAGGTGCAGTTGGCAGCCCTGGTGTCTCCATGTGCCTTTCTGTCCCAGCAGGATACACACAGAGGGCAGCCCCCAACCCATCTGCTCTGTGCTCCCGGGCTTGAGCTGAGCTTTAATAACTTTGCTGTCACCTGCTTACATGAGATCATCCATCTCTTCTATGTTTAAATAGTTCTGGCTATGACTTACAGGGCCTTGCTTGATTGTCAACAGGATTGACTTCTGGGTAGAGTGAGCGTTTTTTGGGTCTACAGGACTTTGACTTCAGTGAATGGTACTGAGATAGGTAGGTGTCAAAGGGCCTCAGATTTATCAGTAGTTGGGGTGGAAGGAGCCAGATGAGGAAGGTAAGCCTAGGCAGTCAACTTGGGCCTTTGGAGAATGAAGGAAGTGACTGGGGAAAGGGAAAATGACAGGAGGAGCAGGCTTGTAGAATGAGAGCATGGGGGCTTTGTGCTTGATTTGGAACTTTTGAAATTTGAGATGTAACATTCCATGGTTGACAATACATAGATAGTAAAAAAACCGAAACAAATTTAAACAAAAACTCCAGCTCTGAGTCCTCCAGTTTTTCCTCCCAGTCCATCTTAAGTAGTTCTCCATCTTAAGTTCTTCCCCAACAAATCTCAAGTCCTATTAGTCTGGAGGGAGAGACGTGTTTTTCTCTGTCTCCCTGGCCTTTGCTGTTGCACTTGAATGCTAAATCTAAAACCCCTGTTTCTACTAAATAGTTAAAAGGCTCTGAGGGATCCTTGGAACAGTTGTACCCTGGTGGGACTTTTCAGAGCACTCCTGGGGTTGGAAGAAGGATTTCTGGGTAACTACAGGGCAGCACAGCTATAGCCAGCCTGAGTGATCTTTTAGTGGGGGCCTGGAGACAAGGCTGGCCCATTTGAAGGCTCGAATGCTTGGTGAGTAGTGTGCACTATTCAGTGAACTCTGACTACTTTTTAATTCTTAGCTAACTGCAGAGAGCCATACAGCTGCTCATCTTCTGTGATATGAGAAGGGGGTGTGCCTACCAATCTTGCTACTTTGGTTGGGCCAGTCAGTTCAGTGATCTCTTTACTTATTCATCTGGAAAATGAAGGAATTTGGCAAGGATGTCCTTTAATGTGACTTCTAATGCTAGCATTTTATATTGCTCAGTGATCTTTTGTTTAGGGAGTAATCTTTTTTTTTCCAGCAAGTCATTCCATAGTTGCTGGTTAGCTTATCATCTTGGCAAGAAGCAGCATGGTTAGACAAATGGAGTGTGGCCTCAGGAGTTGGCAAAGCTAGTTTAAATTCATCCTGTCTGTCTGTCCATCTGTCTGTAATGTTGCTCCATTGTGGCCCTTGGCAATTAGCAGTTCCTCATCAATTTTCAAGTTTCCTCATGTGTAAAATGGGTGATGACCTGAATTTCAGGATCATTGGAGATAATGTGTACCAGGCACTATAACAATTTCCCCTTATCCACAGAGGACCCAGGATTTCAAGACCAATAGATGCCTGTAACTGTAGACAGCTCTGGAGCTTACACATGGTGATGCTTTTCCTCCATGTATGCTATTATAATAAGTGTTCATCAGTAAAAACTGATAATAAAATAATTCTCACAACGTACTATAATGAAGACATATGGATATAGCCTCTTTCGCAAAATATCACTGTATCATTCACATATTTATAATGTAAGATTATATGATGCTTACCTGATGAGTTGAAGTGAGGGGAATGACCCTTTGATGAAGCATTCGGCCACCCCCTGAGAGCTACTGTCGTGTTGTCTGAAGTGTTTGACATGCGACTGAGAGCAAGTAGTGTATACAGTGCGGGAACTGAGCAAAGAGCTGGAGCCAGGACAGCTCGAGATTTTGTCATCTTCAAGATCATATACAATTTAAGCCTTGTGGATTGCTTCTTTCTGGAATTTTATACTTGATATTTTCAGATCTTGGTACAACATAGAGGACTGAGCTTATGGAAGCAGAACAGTGGATTGGGAGGGCTGCTATACTTTATAACATCTTTATTGAGATCTAATTCATACACCATGAAGTTCACCTGTTGAAATATACAACCAACTTATTGATTATTAGGCTATTTCACATAGTTGTGTATTACTGCTGTCAAATTCCGGAACATTTTCATCATCATCCCCCAAAGAGATCTCTGCATTCACAGTTACTTCCTGTTAATGGCTCCTAGTCCCTGGTAGCCAGTAAGCTACTTTCTCTGTGGATTTGTCTGTCTGGAATTTTGCATGTAAATGGAAGTATAGCCTTCTGTGCTACACTTTACACAATATTGTCAATTTCTCCCACATAGTATATATCAGTGCTCTTTTGATTTTCATTACCAAGTGATATTTTATACTATAGCTGTTTCACATTTTGTTTGTTCATGAATACCTGAGTTGTTTCTCCTTTGGGACTGGTTTTTTTTCTTTTTTTGGTTTTTTTTCGAGACAGGGTTTCTCTGTAGCTTTGGATCCTATCCTGGAACTAGCTCTTGTAGACCAGGCTGGTCTCGGACTCACAGAGATCTGCCTGCCTCTGCCTCCTGAGTGCTGGGATTAAAGGCGTGCGCCACCACCGCCCGGCTCCTTTGGGACTGTTATGCGTAATTCTGTTTTAAATGTTTTTGTGTACAAATTTTTTGTGTGGACATATGTTTTCAAATTTCTTAGCATCTCATTGTGTTTGGGTTATATTTACCTAATGGCTAATGATGGTATATATATGTTTTTAGTAATTTTCATGTCTTCTTTGTAGAAATATATAATACATTCTTGTTTTGTTTTTTGAGACAGGGTTTTTCTGTGTAGCTCTAGCTGTCTGGAACTTGCTCTGTAGACCAGGCTGGCCTTGAACTCACAGAGATCCACCTGCCTCTGCCTCCCAAGTCCTGGGTTTAAAGGTGTGTGCCACCACCACCAGGCTGTTTTACATTCTTTACTCATTAAAAAATTTGGGTATTTGTCCTTTTGTTGTTGAGTTGTAAGAGTTCTGTGTATGTTGTGGATAATGTGCCTGGGTTTTGCCACAGGCCCTCAGTCTATGCTTGCCCCTCATCTCAGCTTTCTCACATAGATCTATAAGCTTCTAGGTGACCTCTAGGACTAATTTTCCTGATCCTGAATCATCTTAAACATTCACCTTGTATACTGTCCAAGGCAAACTCATAGCAGCAAGATAGCTGGATTCTAGAGATGTGACAGGCTGAATCCATTTAGGACTGCTACCAAACTCAGTTTCTACATGGAGGGGTTACAGGGCAATTGTACAGCTTTCTGTTGTTGTTGCAACTGTGCCAGAGAGTCCTCCATCCTGTGCTGTGGACATTAGGGATAGGGATTACAAAGGATTGTGTATTTAGGGACGATGACTTTTGTCTCGTGTCGCTACAGAGATGCGCAATGTGTTTTCCGAGAGTGATCTGGCAATTTAAAATCACATACAGAAACAACTCAAGGAAAAATATGTGCCTGTTTTATTAAGAAGAGAGTTGTTTGGGAAGGCCTCAAAGCTGCTGTCCCACTGTGTGCTCTCTGCCTTGTGTTGTCTCCTCACCTTCTCTAACAGGCACAACCTCCCCTTTTTGCCAGTGTAGATTTGGCTATCTCTCCATGTCCAGATGGGTCTTGCATTCTCCTGGAAAATTCCCTTGACTTCTGTGGCTAGGACCTCTTCACAGCTTCCAGGGGAAGGGGCCTGTGGTGATGCAAAGGCTGGCAAGTCATCCTAGGCTGTGTTCCTGAGAGCCATCTCTATCACTTTGAGATGGTGTAGAGCTGTGAAGCCACAACCCCAAACCAAACACTTGGGTTTCTGATCATGGACTTGATTGAGTATAGACAGATGTTATTGACTCCTCCTATCAAGTTAGTCAAGGTAGTTTAAATTCTTCTTAGTGCCTGGGAGATACATGTTGGAAGACAAGGCCAGCCCAACTGCCTTTGGTTGTGCTTACCTTTAAGGTGGGAGAATACCATAACTGCACGAGGCCATCCCAAGATGGCAGTCTGTAGATTACCTTGGCATTTCTGAACATTTTGACCTTGCTTCTAGTTGGCTGTTGTCTTAGAAAAACCTTCAGAATGTTGCTGACTAATTAGAATGCTGTTACTTTGTAGGGACTAGAAGATGGCATTGTAATATTTAATCCAAATCCATTATTTTCCAATCTTTTCTTCTCATAAAAAGTATTAAATATTTGGGTATATTTAAAAGTGTGTCTTTGATAAACAAATTTGGGCCATGGGGTATATTTGCATGGCTTTCTTGGTGATTCACAGTGAGCATAACCATATTAACAGCTCTGTGAAGTTCTGCAGTAAAGGCAGTAGTTTAATTTTATTTAGCCTGGCATTTCAGAAACTATTTGATCCCAGTTCCTTTACCCCCTCCCCCATAAGTATGAATACCCTATAGGATACTAATCACATTGTAGAAACTCTTTCTCCTTTACACACAAGGAAATTATGCTATGTTTGGAAATATTAAATGACTTGTTTAAAGTCAACATAAAGTCAAACTTGAAACTACATTTCTTAATTATTACTCTATTGCTTATTCTACAGATTATTGCCATTGTGTTTGAATATATAGTTATTATGTTTGAATAAGGGAATAGGTTTTGTTTGTTATGTTTCCAGATAGTGCCTCATTTAGTCCAGGCTGGTCTTGAACTTCTGATCCTCCCATATTAGTCTCCTAAGTGCTAGGATCTCAGGTATGAGACAGCTAAATTATTTTTTTAAAATGTTTTCATTTGTAGTGTTAATAATACACACAGGTGTTAGAGTGAGATTGTGAAGCATTTGAAGCCTTTCCCTGTCCTTTTGCCAGCTTATGACCTTGGGCAGGTAGGCCTGCTGGTATCCCTGAATCTGTTCCTTCTTCAGAGACTGATGGCAAGGACAGCCTCCCAGGGGTGCTGTGAGGATTGGATCAGAGAGTATCTATAAAGATCACAACTGCATTTTTTGTTTCCTCTGACTTTCTTCATCACATCAGGGCTGAGCTCAGTAACCTGCATCTTGAAAAGCTGAGCATATTGCAGATGTTAAAAGCTGGTAAAGGTAATTGTAGTAGGTGTGTATTGCATGTTATTGAAGTGAATGCACTCCAGATAGTATGACTGCCTATGGAAGTGCAGAGCTGTACTAAGTGGCTAGCTACTTATGGGATTGGAGGTAACAGAAGGGATGACGGGGCAGAGCAGATTATCTGGGGCCAGCTGAACAGCTGTGTATGGTGGGACAAATTCCAGCTCACAAGCCACCTTCCTTTTTCCTTACCACCACAGGTAAAAATGTGCTTGAGATGTCAGTGTGCCTTTGGAACACAATTTAAAAGCAGGCCTGCTAATAAAGTCTGTCCTGAGGAGAGTGGGCTGAAGGACAAATGGAGCATTGCAGAAGAGCAGGGCAGTGAGGGCACAGGAGTGGGGCCCCGAACAGCGACTGTGCGGAAGCTGGTGTTTCCTGAGTAGATACCTGAGAGGTGCTCGCCCATGCACAGGTTCTTGCTCTCTCTCCTGTTGGAAGGATGTCTTTCTTACCTCACCATCCTGGCCCACCCCAGCCTCAAAGCTTTCTTGTTTGTCTAGCTCTGGCATTTGCTTACTGCCAGCTCAGAGAGGACCCAGGGCAGCACTGAATCATCTGGTACTGGTGATGGACTTGGCCTCTCCCTTGGTCACCAGACCATATGGGTACAGTTTCTTCATTCACTCTGGAATATCCCAGGACTCTAGAGCACCAGTCTTCCTGACACTTTCCTTGGATTACTGTTTTTCTGCTTTCTCCCCCCCGCCCCGTCCCTTTTATCTTTCTCTCTTCTAGTTTCTCAGCAGGCACTTTTAGGAGTATAATCTAGAGTAAGAGTAAATAGCTCTACCAAGGTCCTGACCAGTGGCTTATGATGGGACAGTGAGAACATGCCACTTTGCATCCTGTTGCAGCTGCTCCTTACACAGAGCACCTCTTCGGCTGGCAGTCTGGTGCATATTGTGCCAGCCTTGACTGCCATGCCAGGTGCTGGCATGCTCTTGGAACGATACAGGCTAGATGTGCTGCTGACATCAACTGCCTCACAGCTTCTCTTGCTCATTTAACTTGAGGTGAACAAACCCTGACTCCTGCTCTGAATTTAGACTGTCTTTTATAATGACAGGAGGACAGCTGTTTCTGTGGAATTGCTTTCCATGTGTCTTACCTGGAAGCATGTATGTTGGGACTCTTGGAGAGTTCAGAAGGCTAATTTAGAAAACAGGTAGCAGTTCCTCAAAAGGTTAAACGTAGAGTTCTCTCGTGACCCAGCCACTCCACTCCTGTACAGATAAATGTTAAGAAGAATGGAAAAAATTTGTCCACACAGTCTTGGGCTCCCGCTTATTGCAGCATTGTGCATTACAGTCAGAAAGCATAAACATCCATCGCCGAGAAGTGGAGAAACAAACTGTACCGTAGCTATGCTGTGGACTCTCATTTGTCAGTAAGTGAGAATCAAATGCTGACATGTGCGTGGAGGAATTTGAAAAACTTCTTCTAAGTGAAAGAAAGAAGACAACAAAGCCTACAAGTTGTATAATTCCATTTATACTAAATGTCTTGAATTGGCAAGTCTACAGAGCAGGAAGTGGATCTGTAGTTGTCAGAGCCTGTGGGAAGGGGAGATGGGAAGTGACTACTAATGGGTGTGGGATTTCTGTTCAGAGTGTGATGAAAATGTTTTAGAATTAGTGATGACAGTTATATACCTCTATTTGAAACCACTAAGCTGAATATTTTAAGAGGGTAAGGTGTGTCCTAGAAGGAGCAAGCATTGATTCTGTCCCCTGTAAAGAGAAGCCAGGTGGAAAAACAATATGGGGATGTGAAGGGTACATTGAGGGAGGGGGAGCATGGAAGGTTCTCTCTGACCCATGGTGTTTATTCAGTTCTTTGTGCCAATCCCTGCCTGTAGCTAAGTTTCAGTGGGACCCTGCTAGATTACAGTGGCTAATGAATAAATGATAATCTTTAGTTAAAAATATTTTGTTTGGAAATAACTTCAAATAACAGAAAGATTATAGGAGTCTGGGCTGCCTGTCACCTGGCCATTGTCATTTGACCTTTGATTGGCAGCTTGCTTTCCTGCAGTCTAGGGAAAGAAGCAGTCCCAGCAGTTTTCTACCATGATTTGGGTAGTAAGCTAGGAAAATAAGCACCTGCAGAAATAATTTTCCACTGTAGAACTAACTGGCATGGAAAAGGTCTCTGGCAACTTCCTGGGATTTTAGGGGATGAATACTATGGGAAGTAGATTCCTGGGCTGCTGACCTTTCCCTTTGAAGTTTCTTACCCCAGTTTTTTAGGATTTTGTGGAGTAAAAGCTTGTAAATAAGACATGTATATTCTTTCCTCTATTTCTCTTTAGAATGCATTCTCATACCTATTCCCACCTTTTGTTTTGATTTAGCAATTTTTAGAAAAGAAACTATTTAGCAAGGTAAGGGTCACTGAGGAAATCAGCCAGACTCCTGCATGAACCATTTTATTTGAGTCAGGGCAGAAAAGGGAAAAGGGTTTCTTTAAGGAGAGTAAGAATGGAGCCTATAACTTCATTTATACCTAAGTAAAATAGAATGGCAGGGCTTGGCTGACAGGTGCAGGACCCCAGAGCAAGCTTGTGAGAACCACTGGGTACTGTACAAGACAGCACTGACATTTCAACTTGCCTTAAGGAGTCAGCTCTGTGCATTTGCCTCCTGTGTATCCACCGTCAGCTGGAACACAGACTTGTATGTCTTTCTTTATGTTATGGGCAGCAGGGGTACCCGGAATGGCACATTGTTTTGATTCACCCAGTGGGGCTTGTTGCTGTGTGTTTCCCCTTCAGAATCATAGTCTCCCTTAAATCCCACTCCCACCTAGGGACTTGGTGTTTATGTCCCTTTCTTATTGTCTCCCGGCTTTGACTAAGAACATGGTCATCAGAACTCCTGGGGCCAGGATGAAAGCTGATTTAGTTTCCAATCAGCTTTGGCCTTGGAAAATGAGGGCAGACTGGATGGAAGCTTGGCCAGAAGTGTATATCCTCTGTAGTCTGGGGAGGTACCTCAGTTAACTGGACGCCGCTGTGCCTCATCTCTTTGTGCTGGTAGCATAGAATGCCTTTGCTCAGCCTGGCACCTGAACTCCAGGGCATGCCCTCCCCTCTTCTTCCAGCTGCTTCGCCTGGAGTGGCCATGGGAGCCTGGATCTTCTGCAGCCTGTTCTCTCCTGCCGTCAGTCTCAAGGCTTTAGATAGGTCCGCACTCTCCTGTCTCTGGCTAGGCCTTACCTTTCTGGGGCATCATCTTTCTTTTTAAAATATGTTTATGGGTGGTTTGCCAGCATGTGTGTCTGTGCATGCCTGCTGCCTGTAGAGGTCAGAAGAGGTCAGCAGAATTGCCAGTGTAAGCTGCCATATCAGTGCTAGGAATCAAACCCAGGTCCTCTGAAAAGCAATCAGTGCTCCTAACTGTTGAGCCATCTCCAGCCCCTCAGCACCATCTTTCATACAGGCTGCTATCATCCTCACACACAGACACCTCCAGATGCTAACAGCCATCAAGCTTTAGCTATATACACCTATTTCCCATTCAGAGATCCTACTCCCTTCTCTACCACATCCTTTATGCCTCCAGAGTAGAATGAAAACCAGGTGCGAAAGACCTGTTTCACTCAGACACCAGCCTGTCTCTCCAAATCCATCTTCTGCTGTCCTAGCAACAGCTCAGCTATGGTCAGCATCTGCATCCTTCCTTGTATTCCCTGTAGATGGTTTGGTCCTGCTTCATCTCATCTCAGTTTTATACTGCAAACCATCCCTGGTTCTGTGGGAGATAGGTAACTTATAAGTCTTAAATAAAAATTGATCCAATCTGTCTTCTCACCTCAAGATGAGGTCCCTAGCCCTGATGCTTCAGCTCCCTCTACTGTATCATACCCATCACTGGGAGTGCTTCTTTCTCTGAGTCAGTGACATTTGATTGGAGAGCTGCCTTCTGTGGTTGGTTTTCTTTTCTGGTCTTGCCCAACAGTGTGATTGTCTTTTTAAAAACAAGCAGTACTTTTGTTCCACATTGCTTGCACATCATAGGCTCTCAGCAGACAGTTTTGGCTTTTCACCATAGCCTATAGAATTCTTAGTTTAGCAAATTTGACCACAAATTCTAGGATTGCTGAAAGTCTGGATCAAGCTAATTAATCTTCTAAAAGGCTGGTTAGTTGTTCAGCCTGGATCATTTATTTATCTATCTATCTATCTATTTATTTTTAAATTTTTTTCATTCAAAAATTTATACTTTCTCCCCTTCTCCCAGTCCCCTCCCACTCCCCCCACTCCCCCTCCTCCCTCCCCCTGCTTCCTTAAGAGAGGGTAGGGTACCCTGCCCTGTGGAAAGTCCAAGGCTCTTCCCCCTTCATCCCAGCCCAAGAAGGTGTGCATCCAAATAGACTGGGTTCCCAAAAAGCCTATTCATGCAGAGGAGACAGGTCCCAGTGCCATTATCGATGGCTTCTCAGTCTGCCCCCATTGGCAGCCACATTCAGAGAGTCTGGTTTGGTCATATGCTTCTTCAGTCTCAGTCCAGCAGGATTTAGTGAGCTCCCATTAGATCAGGCACACTGTCTCAGTGGGTGGACCAACCCCTCACAGTCCTGATTTCCTTGCTCATCTTCTCCCACCTTCTGCTCTTCGACTGCACCTTGGGAGCTCAGTCCATTGCTCTGATGTGAATGTGGGTCTCTGGCTCTATCTCCATCCATCTGACAAGATTTCTATGGTGATGATCAACAGATTTATCAATATGACTATGGGACAAGGCTAGTTCAGGTACCCTCTCCTCTGCTGCCCAAATACCTAGCTGGGGACACCCCTGTGGACACCTGGGATCCCCTAGCCTGGATCATTTAAAGTAAGATAATCTTAACATCCAACCAAGAGGGCACCCTCCATAGTTTAAGGCCTTTTCTGGAATCTCAAGAGAACAGAAGGTGCTCATTGAGCACAAGGTTAAGTAAAAGGCATCTATATGTCTAAGCACAACATCTGCTGTAGAGGAAATTTTGTCTTTAAAGAACCTGAGTAAGATTTCCAAAACCCAATACCCCCAGATCCTTTATCAGTGGGAAATCAGACCTTATCTCTAGATGTCACTATGACCACTGTCAGTTATCCTTATAAGGCCTTTATTTTGGTATGTTTCATATGTTGGGGTTACAAATTTATGGATATTCCCATTAATTACACTTTAGGTTGGTAATCTGGAGTCAGAAATCAGATGATTTGTTAAAACCCGAATCTGTAGATTTTAAGGCTTCATTCCCTTAAGATCTGTAAGTCTTTACAACATAATACTCCTACTAGAGCAACGAAAAATGCCCTTGTCTCAAAATCCTGTATCCAAGATTCTGTATAATTTAGTAGTCCAGAGTAGTATTTGTTCAGTTATTAATGAATCAGTGGTACTCTGGGTGTGTAAGCAACACTATTTTTAAACCTTGCTGACTTCAGTGATAAAGAGGGTACAGAATGTGCCTTGCTGGGCTTGAGAGCATATCGTGAGTAATATCCATTACTACCATGATGTCAGAACTTGAATATTCTTCACCAAAAAGATAACCATTGCATCACGGAGCTGAGGAATGCAACTGGAGCAGGATGAGAAGGCCCAAACACCAGCACATGATAAAAACAGATAGTCCCCTGAGGGGACTCAGGCCTGTGATCAGCAGTGGCCAGTTTGGAAAATAGCTTCTTGTTTAGTCACCAGAAGCTGATTTGCCTCAAAGTTTGCAGGCCAAACTGAAGGCATTTTTAAAGACAATCCTGTACCTTCTACTTGTTCAGAAAACTAGATGGTAATTAGTGTGTATATACTTGAAGTCACTAACATTTATAGTGACCATGCCATCCCATTATTTACACCTTAATCTTGTTGAAGCATCCTTACATTAAAATAAGGAAGAAAGGGATTAAACTACTTAGAAGTTTTAAAGTCACCCTGACAAACGTGTGCTCTGGTTTTGATGGGTAAGCATCTTGGGCATCAAGACGTAATCACATTCATACTTGCCAGGGATGGCAGCATTAAGGAAAATTACAGTGCTGGTTAAGATGGGTTTGATATGTGGAGACAACAGACTGTTCACATGCATGCTCTGTCTTGGGCCACTGAGGTCTTCGCTTCCTCCAGCCCTCCTTCACTTGCTCAAGCCACACAGCCTCTCCTCCCTGGATCAGGGCTGCTTATATAAGTAAAGAAGACAAAACTGTCACACTGGCTTCTGAGTTCTGGACCAGAAGCAATGCCTCTCACTCACTTTTTTGCTGGTTTAAGGCTTCACTTAGTGCCAACCTTAACTCTTACATTGTATGACTTGAGTTGGTTGAGTTCTCGCAGGGGATTTCTGAGTGGAAGGCTCAAGAAAAGTTACTAAGATTCAGGAGAAAAATCCAAACATTCATATTTTTCTAAGACTTTTCTATTTTATGCTTTTAGTAAGCATTAACAGAGGACATAAAATTTATAAAAATAAGTACTGCCTTTCTCAGGACTGGTTATTCATTTTTCCCCCTAAAGTATGTCATCAAATAGTTGAGATCAGTTTATATGGTAGATACAAACCTGCAGTGTGCACATCACACATAGAATCCAGGTCTCAATTGTGACCATGAGTAGTGCTTTTGATAACCACAAAAGAAACACAAAATTTATGAAAGGAAATTAAGTAAATATACTTTGAACATAAAACTTGTATGTTCTTCAAATCTCCTTGCCCTCCTCAGAATCTTGTGGACTAACCCTAGCTTCCTTCACGAACAGTACAGGAGGGAAGGAATACTTACTTGTACACTTCCTCCAACACACGTCTCTTCCCATCTCATTGTCTCTGTTTCTGTTGCCCACTCATTAAGCACAACATGCTGCACCCCTCATCTTTGCCAGGCATGGTGCTGTGTATTGTGTGCACCAGTTTTTAGTGCATCATACCCTCATGTGTTAGATGACCACAGTAAGCTGGCCAACTTCCCTCTCCTCATTTTTTGCTATCCACCTTCTTGAGTTTACTGTGTGCCAGAGTTGCACACACAGAAAATACATGCACTTGTTTACCCTACACAGAACCCTTGTGACAAACTGTAATCACCCCCACTTTCTAGATGAAGGAATTGAAGCACCAAGAGGTTAAATGGCCTGCTGTGCTCATAAGGGTAGAACTGCTTTTGACATAGATGTTGGGAACTCAAAAATGATCTAAAACAAGCCCTTGAAGCCCAGAGCACAGACCAATTGGAGTTTGCTGATATTGCCAGCAGCCATCCCGTCTTCCACATTAGTACACATGAATACCAATCAGACATCTCAGCCATGACCTGAGAGGAAGATACCAGTGGTACCATGTGAGAGTAGACACCTCTGCCAGCAAATGGGATAAGTGACTTAGTATAATGGAGCTGCTGAGTAATAATGTCAGGGGTTAGGTTCAGTGACAGCAACTCATAGTATTATAATGTCCTTGCAAAAGACCACAGAAACTACTTTGATTTGCACATTTGAGCATGGACTGCTGGACATATGATTAAGGGACCCCGACTGACTTCCATATCCACACACATACAAATCCACACATATTACCACACATTGCATTATTGCACTTAATAATTTACAAGGTGCATGGCAATGTTTCTTTATTATTCTGAGTGTGTTCCTGATATGGGGTTTCTTATTTTCTCACCCTTTCTTTTGTTTTTTTCTTCTCTAACTCTTTCCCTCTATCTTCCTATCATTTCTGCTCATCTTCCTTTCAGTCACAGCACAGAGGTGACACTTCCTCTGCTTCCCCAAAGGAGCCTGTAACTGAGCTTAGTCAGTTGAAAGCAGCTGAGGGGGATGGCAGAGTTCTCCAGAGACTAAAAACTGGAAGGTAGAACTGCTGTAGCAAATAGAGTTGTCACATAAAGCAGCAAGGGTGGCAGGTTGTCATTCTCAGAGGGAAGGTAAAATGAACCCTGTTCTGAGAGACAGCTCAGGGGAAGAGGGTCTTTTGTGTTTCCCATCATCAGACTCACTGTGCCTAAGCAACAGCCTTTACACAGTTCTGTGAGCAGTTACCAGGCAGCATCTGAGAAAGGGTTCAGAGATGCACGTGGAAGGGAGGACGAGGCAGCAAGCAGATTTAGCACTAACACAACTCCTGTGTTCTGGTTCCCTTTTCTACAATAGCAGGAAGCTGCATTTAGGAAAGGTGAGGTGGTGTTGCTGATGTCTATGTCCTAGGTATCCCTAGTGAGGACAAAGTGAATTTTTATTATCTGGCTTCATGTTGTTTTAAATCAGACCTTAGTCATGATGCACTAGTGTATTTTCATCAAGGAGGAATTGTTGATCATCCTGACAGGAATGGGATTCACAATGTGGGAGGAAGGCTGAGGATGCCTCTACAGCTTTTCAGTCTATAGGTAACAAATACAGGCTGTGAGGCCGTGAGGACAACTTGCCGTTTGACAGCTTTTCAATAGCTAAGTATTGAATAGTGTCTTTTCAATAGTTAAAAATATTTTGTCATAGTTTGAGTGTAGGCATGGTTTTTTTTTCAATGAAATACACCCTGAATTGTAATAAAGAATATATTTGGTTCCTAGGGCTTCTATAACAAAGTAGCACAAACCAGGTGGCTGAGAACTACAGAAACCAAAGCTTCTGCAGTTCTGAAGCCAGAGGTGGGAAATAAAGGTGTCAACAAGTAGAACTCCTTTTCTTCTCTTCCTAGGGTCTTGTGGGCCTGCAGTCTTTGGTGTATTTTTGTTTGCGGCTTCATTCAGTTTCTGTCTGTGTCTTTTTGTTGAATTTCCTCCTCTTGTAAAGGCACCAGTCAGGTTGGGTTAGGACTCACCGATTACCTTATTTTAATTTGACTAAACCTGTAAACACCCTTTCCAAAGAAGACCGTATTCATTGATAGCTGCTGGGGGCTGGGAGTTCTATACACACTTTTGATGAACAGGTCACAATGGAAAGACTTTACCATAGTGTAAAACCCCACATGGGAATGGTAAATGAGATTTCCAGCTCTGTTTCTGAGTGTCAGATTTTCTGGATAAACTTAAAAAAGACAACTCAGTAGTGGACTGGGCATGGAATAAGCAAGCATTTGGGGATATCTGATTTTCTTCACAAGGGAAATAAGAGCCCACCAGTTTATGAGTTTTAGTTTATGCTTTATAAGACATTTCTAAGGGATAGCATAATTCATATGAGGCTTACTCACCAGCCAACTACTCAGCCTCCTTAGTGACTGCTACAAGTCTGGCTTGTTGAGGTGGTCACTAAGTACTGAGAGCTGCTGGCACACAGAGGACAATACACCACCTGCAAATAGGAAAGGAAACCGCTGCCACTCTGTCTGGAGTTTGGGGGCCAGTACTTAAATGAGTTTCATCTGTTTTGAGGTCAGAACTATAGCTACTTTTTTTTTTTGATTGATAGGTTAGTTTTTTGAGATCCTTGCTTAGAAATAAAATATAAGAATAGAAAAAAATTAACCTTTGGATAAAAAGGACAATTTAGGTAACAGGCGAGAATTCATTAACAGAGGCTCATTATCATTAACACCAAAGTGGGCATGAGGAGGAACCCTCCCAGCCTCAACTTACTCCACACTCAGCTAAAACAGCTGTCCTTTTGAGGTTCTTTATGCAGGTGGCTTCAGACTTGTTCCACATATTCAGATTATAACCCAAAACCTCATTTGGATGCTATTAACTCGCCTCTTGCAATTGTCCTTGATACCCAGATAGCATCTCTGTGGCCTTTTCCAGAAGCACAGTGACAAACTAAGTTTGCAGAGCTTAGTTTAGTATAACTACTTTACTCTTACTTGTTTCCATATGTGTGACTGAAATATACTTGCAGGTTATTTAAGGCAGGATTTAGGGGAAGCACAAAATGAAACATCTTACCTCGAAGGAAAAAAAGCAAATATCATGACATCCTGACAAAATTACACTTTAGTAAAATGCTTCTGGCCTTCTTAAACTGACTGCTACAGTATGAATTGTGTGCTTCCAAATTCATACATAGAATTCCTGACCCTTAGGACCTCAGAATATGACCTTGTTTCGAGATAGAACTTTACAGAGATTGGCATGTTGAAGTGGCTCTGTTATGGTGGACCATAATTCGGTATGACAGGTGTCCTTTCAAAGGGGGAATGTGGGCACAGATACACACAGGGAAGACACTGAAGGGGCACAGTGAGAAGATGGCTGTCTAAAAGCCAAGGAAGGAGGCTTGGAACACCTCATTTACTCCCAGCTCTCAGAAGGCCACAGTTCTGCCAGAGACTTGATTGTGGCCTTTTGGCCTCTAGAACTGTGAGATGCCTCTTTGTCATTAGCCATTCAGAATCTGCCTATATTTAGCAGTTTCTGGCTTTCTGTTTGTTGGCCAGGCTTGGTGATCCATGTTTGTAGTTCTAGGAAACTGAGGAAAGGGAATTTTGAGTTTTAGGTTATCCTGGGCTACATAGTGAGACCCTGTCTCAAGCAAAACATACTATTTATTATTCTTGAGATTTGTTTTTAAATGAATCTCCATTATTTCAACTCTAGTTTTAAAAGTAGTTTTGGAGTTGTTTTTTTACCAGCTTGTTTTCTCTGTTGCTACCTACTTACTGCAGAAACTGAAAAGCGTGTGTATCTTATCAGCCGTCATTCTTTACTTCAGCAGCATCAGATTGGGTGTACTGCTGGGGATGTATCATTACTATTCGTGGGCTTGGGCATGGAATCTGGGTCTTGCACATGATAGAGAAGTGCTCCGTTTCTGAGCTGCCTTCCTAGGCCTTGCCAAGTTGAGAGTATTCAGATTGCTTGCAGACATCAACAGTGTAGAGATAACCATCCTAGACTACAGGTACTAACCCACTGTATGGAAGTGCTGGCTTGGACTGACATTGACTTTATGCACGTCCAATACAGGGGAGTTGCAAAACGTCACTAAAGAGAAGCTTGGAGTTGTGGGCAAGGTTGACAACTTTCAGAAAGAGAAGAGAGTTTGAACACTGACAAGGGCTGACTTTGACAAATAGTAAACCTGTAGGTAGGTAAATGTATAAGGAACTTTTAAATAGCAGGGAGAAGATGTTTTCTGAGTTAACACAACTTATGGTAAAATTTGAAGAAACACAGCTTATGACAGATGATATAAAAGGCTTTGAAAGTTCTTAAGAGAATTATATTTCTTGGAAAAGCAAGGGGCATATGTGGTGTGTCTGTTTGTCTTCCCAGGAGGATACTCCTTCTTTTTCCTCTGGTCTCTGGGGGAAAGGAGAGCTATTGGCACACTCTCCTCTTTTCTCATTCTCTTGGATCAATCCCCTAATTGTGTTTATTCTTACCTCACACGTGGCTTTTCCCATGGCTCGTGAGTCCTCCTCATACTGTTTGACATAATATCTGTGCCCTCCGAAGATTACCTTATTTACCATCTGTTCAACTTTCTACATTGGTTCTCCTGGGAAACAGCTTTACTCATATGAATTCCATTTTCTTCAAGGTATCAACCTCTTGCCCATTCTCTCACTTGGGTTTTGTCTTGACTCATATAGTAGCCTTTTGTTGTTCCGGACACCTAACAGGAACCGTCTCTGAGTACAGTCCCTAGCTGGGCTGGACTCTCACAGTCAGCAGTGACTCTCAATGTCTTTAAAAGAAGATCCTTTCCTTACAGTTTCTATCTTTTAGATGTTTGCCTACATTCTGTCTTAAATATTTTGGACCTATCCAATTGTTTTTGGCTTATCTATGAATAAGGTTAGGGCCACCTTGCCCTGTTTCCCTTTTATGGCTAATCCTGTGCCTACTCAGCCCATCCTATCAGTTTCCATTCTCTTTTCAAAATGGTTTATCTTCATTTACGTGTCAACCTGGGACTGGAGATGACTTAAGTTGGTAAAGTGCCCACTGTATAAGCATGAGAACCTGTGTTCTCTAGGAAGCTGAGCATATGCATGTAATCCCAGCACTGGGAAAGTGGAGACAGGAGGTTCCCTAAAGCTTGCTGGCCAGCCAATCTAGTTGAATTAGTTATGCTCTGGTTCTAGTGAGAAACCTTGTTCACAAAAATAAAGTGGAGAGCAATTAAGAGAGATACCTAACATCAGCTGCTAGCCTATACACACACAGACACACCTCTCTCTCTCCCTAAACACACACAAGCACATGCACAAACACACACCAAACTTTGCACAAAAGTACTAGCTACTGCTTGTCAAACACCAGCAACCCCTGACACTAACTTCAGTTCGATCAAGCAATTCCTTTTTTCCGTGTGTTATAGGAGTAATGATTGTACATTCCAGCATAGATATCCTGTCAGTGCTTGGCATTCAACTTGTTGAAAACTCATTCTATCCTCTTCTTCCCAAGAAAAATGTTTGACACCACATTCCGCCTCCCCTGCTGCCACCTGTAGACCCACTTCTTTGCATCTCTCAGATGTGTTTGATTCCTCTCCATCCTTTGCCCGTATGTTCTGAAACCTGTCACTGTCTTACTATTTTTTCCTCTGTGAAGCCCTATAGTTTTGCTGCTTGCTTTCTGTTTTCTCAGATAGTTCCTTAATTCAGATCCTCCTGTCTTCATCTCTGGGCTCTTGTGACAGCCTTCCTGTTTGCCATGCAACCTCTCCAGGTCATTTAGTCTAAGTCTTCTTACTCAAGACCAGTGTTCTGGCCACTTTTCCATTGTACATTAAAAAGGAGATGATTGCCTCTTAAAAGTGATACATTTTTTAAAAAATAATTTTAATGTATTTCTGAGTTGTTATCCTGATCAGAGGAGACAGAAATAATAGAAGCCATGGTCATTGTTGTGGGTGTCTGCCATGGTTGATGTAGTCAGCTATGTCCTGTAGTTTAGATCTGTGTTCTCTTTTTTGTGACTTTTATCTGACCATGGTTGCTATTCTGCCTGGCCTCATGTTCAATGCTTCTAATCTAAGAACCTAACAAACGAAGCAGAAGCTTGAGTCATAATGACATGAATTTGAGATCCAGGCAGACCTCAGTTCCAAACTCAACCCTGCTAGTAGCAAATTAACTTTGGGCAACTTATGTCATCTTCCTAAACATTTCTACCCATTTGTTTAGTAGGGAAAATACACCTTTCTGCACAGTCCAGAGGAATAAGCACCTGAAGTCCAGGAAAGAGCAAGGGTGGTCATGAAAGTTAATAGAATCTATGCCAAAGGTGGGTCAGGAGACAGCTGGGACACCCCACCAGCTTCAGTGTCTAGAATATATTGGAGTTACTAGAATTAGGTAAACAGGCAGTTAGTGTGCACAATAACTAGAGGTTAATTATTGCCTTAGCATTTGTTAATATATTACTGATATGCAAATGGGCTTCAGTTGTTTCCAAACAAAGCGGAAACTTCCTGAGGACAGACACAGCAGTGCTGGTTACTCCCCATTGTGAGACTGCTGGAGTTATACCCTCCTAGTAGGATCTAGAAG
Organism: Dicrostonyx torquatus; assembly: GCA_028555095.1. NCBI lineage: Eukaryota > Metazoa > Chordata > Mammalia > Rodentia > Cricetidae > Dicrostonyx > Dicrostonyx torquatus. The sequence goes on along the minus strand of JAQHUG010000479.1, from coordinate 365,732 downwards.
ACCAACCTCACCTTTCAAAAGGTCATCTATCTTTTTAATCACAGCTCATCTCTTGTAAAATCTTGCGTGACTATAACCGGGGTGAATCCTACTCTCAACTATGCTGTTTACTTTGGCAGTTGTTTATGTTGGCTACACTTTCCAGTTGTCCTTTTAAATTGGCATCAGACTTAATGATGCTATGAGATTTTTAAGCTCCTTTAGGACAATGGTGATGCCCCCCTCATGCACACAAATGGGACCCTTACTTTGTACTGATCTCCAAATCATAGAGATATGCCTACCTCTGCCTCCTGAGTGTCTAAAGGCATGTGCTACCATGCCCAGCTAATGGTGATGCCATAGATGGTTTTTGTGTTTTCATTCTAATTCATACTGGTCTCTTTGTATAGAGGACCTATAATACAGATCTGATGAATGATTTATTTTATTTTTCAAATGCTCAGTGCTGCAGCAATAATATTTCTGCTGTCATTATAAAAGAAAGATTCTTTAGAGCTTGTGGTTAATTCTACACTACTCTGGTGGAATTGTATCATATATTTAACATTATACAACTAGTGGATAAACACATTCTGATTGAACATTATATAAAAGCCCCAAAGATATTTAGTACAAACTGTTTTGAAAATCTGTCACTTAGAAACAGGCTAACCTGAAATTGCCTCACATTCTTTTAAAATACAGACTTGACACACAGAATAATTGCTACAATTTTATGAATATTCTGTAGTATATCAATGAAGAATTTTTTTCTAATACTTTTCAACCCTCCGGAGGCATTAAATCATCACAAGTTTATCAAGGGTTATACAAATTTACCCTACTCTAGAGGTTTAAAACTTTCCTTTTAGATACATATTTCTTTTGGGGGGAGGGGTTTGAGATGGAATTTCTCTGTGTAGCCCTGATTGGCCTCAAATTCAGAGAGTCCCCTGTTTCTGCCTCCCATGTGCTGCGATTAAAGGCATACTCCACCAAGCCCGACTGTGTGTGTGTATGTATGTATATGTGTGTGTGTGTGTGTGTATATATATATATATGTATGTATATGTGTGTGTATCTGATTTTAACTTATTCCATATCTTATGTATAAAATGTGATATAAAAGACAGGGTATTCTGTTAAGTATGGGAATTAATCCTTTGAGTTCTGTATTTGTAGGGAAACAAAATAACATTGTAGCTTCCATCAGAAGCTCATTATTCAGTCAATGTATGCCCAAAAGGTTTTAGGAAGTGAGGAAGTTGGTACCTCTTACAGTGATCTGGACTCTTCTCTTTAACTATAACTGGATTCTGAGTGGCAGTCTATTTTACATCTGCCAGGCCTAAATTAAACCTTAAATACTGATAAAATGATGCCTATTTTTACTTATAATTTCTTCTCTTGAGCTTTGCTAAGTTCAGTGAAATTAATTCAATAAAAAAATTAATCATATAGCTGAGCCTTCATTCATCCCTGTAGTTTCGCCAGAGTCTGATCTTCCAGTAGATAATTTGGGGTGGTGAAATTGAAAGGAAATGTACTCATACGTGAAGCAACTTTTCAGTTCATCCAATTGTGAAATAAAAGGCTATGCAGAAAAGAAGCAAATATGTTAGGAAAAATACACTAAATGACACAATCTTTCAAAAAACGTTTTAAAAAATAATGGGTTTAAAACTCAAGATCATGAAGGATTTTACCTTTTCTTGTAGTTTGTTTGTTTAGGTTTTGTTGGTTTTTGTTTTTTTGCTTTTGTAAATGAAAAAAGTTAGGTGGGCATGATGACAAACACATGTAATCACAGCACTGGAGTTCAAGGCTAGATGTTCCTACTTGAAACTAGCCTGGACTGCATAGGAAGAGACTGTCTCAAAATGCCAGAAAAAGGTTGAGTATAACTCTGGAAAAAAGAATTTCTCATTGAACCTTGAAGATTAAGAAAAACAAAGAGCCACACAGAATTATGCAGGCTTGAAAGTCAGATCACAATCTGATTTCGCTCCCTATTCTAGGAGCCTATACCATCCTCTGACTTGATAGTTTTCAACTTTGTGAGAATGAGATTGTGTGGGACATGTTTAAATGGAGTGAGCATGCCATGCTAATCAGGCAAAGGTGCTCCCTCACCCTGCCCCAAAGACACCCCTCCTAGAGTCAGGTGTGGACTGGGTACTTGGTCATTTAAAACCTGGAGAATGGTGCATGGTTTTAAAGAGGAGTTGAAATTGAGTGGGATAGGATTGTGTGGACATACATGACATCCATATAAAAACTACAAGGCAAATACTTTGAAAACTAGTATTTTGAAATACAGACTTTTACATATGTTTTTGATGTAAAGTGGGCTTTTTTGGGTGGAGGGAAGCCTAAAAAAGAATAGTTACTCTTCATCATCTAAACATACAAGCTATCAAAACTCTCTAAACTTTTGTTCCCTGGGTGTGCTATGCATATGAGGCAGTCTGTCGATTTTGTATTGATAAGGAATGACTTAAAATGATGCACTTTTAATTCTGTTGTGACTGTTTTTAGTCAGATTTATAGGCACTATATTTGTCATGCAGCAAAGAATTTATTGTGTGATATAAGTTGACTTTATTTGTAGCCAGTTTGTAAATAAATCTTTTTTACTGATAGTTTGTCCGTGAGCCTTACAACATGGAAAGAGCTGGTGCTCAGTGCTCATGATTTTGGCCTGCTCAAGAGCCAGTAGCATGGGAGTAAGAATACTCCTTTGTAGATGCTCCATTCTCTATCTCAGCAATCAATGCATGGTAGCCATTGTGTAGGGGTTTATCTTGAGAGGCCACCAAGGTTTTCCAGAGAGGTCTGGGTGGGTTACGCCTCTAAGGAGCAGGTGTAGTTATTGCAGATTTATTGTGTTATTTCCTGGTCTTTCTGCACTGCCCTCCAGGGGGTTAAAACCTACCCTCCCACTAAAGAGGGACAAATCTACTTTTTCTTCTAAAAGCCTAAGAGGAGGGGCAGAGATTGAAGTTTTCAATAGGATCAAGCTGAAAATGTTCAGTCAGCTCCTGCTAATTTTGGGGGAAATTATTACTATTACTGTTTTGTGTGTCCAGAAGGTCAGTAGTCCTTGAAGAGTACAGGGGTCAGACCATAAAGAAATGAGAGGAAACATTTAGCACTTCCTTTTGAGTGGAAAACATACAGGTCTTCCCACCCTCTTCCTTGTCCCTTGCCTTAGGGATCTAAATAAATGGAGTGGCAAAGGTTGTAAGCTTGACTCATAGAAATCTGAACTAATCAGGAAGGTTTGTCCCAGAAAATCATTTCAAGGAGAAATGTTTGGAAATAAGTTTGATTGTAACTGTGAGATTATTTAAAAATGAAACTATAAAACTACCAGTATTTTATTTCTTATAAAGATTTTAGGACTTAAAAAACATCATTAATATCTGTCTTTAGCTTTATTTTGTTTCAGCATTCTGTTTCCTAGAGGAAAATGGACTGTTCCATCGAACAAAGGTAAAAAGGTTGTTAGAAACATTAGGTCTACTTCTTGGAATAGTGGCTGTTGACCTCAGCTGTAGCCACAGCAGCCCCAGTCAGAATCTGAGGCAGCTGGTCACAGTGAAGGGTGCAGGGAGATTCCAGCCATGCAGGTCTCCTTGATGATCCTGGGCATCTGTCACCCAAGGCAGCCAGTGATGATTTCCACAGTTTTATGACCCTTGGCTATCATCCCAATAACAAATAAGTCATAAGCTACCCTCTTCCTCTTTGTAAAATTCCACTCTGCAACGTGGCCTTTCCACCAAGAACTTGTAAAACAGTGAGGACAGAACCGATGCCTCCAGAGCTTTGTGTCTAAGCAGCTATTTCTCCTTTCACCTCCTCCTCTCTTCTCTTCTAGCAGTAATTTAAAGAGAGAGGAGCAAGGTACACTCAAGGGACAGAAGCTGAACCAGATGTTAATTTTGCGTAGTCTTTTCCAGGGACAGGTAGCTAAAAGCCAAGGATTGCTCTTTTCTGTATTGCTTCAAAGATGTCAAAACTTTAGACATTGTAACAAAATGTTACCTAAAATGTGTTGGGCCACATTCATAGGTGTACTGGAACACATGAGTCCTATGAGCCATAGGTTGGACATGTCTAGTTTATAGCATTTATAACTATATGAACCTTTATGTGATACTTTCTCTACTTGTAGTATTAGGAAGATATTGACATAAAAATCATGTGAAAATATGATTATATAACAAACTAAAATAATCATGTCAGACAATAATTATGTTAGACATATACGGGCATATAAGTCATAGTACCCAGGTCAAGGTTGGAGTCAGCTTTCAAACCAGAAGGGAAGTCTCTGTTGGCTCATGGGTAAAGGCAGATTTAGAGTAGGATTTAGGATTAGACCAGAGCACAGCAGAACATGACTGCCCAGCCCATGACAGGAGCTGGCTAGCCTCAGCTTTGTTCTCTCCCCCCCCCCCCATTTTAGAGTTTAGAGATTTGGGTCGGGGTCTTACTGTATAACCCAGGATAGCCTCAAATTCTCAATTCTCCTGTCTTACCTTCCACGTACTGCAAGTGTAGTCATGGACCACATACACAGCCCTCTCTCCTGCTTTTTTTTTTTTAAAAAAATATTTATTTGTTTATTTATTATGTATACAATATTCTGTCTGTGTGTATGCCCGCAGGCCAGAAGAGGGAGCCAGACCTCATTACACATGGTTGTGAGCCACCATGTGGTTGCTGGGAATTGAGCTCAGGACCTTTGGAAGAGCAGGCAATGCTCTTAACCGCTGAGCCATCTCTCCAGCCCCCTCTCTCCTGCTTTTTAAAAATCTTTATTTGGGTAGAAAGACACTGGCAGATTTTTCTCTAATTTCAAGTCAGGATTGTTTCTTTTGATATGTGTGACTGATCACAAAGCAGTTACTGACTTTTTTTCAGTTAGCAGTGGTCACTATACACTCTAAATTTGGCCTGCTATGGGAAGACACAAAGAAGTATGAGATAAAGGCAAAGAGGTGTGAGGTGTAACTATAGTCCTATAGTTCTATGGTGCCAGAATATAGTCTAGTTGTGGAAACATGACTTAAACATGTAGATAGTGTAAGAGAGAAACTACTTGTCAAATGTGGTGGCTCACATCTTAACACTGGGGAGGATGGAGGCAGGAGGATCAGAAGTTCATGGTCATCCTTGGCTACATAGTGAGTTTGAGGGCAGCCTGAATTATATGAGACCTTGTCTCAAAAACTCAGGCTTGGGGCTCTAAACTGGAGAAGCAGTGACTTTGTGCCAGAAGGCAAATGAGCTGGAGAGGGAAAGAAGCAAGTACAGGAGCAGTCTCTTCTCGGAAGATGAGTGGGACCGTTCAGATTTGAGACTTCTGGGAAACCAGTGCTTGAAGATGCAGCTTGCAGGAGTTTGGGATCAAATGTTTGTTCTCTTTTCCACTTTATCTTCTGGAAACCAAGGCGTCACCAGAAGCTTTTGAACAGAGGAACAATGCTCAGAGGTTTCTGTAGTAAGACAGATCTGGTGGCCAGATACAGGCACATTAAAGATCATTCGGGTAGACCAGGTTCCTATATTTACTTGAGGGTTACTTTTGAAAAGTAATAATTTCAACTGGGTTGGTGGTGGCACACAACTTTAATCCCTGCACTTGGGAGGCAGAGACAGGCAGGTATTTGTGAGTTTAAGGACAGCCTGGTCTACAAAGCAGTTCCAGGACAACTAGTACTACACAGAGAAACCTTTTTTGGAGGAAAAAAAAGAAAAAGAAAGAAAAGTAGTAACTTCAACTTGGGAGTGCCAAAAGAACAGGATTAAAGAGTTGGATACAAGAGACATTTTGCTTTATAGAGTTATTTAAATACTTTTAATTAAAAAAAGAAGACATTTTAAAGGAAGGAAAAATCTATCAAGACTGAGTGTATCTTTTGCCAGTTGAAGTAATGGAGACTCATCAAGGTAAATCCACAGTTTGGAAACCAAGCAAGTAGATAAATACTTTATTAACAGAAAAGGAAATGTTAGAATGGAGGATTAGATGATTATGTTTTGGGGAAAACACAAGGAGTTAAGCTTTGAAGATCATCTTTGATGTAGCAGGAGACAGAAATTTACTGGTGGAACATTCAAGTGAGAACTTGGTCCATGGTAACCATATGGAAGCTAGCTTCATAGAGATGACTGCTTAAATTGTCTGAATAAATGATACCTTTCAGAGGAGACAGACTACTGGAAGCACCAGCATTTTAAAGGAGGGAGAAGAGGAACTGCCGTAACCCTGGAGGAAGGCAGTTACAGATTCACATTAGTGTAGATAAGAGCATCAAGAGGGAAGTGGTCCTCAGGCCAGCAATTCTGATGCTACAGGGAGGTGAAGGAGAATAGGGGTTGAAAGGACCACTGGATTAGGCAATTAGAAAGTTATTTACCTTAAGAACACAGGTCTGTGATATTTGGATATGTTGGGGGATCATTGAAGAACAGAGTACAGCAAGCATCAATTTACAGGTAAGGAGAGAGTAAAGAGGGGGCTATGACTGCTACTCCTGCCTTTCATGGAAGTTTGTACATTCATACACACTTGAAGGCAGAGGGAGGAGTAAGGTCCGTGATTCATTTGGACAACCTTATTCAGTACCAGCTAAAGACTTCTGTCCAATAAACAGAGAGAATCAATAGCTTCAAGGAAAAGGAACAGCAAAAACAGGATTCTAGAGAAAAATGGGAGAATATAGATTAGGAGACTAGCAGAACTTGAGACTGACTTTGAGATTCTGGACAAAATAGAAGGTGGGGATCTGCTGAAGAGAGGGAGGGTCAGGGGACAAGTGATGGGGTTAAGAGGAAGATGTTAAATAATCACTCTACTTAGTGCTGGGGGGTCGGAGAGCAGCTGAAGCTAGATAGTTAAGTATCAGTGGAGTTTGACAGACTCTCCACTTTCTAACTGCTTTTGTAAAAAAATGGTAGTGGGGCTGGGGAGATGACTCATTCAGAAAGCATGAGGATCTGAGTTCCATCCTTAGCATTCACCTAAAAAGCCAAGCATCTGTAACACAAACACTGGGGAGGTGGAGACAGGAAGATCTCGTGGGATTTACTGACCAGCCAGTCTAGTTGAATTGGTGAGCAATGGACCCACGGAGACTTGTCTTCAAAAATATGGTGATTGAGGAAAACACCCATTATGAAACCTGTGGTCTCTATATACATATATATTCACACTCAGATATATGTAGGCACATGAGCAAACACATATACACACATATGAAATGGTTATCATGTATCTTAGAAGGTAATTGGTGTTTGTTTCTTCTTTCTTGTCATTGTGTTTTTTCCTATATATATTATATTTAAAAAAATTTTCAATATCACCACAATTATAAATTGTATAGCTACTCCAGAAAGGTCTTAAATAGTTTCAAGATTATCTAGGTTGCAGATATGTCAGTATGAAATCATAGTTCTTTCTCTCTCTCAACTTCCACTGTGTGTGTGTGTGTACATACAGGCACAGGTAAACATCTGTGCCTCTTTTAATCACAGTCCACATATTTTTGAGATGAGGCATCGCAGTGAATCTGGAGCTCACCAATTAGGTTAGACTGACTGGCCAATAAACCCCAAGAATACACCCATCTCTGCCTCCCCAGTGCTGGGTGGGCAAAGTTGCACCCAACTTCTCTCTCTCTCTCTCTCTCTCTCTCTCTCTCTCTCTCTCTCTCTCTCTCTCTCCCCCTTGTGTGTGTATGTCTGTCTGTCTCTCTCAATGCTACAAATCATGTAATCATGTTCAATCCTTTGTGCCTGCATTGTGAGCACTTTGTCTAGACTGAGCCATGTCCCCAGCATCTGAAATCTCAGGACTTTCTAGAGAAATTTATTATGTCTAGATTGATAAAGTAGGTGAACAAGAAGTCCTTGGATGGTGCTACTTTTCCCTGTCTGGAAGGTAATGCATGTTTTAAGCCAGTTAAACACCAAATCATCCACAGAAAACTCTTCTGAATTCAAGATGACCAGGATGCCAGGTGGTAAGTAGTATGTCTCATCCAGAACACAGACGATCATGAGAGGCCCCTGAGATGGGGTTTTGTGGAAACATGTTTTTTAGAAGTGGTAAACCTGGTTTTTAGGTTCTATTGAGAAGGGTAAGCTGACTATATGGAGGAGCTAAGTATGTAATACTTACCTGGGTACTTGATAGCGTCTTCAGATTTAGCAAGATGCAACTTGAATAGGAATGAGGAAGTGGTTTCTGTTACAAGTATAGTTACAAGAAATAAATGATGGACCAAGTCCCAGTTCTGTATCTGATTCTTGACTCGATTACTGAAGTCTCCTAAGATTGGTAGGTCTAATGACAGAACACGGGAACCATTAGTCTCACAAACAAGGAGACTAGAATGTGCTTCTGAGTGGAATCGATTTGCTTTCTCAAGCTGCTGCATTTTAAAATCATTATGCGTGCAAGAAATGGTTAGAGGCTAGAAGACAACACTAGGTGTTAGCCCTTACCTTTGGCCTTGCTTGAGAGATGCTCTCTTGCTGTCCATTGCTGCATATGGCAGATTAACTAGCCCATGAGCTTCTGGAAAATTTCATGTCTATGTCACCCATCTTGCTGTGGGAGCTTTGGGATCACATGTGCATGTGACGGTGCCAGCTTTCATGGGTTCTAGGGATCTGAATTCAAGTGTTTATACTTCACAGCAATACTTTACCCACTAATCCGTCTCTCTAGTCCTCAAGCGTCTTTTAAAGTGGAAGGACAATCTGATCAGATTTTAAATGAATCAATGGAGTTTATTCATGGAGGAGTAACTCAAATATTTATTTTTCCTTATTCTTTCCTCATAGGTATGGCCTCACATGTGCAAGTTTTCTCCCCTCACACCCTTCAATCAAGTGCCTTCTGTAGTGTGAAGAAACTGAAAGTAGAGCCAAGTTCCAACTGGGACATGACTGGGTACGGCTCCCATAGCAAAGCGTACAGCCAGAGCAAGAACATACCACCTTCTCAGCCAGCCTCCACAACCGTCAGCACCTCCTTGCCAATCCCAAACCCAAGCCTACCTTACGAGCAGACCATCATCTTCCCAGGAAGTACTGGACACATAGTTGTAACATCAGCAAGTAGCACTTCTGTCACCGGGCAAGTCCTCGGCGGACCACATAACCTAATGCGTCGAAGCACTGTGAGCCTCCTTGACACCTACCAAAAATGTGGACTGAAGCGAAAGAGTGAGGAGATTGAGAACACAAGCAGCGTGCAGATCATTGAAGAGCATCCACCCATGATTCAGAATAATGCCAGCGGAGCCACTGTAGCTACTGCCACCACATCCACTGCCACCTCCAAAAACAGTGGCTCTAACAGCGAAGGTGACTATCAGCTGGTGCAGCATGAAGTGCTGTGTTCCATGACCAACACCTATGAGGTTTTAGAGTTTTTAGGCAGAGGAACGTTTGGGCAAGTGGTCAAGTGCTGGAAACGGGGCACCAATGAAATTGTGGCCATTAAGATCCTAAAGAACCACCCTTCCTATGCCCGGCAAGGTCAGATTGAAGTGAGCATCCTAGCCCGGCTGAGCACAGAGAGCGCGGATGACTATAACTTTGTGCGGGCCTATGAGTGCTTCCAACACAAGAATCACACGTGCTTAGTCTTTGAGATGTTGGAGCAGAACCTCTATGACTTTCTGAAACAGAACAAGTTTAGCCCCTTGCCCCTCAAGTACATTCGCCCAGTCCTCCAGCAGGTAGCTACAGCCCTGATGAAACTCAAAAGCCTGGGTCTTATCCATGCTGACCTCAAACCAGAAAACATCATGCTGGTAGATCCATCTAGACAGCCATACCGAGTGAAGGTCATTGACTTTGGTTCAGCAAGTCACGTCTCCAAAGCCGTCTGCTCTACCTACTTGCAATCCAGATACTACAGGTAAAACTTTTTCCATGGAAATAGTCATAGGGCACAGGAGGCCCAGTGGCATCCACAGGGATGTGCAGAGAGAGTCACCACGGCGGAGTTACAAACATAGCTAGTGGTTGCTATCAGAACGAGATCTTAATCTGGAGGCTGGAGACATGGCTCAGTGTGGTTAAGAGCACTTGCTGCTCATACAGAAGACTTCAGTTTGGTTCCCAGTTCCCACATAGCAGATCACAACTATTAATAGATCTAGTTCCGGGGGATTCCATAACCCTCTTATGGACTCCAGACTACACATGGTATGCATACATACATACATACATACAGGCAAACACTGTTATGCATAAAAATAAATCTTTTTAAAAACAAAAAGACCTTAATGTAGTTGGAAAATTAAAATACTTGCAGATAGGAGTGACAGTGAGAAGCCAAATAAGAAGGCATCCAGGTAACATTCGTGGTCTGCTATTGTGAGTTGGAAAGGATTTTGGGAGCTGGGTGAAGAGTGGAGAAGTCAGGTTCTTCTGGATGGAGAGGACCCAGATAGCTAGAACAGGAAGGGATGTGCCAATAATAGGCACAGGGTAGCAAAATGTAAGCTCATTTAGGAGATGAGGAGAACTGCCTGGCCAGACCAGAGGATTTGTGAGTAGTACCAGGAACAAGTCCTGGAAACTTTGAACAAACAGGGGCTTGTGGGGGGTGGTGTTGGGGAAGAGTGTAATAGGTTGACAGCAGTATTCTGAGAAGACTGTTATGTCCCATGGAAAGGCTGGGGGAAGGGAGACTCTTTGCCCTGGGGCCAATTGCTCCCTCCCATGATAAGTTTATGTCAAGAAACATTTTCTACCCCTGCCACCCTGCAGCCACCTTTTTTTTTTTAAATTAAATACCCAAGGCTGGATAATTTTATAAAGAAAAGAGGTTTATTTAGTTCAAGTTCTGAAAGTTCAAGGTCATGATGCTTGAACATCATAAGGTCCACATAAGGTCAACAATGTTAAGGTAGATGGCCCACAATAGTGAGGGCATGCATAAGAATAAGAGATCACATGGCTAGATAGGAAAAATATAATGGTTCAAGGTCAGGGGTTTCTAACCTTACTTCCTTCCAAGGACACTGGTAACGAACTTCCACTAGGCCTTACCACCTCTCAGCATCACTACACTGAGGAACATTTTTTAAACTGATGAGCTTGGGGCGGGGGGCGACAAAGTACATTCTAGCAAGAAAACTTGCATATTCAGACATCACACAAATGTTTATCTCATTTCTAACATGGGTCTTGCAAAATGCTAGCTAGCTCCAAGGATGCAAACAAGACCCTGGCCATCCAGGAATCTCCAGCATGCTTCAGGCTTTGACATTAGTTGAATCCAGAACTGGGCTGTGTGATTTGTCCTCACTGCCTAACCTATGAGCTGGAAGCTGGGTGGTTTTTTTTTTTTTATACCAGCCCCAGGGTGCTGTTGGACCATCACATGCTGTAATACAGCCTAGTGCTATCTGCAGTGGTCCAGTCTGTGGGAGACACAGCATCAGGAGGCGGTAGAAATGGAAAGCAAGGCTTCAAGGGTTGTAGAATGGTGAAGAGCTGTGCTGGAGTAGTAGTGACCAGTTCCACAGAGGTGGAAATTGGCAAGAAAAGAAACTCAAACTCCTGTGAGAAAGTAGACCAGCCCATACCCAAGAGGTTGACTTGTGCCAGTAATAGGAAAATCTCCGGACTTCTTGCCTCATGAAACCTCCTGTTCCATACCTTGATGGTGGATGTGCTCTCTTACACCTTCTTCAGTGGTCCAGAAGAAAGACTAGACAGACTTGAGCTATGTTACCACTGTTGACCTGTGACCACCAGTCCCTGTCTATTTGGCCTACCGTCTTGACTTGCTCCTCTCGGGGCCTAGTCACTGCTTGCAGCACAGTTGCAACTCTCCCTTGCCCTCAGCCTTCAGTCATATCTTCCTCTCTGTCTCGTTGTGTTTTCATCTGACTCAAAGAATGGGTCGCCAGTCTTCTCCAGTCTTCTTAAGAGGGATTCCTAGTTGCCTAGCTCTGGCATCTAATACGGGATGATGATGGCTTTCTTGGTGAATTCAGATATACATACTGCCCTCTGCTCTTAAGAGGAGTTCTCACAGACTTCTGCATACTTGCTCTCCCTACACCATTCAGTCTGGAGGGGAGCCATGGGCTCACTTCTGGAGCATCCGGTCAGGTGGAGCCTGGACAGTGGGAACTGTACCCCTCCTCATACAGAAGGAGGCCAAAAACCCATATTATCTGGAGAGTGCCTGGCCCTTCCTTGAAAGCCAACTCAGTATGGTTCATCACAGGGAAACAGCTTGCCCCAGAGGTGGCTGTTGCTGGGGTGCTCTCTAGTTACTGCAAAATGGAGGCTATTGCTGTCACTTTATATTTAGACTTGTAAATTCAGGATGCCAAAGGCTATTTCTTCCCAGTTCTTGGCCTGAATATAGGAAAAACTGTGCCAAGTCAAGGGCTGTGTGAGGTTTTATTATTTAGTTAACCTGTATTGCTCATAGTGAACAGAATCCAGCTTCATTGAAGTTTGCTGAAAATTAAGCATGGAGACTAACTATATTTAATAAGCAATGAATCCTTGTACAAACTTGACCTGAGTTACATTTGGGTTCTGAAATAGTTTTTGTATTTGTGCCCTCTTGTCCCACTGTCACTCTGCCCACTGTGTGCCCCTCCTGCTGAGGACCCTGGAGTCTTACTTTGTTTTCAGAGACCCTAGCTCAGAAAGGCTATGGCTATAGCAGTGATGTTTCCATGGAAACTGGGGCAGGACTAAACCCTCTGCTTGAACTTCATATCCCTCTCACCAGTTTTATGGCCTGCTCAGCCATTTAAGCACCTCGTTTGGTGATAAAGACTGTTTGCTTACTATTGGGCACTTAGGAACTCCTGACTGTCATTCTTCAACAGGCACAATCACCTCTACTTCCTGCATCCCTACTTCATCTAAGACACCTTCTTTTGGGGTCTCATGGTACCCCTTTCCTTTAGGTTTTAAGTGACTACTACCTAAAATTCTAGGCAGAATTGTTTCCCTCTCCCCAGGGGTCTCCATCGTCTTGTGTCTTCAAGGCCAGCTTGACAACCTTAAACTATGGTCAGGGGCCCAGAGCCATGGAATGATGTTTGGTTTCCAAATTAATCATGATATTCTGCCTACCACAGGCCTCATCTGCGACATGGCATGGCTAGATTGCTGCCACACACAAGGAGCTTATGAGAATAGCATCCAGCTTTGACGCCATTCATCCAGTCAGTCTAGACCATACTATTCAGGGTGATTTGCCTGACTACCTCACCTTTTACTTGGGAAGAGAGGACAAGAGAAACTTTGATTGTCTGTCATTAAGATCCTTGTCCTAAAAGAGCATACTTTTTGGGACATTTTGAGTGAGCGAGGGTGCTTTCTAGCTGCCTGGACAGAGAGGTCATTACATGCTGTAGATCAGCCTTCCCCAGGGCCTGCCAGATAGGCCTTTGTCTTGCAGGGTCCATCTCTCTCCAGGGATTCTCTATCTTGAACCTGGCACATTAGCCACTAGGAACACCTCACTTTCAAAGGAATGAACGTTTTCTGTCCTTCCATCATGTTCAATAGGACTGTATTAATTACCACTCCCAATGGCCCCCATCAAGTATGATTAAAAAAAATAGTGTGATATAAAAGTGAATTTCCTGTTCTCATCCTGAGGGACCTGGGAAGAAGGAAGATGGTGGCCCGGAAGCCACTTGTTCTCTGCAGCAGCTAGGTATATGCTTGGTCTGCTACCAACACTGCCTCCCAGAGCCCCAGGAGCTCCATTTCCTCTCAGTGATTCACTCAGCTAAGCTGGATCCTCAACAAAGCCACGGAGAAGAGCTTCAAGGGCCAGGGTGAAGCAAAGCTAGTGTGTTTATTAAGTATTTAGAGACGTAGGGAAAGGATGATGTACACTCAGGACAGGGAGGACAGCTCAAGAAAGTTGCAGCTGACTACATATAAGTTCGTATGAATTAATCAAAGGTTGTAACTGGTGGCACTCACCTGTAATCCCAACACTCAGGAGGCAGAGGCAGGCAAGTCTCTGTGAGTTCAAGACCAGCCTGGTCTATAGAACGAGTTCCAGGACAGGCTCCAAAGCTACATACAGAAACTGTCTCAAAAAACTAAAAAATCAAAACAACAACAACAAAGATTAAGCAAAGCTTAAAATTTAAGTAAAGTTTCAAAAACAAGTGAAAATACATGGGTAGGTTTACTTATTTCTCTTACATTAAAGATTTTCTGTTTGTAAATGAAATAGGGTTTTATGAGGTACATAGTTTAGATTTAGAAATGAGAGAGGTGTGTGTTAAAAGGTAAAACTCAAAAGTTTCAGACATTCTGGCCCTAAGTGGACCTAATTCATTTGTTTTTAACATCTGTTTTAATCATGTTAGGAAAACATTAATTTCTGTGGGCAATTTTGACTTCGTTAGTTGTATTGAACTTTGCTGATGCTCAGTCAGGAAAGGCAAATTAGACTTCGGAGTGAGGAGTGCCTGTCTCTTCGCACGCCCTCTTAATTATGCACCCTGTATTTCTAGCCTGCCACAGAATTGCTGTTGGCATTCTATAAAGAAAGCCCATGTGACTTTAAGGAAACAGGGTTGCTTTTTCAGGTCTTCGTGAGTCTAATGGAGGGATGGAGCAGTGTCTTCCAGCTTAACCTATGCCCTGAAGGTCAGCTATGAGGGTAACTGTCAGCAGTGCTGCTTCTCAAGTTTTCTTTGGATTCCTAAGAATTATCAAGATTTCTAAGAATCTGAAGAGCTTATATAAATAGAATTATGCTAGATACCATCCCAGAGCTATTGTGACCTTTGGGGGAAGAGGTCCCTGACCCATGGAAATCTTCAACTACTAATCCCCAAAAGTGAACATAAAAAAACAGGACATAAGGACTGTGAGGTGGTTCAGGGAATAAGAGTGCTTGCTACCAGTCCTGATAGAGTTTGGTGGAAGAAGAGAACTGATCTCTGTCCTCTGACCTCTACATATATTCCAGGGCACATAAGTGTGTCCATATACACATACCACACACAATAAATAAATAGACAGGCAGGAAAGATATAAAAAAAACTTAGGACAGTATAAATGCCTGTAATTTTTAAAAATACTCTTTTTCATTTGATTCTTTTGGGTGCAGAGGCTGGCTTCCAGATAATTCTAAAATGGTTTTTAGGTAAAGATGGGAAATTTTAATTCTATTCATCTATCAGACACTGATTTAGTAACTCTGGATATCTACATATTTGAGGGTATAGGAAGTAAAGGTATGTTCTCAAATTTTGAGTTAATTGCCTTTCAGATTAAAAAAATTTCTAGAAATATAATTCTGATGTTTGGTATTCCAATGGTGTGATTATTCAACAGACAGTTCTCATGAGCCCATTGTAGACTAGATTGAAGTGGGTAGCAGGCGGGAGTAAACAGCCCACAGAGCTCAGGGAAGTGGGTAGCAGGCTGAGCGGAGTGAGGGCTGTGGTGATGGGATCTGAGGTAGATCTTCAGAAGTGTGAGATGTCTGAAGCTGAGAGTCTGGGCCATGGCCGCTGTAGTGAGAAGGAAGGTGGGAGACTAGGGACATGCAAGGGGCTCAGGGCCTGGGTTGGAGCCCAGTGGTAGAGGTGTGAGGTCTGACGGTCAGGACTGGTGTTTAGTCAAAGGGATGTGTTAGAAGCTTCTGTAAATCCTTGAAGAAATAATCATCTGATGAGGTTAGTGATGGTACAGTTAGTTGGCAAAAGGCACAATAGACAAAAGCTTAGTGGGGGACACAAAGGCCAGGAAGTAACTGTATTTATTCAGGAATGAGAACAGAGGTCTAGGTTGTATGGTGGCCCACCCATAGCCTATGGACCCTTAGTCCTTTTGACTTTTCTGATGATTGACTACAGACCTGACTTACCAGAGAACATACAGCGTTTGTTTTGATTTTCTGTTTGGTGACTTTGCTTTCTCTGAGGCTGGATTCTGAAGTTCTGGTCTGTTAGGATTTGGTTTAAAAAAAAAATCCCACCACCAAAAAAATAAAAGAAAATAAAACCAAATCCTACCACCACTACAAAGTAATAGTCTCTGGAAGGGCCCCTTAGCTTCAGTCCTGGTCCTGCCCCCACCACCTGTTTCCCTGACTCATTGAATAGATTGTTAGCTATGAGCCACCCACACTGTTCCATCTGGATTCTGTTGTGACCAGGACTTGTGCTCATCAGACTGTGGGTCAGAGTTGGGATTCTTGCTATGGGTAGACAGTCTTTACTCTTTGGGTGACTCTGGTGTCATTGACCCCCACTGGGAACCTTCCTTCATATCCCATGAACACAAACAGGGCATATTCCACAAGGCCAGATTATAGGCTAAAGGTGTAAGACACTCCAATAAGTGGTGTTGCCACAAACAGAAGTTTCAAAAATAATATAACTTATACAGATCATAATATATAAAAAGTGATTGACCAATTTTGAAAAAGGAGCTTTGCAAGCAGTTAGCTCTTAAACTTGCCTTCTGTTACTAATAGAGATAACAGGAAGAGAGGATGTGCTGGCTCACATTGGAGGATAGTAACTTACACACATATAAAAACAAGCAGAGACACTGTTTTGTTTTTGTGAAGAAGTGATCAGTGTTTTATCTTGGCTGGTTAGCTACCTTCACATCTCCATTGTCTGTGGGACCTTAGTTATACGGTATATGTTTTGAAATTAGTCTTTCAGTAACTATTAATTCATGTTCATAACTACCTGGTAATTGTTAATAAGTACAAAATAATTTTCAGTGTCATCGTCTGCGTGTTTTTTAGTATCTCCCTGCTGCAACCTTGCTATACACATGAGAGCAAGGGTTTGTGGATGCTCATAAACACTGACTTAGGTCCCACAGTGAAGCCATACATGACATGCAGGCATTGGCATGCTTGTGAGAAAGGATGATATTAGCACTCTGTGTGGGGGTGCTGATGTGCATAGAGACAGAAAGGGAGATGAATGCACCTGAAAGGAATGACATATGTGAATATATTCAAGACAGCAGATGAACATGCACCTCAGTCAGCAGAAACCTCTCAAGTGTCCTTGGAGTCTGAGGGCCCAGATGCAGAAGTGGTATCAGTGCCCTGAAAACTCAGCTCACCTTTATGCCTTGTAGGGCTGCCAGCTGCATGTCTCTAAGCCTAAAGATGGGAGGTGTACCTCAAGGTGTAAGCCAATTGTTTTCAAATTTAGCTCTAGGGACCCTAAAACCCCAGAATCTCCATGGTGCTTGTTAGAAATTGGAGATATCTACCATGCCAAACCAATTTAATATGCAGGTATGCTGGAAGTGGGACAGAAACAGGCATTGGTCAAGTTTCACAGCAAATGCTTTCTTCTTCCTCCTCCTCCTCCTCTTTGTTTTCCCTTTACCCCCTTTATTTTTCTCCCTAGTACTGGGCATGATGGCAAGTGCCCTACTACTCAACTACATCTCCTGCCCCACCCACCCCCTTTTTAAACTTTTCATTTTGTGATAATGTCTCTCTAATTTGCTCAGGTTGACCTTGAACTCTACCTATTCCTCTAGGTTAGCCTTGAACTTACAATTCTCATGCTTCAACCTCTTGAACAGCTGGAATTACAGACCTGTGTCATTGTGCCTGGCTGATTTTCTTCTTAACACACTTTTAATGAAGAATTGACATTCAGAAAGCTTTTGACAAGTTGCAGCTGTTAACTGTAGAGTTTGAGGATGAAGACACACCATCCAAACCAGTCTATTCGCACACATCTCTAACACCTCTAAAGTTCCTCCCTTCTCCTTTGTTGTTGTCATTGTCACTCTTAGTGGATGTGCTGCAGGCAGGGTGGGCTTCAGAGTCTCATCTCTGGATGTAGTGCACCTTGTCAAGGTTAGAGAAGAAGACACTGGTGCCAGCCTGGCCTTGAGATGTTGATCTTTCTTCTGAGTGATAGGTAGGACTGAGGGCCCATTTGTTAAATGTCTTGTGATTAAACCCCTAAAACTCAGTGGTGGGGATGTGGAAATACAAAAATAGAGAGTGTGATACAAGAGGCCATAAGGCTTGGCAAACTGAAGGAGTGGGTGATTCATAGGAGTGTGTTTGCAGTGGGGGTGGGAATAAGAAAGCAGATGCCCAGCAGAGGAGATGGTGCTATACGTGGCTTCTGTATGGCTTCAACAGATTGGCACCTATTGTTGATTGCTCCAGCACACTCCTTGTAGCCCCAGCTGTGTTGAGAGCCACAATTCCCATTCAGACAATTTTTTGAATTCCAAGTATGTGCCAGGCACTGTGTTTTGTGCTGAGCTTTCAAGATATGAGTAGGAGTGCCCTAAGCTATGCAAGGGCTGTCCTCAACCTTAAGTGGAATGAGTTCCCTTGTCCTGGTCCCTTCTCTGACTAAACTGAGGAGTGGCTTGTGCTACCCTCTGGTCACTTTGCCGTTCTCCTAGGTGTTTGGGGCCTTTAACTGTTTCACATCTTCCCCATGGCATCAGGTCTCCGCTGCCCTTAGTCCCCTCAGCCGGCTCCTAGCTTACCACCCTGCCACAGAGGTGCATGGCTTCCTTTCTCTTTTGTGTCCCCAGTAGCTGCTGACTCGCATGGAGTTGTAAAGAAGGGTGACTGAGATAAAACAAACCAAGCATAGCCTGTGCCAGATGGTGGATCAATGTTTTGGGGTTACCCAAGTGTATGGCCCTCGATGTTGGAGAAGATTTGAGAGGGTGATTTAAAGAAACCATTGTCTTATGGTTCCCCATAAGCAGATTCCTGAGACAAACAAGGGTTTGCATTCAGGTGGTCTCCTTGGTAGATGATCCAAGAATCAGAAGTAAGGGCTAGCATAAAGATACTGACCATCATAAGTGTCCTATGAACAGCCCCTGGAGACCATAAGACTCCATCCCTCTGTGAGGAGTCTGCACAAGGCCTTCCGGAGCAGAGCATAGGAAGAGCAGTGGTCTCTGGAATCAGGGTTGCCTTTGTGTCTTTAATTTGACTGCATCCTTTGGAACTGAGTGTGTGTGAAGGCTGAATAGACTCCAGCATTTCTGAGGCTTGCTCCAAGACAGAAGTCAAGCACAGTGAACATTGAAGCCACAGTGCACTAAGCTGGGATAGTATGATCCCCATCCCATGTGAGCTGCAGCCCTGGGTCTGAGCTGTTGGCTGCTGTCCTCTGCATCAATCACATGCGTACTGTTTGTAAGTGGAAAAGGATTTAAAGGAAAATGCTTTCGTAGGCAGATTTAAGGATTGTAGGCTAAGAATGCAAAGCTGAGTTCTGTGCTGCATTGTAGGGATGTTGGGTCCTGAAGAATGAGTCTCATCCACACTTTACCCCCCTAGCCTTCCTCCAGGGGTAGTGTGGGGCTGGGCTCTGAGGTGGTCTATAGAGGTGATAAGGATAGGTAGGCATAAGTGTGGAGGACAGGGCAGTTAGGGAAATGACAGAGGCAGATGGGACATCAGCCACTTTATTTCCACACTCTCCATTCATGAATTATGGAGGTTTTTGAGCTACCTGTCCCTGACACTCATTTGTGGACAGAGATGACTGCAGGAATTGGTGGTAGGCGATGACAGTAGTTTCCCATGCTTCACAACACAGCTCTCTGTCATGTACCAGACACCCTTGCATGCCAAGTTCTGTGTTAGCCCTCAGACAAGTCCTTTCCTTGAGTCCATGTCATTTGGTTTCTCTGAACGCTGCATCATAGGGACCCAACTTCAGCCTCTTGGGGATCATAACATATCTCTCTCTCTCTCTCTCTCTCTCTCTCTCTCTCTCTCTCTCTCTCTCTCCCAACTTCAGCCTCTTGGGGATCATAACATATCTCTCTCTCTCTCTCTCTCTCTCTCTCTCTCTCTCTCACACACACACACACACACACACACACACACACACAAATGTGTTTTGGAGATCGTACAGATCACACACACTCACACTAATAATGTATATTGCCAGCATATCTCTGTGCCAGTCAGACTGCAGTTAAAACCTGGAGTCAGTGGTCTTAACCTTTAACCAGCCAATTCACCAAAGTCAGCAAGCTCTGCTTTGTCCTATTTAGATAGTTAGAAAGGACACCCCAGGAGTGACCGGCAAAGCTTAACTAATAGCACCATGAGAGCTGGAGATGGTGCCCTGGGCCCCATGCCCTCTTGTTTCTTTTCTGGTTTTGAGGCTTTTGGATAGGGTACTCAGGCAACTTCTAACCTTGTTTTCACACTAGAGAGCTGAGTGGACAAAGACTTCCTGGAGAGAGTAGAGCTCATCATAAGCTGCCCTGCATGGGCCTGGGACAGAGGAAGTCCTTGTAAATGCAAGCTACTATTTTAATCTGCTGTTGTTAGCACCGCAGTCATTACTTTTGTCATTATTACTATATGTAACAGGCAGACCTGGGTTTGATTTCCAGATCTGCTACTTTATGGTTGTGTGACTTCAGGCAAGTTTCCAAACCTTTCTGAGGCTTCATTTCTTTTAAGACAGGAAACTGAGTAATTCATGATGTTGTTATATCATGAGAAGCTCCATGGGTAGAGTTCAGCACCACTGGAGCAGCTGGATCATAGTATCCATTATCTTTTCCAGGCTCCATAAGTCTACTTGTCGCAGAATGGATGTGTGTGTCTAATCTGGCATGGTTAGCAGTTTACACATTGCCCCATCCCCAAGCATCAGGCACATGTGCCACTTTCCTTCTGTCTCCAGCACTGTAAGTCTCTCTCAGGAGCTGGTCAGGGAGCAAGCCTGCAGGTCAGGGATGTGGCTAGTGGCTTCTCTCCCACATCAGGAAGGGACAGAAGACACTGCAAAGTAAGTAGCATATAGGGAGAATAACAAGTGTGTGGGTGGGGTTATAGACTGTGGTTGGTGAGGAGAAGGGGGATTCACCAATCTAGTTTGAAAGTTTGGCTCATTGCCACATTGCTGCTGCTGTACCCCTATTGATGTCCTGTGGCCTGTGACTATGTGCGAGGACTAGAGGAGAGTAACAGAAAGGGGACACAGTTGCAACTGATACCTGATGTTCCTTCCTACTCAGTCCCACCATCCCAAAGGTCAGAGAGCCAAGAGGGGTGCTGAAGATTTCCCCTCAGAGACATCACTGTGGAATATGTGTGCTACATATGATGTGTATGCATGTTTGTCGTTCCATGTGTGTTGACTTACTTGTGGAGTACATGTCTCTAATGGCAGTAAGTAGACTGGTCCAGCAAACCTATACCCTGAGTTCTTGTGCCTCAGAAACAGCCTCCGGTGGCATCCTTACTTACATAGATGTTGGCAATGGAAATAAAGGTCTGTAGTCAGAAAAACTTAAAGAACAAACTGTCATTGCTATTTTCTTTTCATCTACCTACCTCCAAGAAAAGTATTCTAGCCCTCTTCTTTTTGTAAATTAGAACTTATATTGGCAAATATAAAATTACCAAATGTGAACCACTAGAATATGAATGGATTTGGCAAACAGAGTTAGACATCCACCCTCATCAGCAGCAAGAGTCCAAGGTTAGTGGAGTCGTGCACCCTCTAAGTAGAGGGGTGGTAACACAAGTCTGTGCATGTTCTAAAGCTAGAGAAAATAAAATTTTATTTCAAAATATTTTAAAAATTTAAACCTATTTTCTCCTAAAACTTCTAAAAACACTTGATAATTTTAAATAAAAAACTTTAGTGTGCCTGATTTCTCTTCCTGTTTTTGTTTTGCCCTGTGGTATGTGGGTAAAAGATGTCTTGTTTATCCTGCCACAGAAGGGTCAGAAAGAGGGGAACAGTCATTTCTGGAAATGGTTGGGTGGGGGAGGAAGGAATCTATAAAAACAAGCCTGGATAAACAGCTGCCGAGGACAGAGGCCCTGGAAGCAACAGCTTCTCTCAGTGCTGTTCCATTAGAAGGTCACAGGCTCGTCCTCACAGGGCTGAGGACAGTGATCACCAAAGAAGAGAGGGGATGACCTTACTACTGAGATGCCCAGATTCTGGGGTTCCTGAAATGAGATCGAGGACTAGAGTGGGTTCTGTTCATCTGGGCTCCTTGTGCTTGCTGTCCTCTCTACTGTCATACTGTGGCCTGCACACCATTGTGTATGTGACAGTGTGATTTTCCCTACAGTACTTTCCCCTAAGCCAGCCTTTCCCTCATGTAGGCCTCCTGTTTACGGACATTTTCACACTCAGTACAGGAAGTAGCTGATTTCGCAGGAAAGGCCATTTGCCCCGCCTCCTCCTGAGTAAGAGCACCTGCTGACTGTCCTAGATGTGTATGGTGATCTTGTCCAAGCCTCAGTTGCAGGGCCTTGGAGGATGACCCTGGCAGCTCTTACTGGGCCACACACACTTGACAGCTCAAGGCCAACCATGAGCACAACCTTCTTCCTGTCCTTCCTCATTAGTGGCTGTCACCTGTTTCCTTGGAAGAAACAAGAAGGTCGTTAAAATGTAAATATTTCTTGGCATCCCCAGTGGCTTAGTTTAAGTTGGCAGTTTTCTTTGACGCTACTGAGGGAATGTTTCTTGTGTTTGCTGAGCAGACTCTTGGTCACCCCACCTGTTAGCTGTGCTACTTCTGCCATGTATGGAACACACTGCATCATGTTATCTAAGCATTATTAAGGTCACTCTTCCACGCTCCCACTGTCTTTCTCTCTTCTGGAATCCTTGCCTGATGCTTGCTCCTTCATCCTCTGTTAGTCCCTCCCCTCCTGGTCTGTCCTGTACACTCCTAACCTATGATTCCAAATGTTGGTGATTCTGTCCCTCCCCAGCCCACTCTGGCTCTGCTCACTAGCCGTTCTCTAGTCTGAACTATGTTTCATCTTGGATATTCCCTGATTTCACCCTATCAGGCTCCAAACATAGCTGTCATGGAACTCATCACAACTCAAAGAGATTTCTAGTCTCTATGAGGGACTCTTAGTTTGCTTTCTATTTCTGTGTTAAAATGTTGTCTTAGAGGCACCCGGGAGGCAGAGGATGGTGAATCTTTGAGTTTGAGGCCAGTCTGGTTGACAGAGCAAGTTCCAGGATAGCCAGGGCTACACAGAGAAACCTTATCTCCGGGTTAAAAACAAACAAAAAACATTGACAAAAAACAACTTGGGAAGGAAAAGATTTATTTGGCTTACACATCCCCATCACAGTCCATTATTGAGGGAAGCTAAGTCAGGAACTCAAGAAGGGCAGTGACCTAGTGATAGGAACCAAAGCAGGGGCAGTGGAGGAATGCTGCTAATTGGTTTGCTCCCCCTGACTTATACAGCCTGCTTCCCTAGACCACTCACAGTAGAATGGGCCCTACCATATCAATCGTTAATCAAGAAAGTGCTGTACAGATTTCTTATAGGCAATATGATGGTGTCATTTTCCCAGTTGAGGTTCCTCTTCCCAGATGCCCTTAGCTTGTGTTAAGTTGATAAAAAATCCAACTAGGACAGGGACCCAAGACCAATGGTATCCACTGACTTTAAAAATATTGTAAGGAACTTGCCTCTATTATGTGAGTAAAGGGAAAGAAGTTAGAGACAGGCAAAGGCTCAGCATCCTGTAGCTTGTAACTTGGGCCTAGTGTCTCCAGGTCTCTGATACAATGTCTCTGCAGCTCCCTTAGTAAGAGAGCTTGCTACTTGTGAAGTCAGGGGAGCTGTGAGGCCTATGTTTAGCTGACAGCTCCTTTGTGTTTGCATTGAGTAGAATCTGTAAATTCTTACTTTTAACCACAGCCTCCCTAGTCCTGGCCTTTCCTTTCTCTTCTCAGTTAAAGTGATAGTAAACAGCTTGTCTCCATCAGCTGAGTACAGAGAAGGTAGTTGTCCCAAACAAATCCAGGTAGACACATCTGCAGTGCATTCGCCTGCTAGACTTGGTTGCTGGGAATATAGTGAGAAGGCAGCTTCCAGAACACTGCCACCTAACTGCTTTACTGTCAGATGTCAGGGCTCCCTGTAAGGATTGTCCCCATGTGTCTTCCACTTCGGGTTAGCTGATCCAAATTAGGTGTTGCTGACACTGACCATAAACAGTGAGATTGACGGTAGAGATGTGCCTGCCATCTTTTACTTGTCCCAGGCTCGTCTGTTTCCATGCCATGTCATGGCCCCGTGTCTCTACCTCATTGCTTTGCTTTATAAGCCTTATTTAGCAAATGGTTGTAAGTATTTACTTTGTGCTTTCTTGGCTATATCAGTAGGAATAGAAAGCTAGGCTGGACAGAGTGCTGTGGCTTCTTCAGAGCAACATCTCTTCTGAACACACCTTATTTAACAAAAGCTTCAGGGCCTTTCAAAGCCACGCCCCTCTCAAGCCTGTATTCAAAGCTAACCATACATGCTATCTTGGGGAATCCACAGGATAATCCTGGAGAATTATCAGCAAAAGTCAAGAGAAGGAAGGTTTCCATGAGCTGACTGGAAGGCTCACTGCATACAGATTCAGGGAATACAGTGGTATGCACAGGAAGTAGCCTCTTATGAAGCTGGGTGTGTGGCACACTCTGCTTCAGCTGTACATAGTTTGAATTTGACCAATCATTAGTCATATTGGTGACTCAAGTGTTTGTGTTTCCAGGAACAAGGTTCTGTGTGATCCTTGCAGTAGCTCTAAGGGTGGCTAAGGAACTTTTCTGTCCTCCTCCCACAGGGCACAGGGCCTAGCCCTGGGTTATCTGTGAACCACCTATTAGCTCCTGCCTACCCTAGAAAGCAGGGACTTGAGAATCTCTGGCTATCAGCTGAGGTATGGGACAGCCTCTAACCCTTTGAGAACAGCCTGAACCTGCACAGGCCAAGGAATGTGTTTAAGTAGCTTCCTTGCTTCTCCCCTACTCCAAACAACTGACAGTTGTCCTCTAGAGAACGCCATCAATATTTGTTTTCTTGTCACGTGGGAAGCGTATGTTTGGTCTGCATGGACATCATGTGATTCTTATAATTATAGTTCCGTTCTGTCTGTGGCCATGATGGTGATAATGTCGATTTTTCTGGACAGAGCAACACATGTGATGTATACATGCACTCATGCACACACATACATCCTGGTTGAAATTCAGTTCAGTGTCAAATTCTGAACCTGACAGGATGTGCAAGTATAGTGAGCCTGCCTATTTTTCTGGGTATGCCTGCACCATGCCCAGCTGTGCATTCATTCTGCTTGCATGTCCCCAGGTGAGCACATACTGAAGCTTGTCACTATGATGGATTCAGATCTGAAGCAGCCTTATCCTAGACACTTGAATTTAAGAATGTAGACAGGGTAGGTGCAGGTTGCTGGACCTCAGCAATGGGAACAATCACCTGGTGCTTGGTACAGAGGTACTCACCCCGCTCACATTCCCTAGTTATAACCCCCTCCACCTTTGGAACAGGTGAGCTCAAGGTACTCACACCAACTTGTTCTCTGGTGAGTATTCCCTCTGGACGAAATGTAATGTCTTGCTGTGATGGAGGCTGCAGAAGGAAGGCATGTATGACTCAAGTGCAGTTCTGATCTCCAGGCAGTAAAGAAGCATGTACATATTCGTTCTCCTCCTCTTTCCATCTAGCAAGCAAGACTCATCACACATAAATACTTTCAATTTTGCTTGCACAGCATGAGAATTGCTAGGTTTGTTTTACTACTGAAATTGAACACTTCTAAAGAAACATGATGGCATTATCTTTCCTGACAGGTAGGAGGGGGAGTTCTGCAGGAGATATATTCCCCACAGTCCTTTGGAAATGAGACAGCACTGCTTAGTACTGGTAGGGAGATGTAGGGTCTCACTTCTCAGTGGCTCCCTCTGCAGGTTCTTGGTCCTCAAGTCCTAAGGGATGAACAGAGTAGGCTGGGCTCCTGCAGGAGTCAAGTCCTGGACGTCTCCAGAGCTGTGATACTCAGTACTCTCCCTGTGGCTACTGTGCCTCTTGTTTATTATACCTGCTTTTCTGTTCACACAGGTTTCAGTTCTCTACTTGGCTTCCTGGGCCCACTCTGCCCTCTATGCATCTCTCTTTTCTGCTATAAATTCTTACTTCCTTAAAAATCTGTATTAGACATCATTGCATCTGATGGAACTTGCAGACAGACATTTGTCAGCTAATTGTGTCTGGGTGTTAGTTCTGGGCAGCCAGCTGGATGGTAGACATTTCTGTGTGTCTGCTCTCTTCTGGTAATTACCATATTGTCTGTACTTGATGGGGAGTGGGGCTGGAGATTAGAGGTTTTACAAGACCCATTAAAGGAAGATTCTCAAATCCCTAAGATTTCATGGAGCATAGAGGCCAGTTTTAGTGAAAATTATTTTGGGAAATTTTTCATAGATTATGTTTGAAATAATTTTTTCTACTCTTTCTGGCTGATGGAAATGTGAAATGGCACAATCTTTGTGGAAAACAGCTTGGCAGTTACTAAAAACATTAAACATAGAATTGCCATATGATCCCTGGAATTCCATTCTCAGGTTTATGTCCTAAAGGACTGAAACCGGCTACTTGAATAGTTACATATGCATGTTCTTAAAACACTCTTCACAGTAGCCAAAGGCTGGGCCATCCCAAATGTTCTTCTGTGGCTGACTGTATAAGCAAATTTTGATAAAGCAATATAACACAATTTTATTTGTCAAAACAGCAGTAGCAAAGGGAAAAAAAAGGATTGATAGCTGCCATTTAAAAAAAAAAAGGCTATATATCTAAAACGGCTTGCTTAGGGAAAGAAGGCAGACACAAAAAGTCACATTATATGAAGTCCAGAATAGGTTAACTCTGCAGAATGTAGCCATGTTTTCCAGGGGTCGGTGAAAGGGACAATGGAAGAAACTGCTTTGTGAGTAAAGGGTTTTTACCTCCAATTAAGGAAATCATTTGGGAATTAGATGTGGGGATTTGTACAACACTATGAATATACTAAATATTCACCTTATAATGGCTGATTTTACAGTATATAAATTTTACCTCAGTGAATCATTTTTTTCCAAAGCAGAAAAAGGGGGAGGGATTACTGTTTAGTCCAAGAAGTTGAAATGGGATGAATTTTACTGGATACTAAAATTTAGAAACTTTGAGGTTAATTTCTAGGTAAATCCGAAAAATGTTAGAAATGCCAACTAGAATATGAGTTCTTTTAGGATACTGCTAGGTTAGTGTTTTGCCTTTTGTTACCTGAGGAACAAAGGGACAGCTCTTTTCAGGTTCTCTTTATGCCTCTGTGTGCCTCAAGTGCAAAGGAGTTTGCTGCTGCTGGTGGAGACAGCAGGCCTCTCCTGAGAGGATGTGCAGGCTCAGCTTGCCAGGAATCCTGGTACCGCCTAATATTCCTAAAAGTGTATGCGTGCATGCGCATCTGTGTGTGTGCATGTATGTATGTGCGTATGTGGATGTGTAAGGTTTTTGGCAAATGAGCTCTAAGGATCCTCCTGCCTCTGCCTTGCCGGGGCTAAGATTATAGTTCAGCAGTAACCATGCTTAGCTTTTTATGTGGTGCTGGAGATCCAAATTCCACTTTCTCATGTATTCTCAAGAAGTGTTTACTGAATAAGCCTTCTTCCCCAGACCTTTGAGTACATATTCTTTCTCAAGGAAGTCTGTATTGGTTGTTGATTTGTTTTGTTTAGTAGACTTTTTTTTCTGTCCTATAAGGCGTCCCATGGCCAAGCTCCGATTTGCTTTGATTCTTGGCTCTTTCCTCTGTCCTCTTAAGAACCATCTTTCTCTCCTAAAGCTTAGATATATCCATTTATAGACCACGAGTGTGGAACATTTTCCCTGCAGAGTACTGATATCAGGTAATTGGGTTGGCATTCTCAGTACACCTCTTAATTTTGTGACCATAGGAGATGGTGTGTGAACCCCCTAAGGTTGCTCAGTGAGCTTGTGATAAAAGGTGGCCTTGCAATTTTATTGAGGGCTTCCCCTCCATCTGAGCTGCCCACTGTGGTGGTCACTTTGATGATAAAGACTACAGCTCCCTGAAATATAGGCTGCAAACAGCTTCCTCATCTAATGATAGAACACACATGGCTGCTAGCAGTGGGAGACGCTATGAATATTAATAAACTATATTTCACTTTTACTACCTTTTCATTAGGTTTTCATGGAGATGGTGTTTGTGAGTGAAGTGCATGAGCTATAGGCCGGTGTTTGTTTTCTCGACAAAATGGCAAACTTCATAGCCAGAAGCCAAGGCAGGAGAAGCAGACTGCCAGCAAAGTGCTGATGAACACTGGCAGGCCGTGAAACAAAGCCTGTGAGTTCCCACATTTCCCCGCAGTCGCAGGCAGATTCATGCAATGGTCCCTGATGTTCTACAGTTATCCCTCATGTGACAGAGAGATTTTTATTTTAGTATCGGGTGCAACTGTTATACCATGGCAGCTGCCTGTCCTTCCTATAACTGGTTCTGAGCCTGGAGTTTACATGCCAAACTTCAACCTCTTACCCCTCAGCCCTTATTTGCTGTCTAATGTCTTTCTCCCAAACCAAAGTCAACACTACCTCCAGTTTGTCACATTGTGACATCTGTGTGGTTTTCTAGACAAAGTTGGACATACAAGAATGATGGGACCACTAGGTAATGGGACACTTGTCCACAATCAGGAACAATATGGGGAGGGGATGCTTTGAGACTCAGATTAACAAGGAAGGGAGGGAGGCCCACATGATTCTAGAACCAGAGTGGCTCTGAGCTGGTCAGAAGTGACTCCTTCACATAGGAGTGCTTATGTCTATGACCTGTCTTGCTTTGGACTCTAAGCCATCTGTTGATGGGATGAGGATTCTAAATTACATGGATGGAGAGATGGTAGATGTCCACCACTGAGCTAGGTGGCAGAACCACACTCCCACCACTGTCTTTTGAAGACTGTGAGAACATGCATGTCTTTGTCAGGGAGGAGCATGACAAATTGTTTGAGAGTTGGAGGAGCAGATGGAATTTAGCACATTTATTTTATGAGACAGAAAGATCAAAGGGATTTTACTAATTTAGTGTGCCTGTTTCTGCAGGTCAAATGAGAAACCTGGCAAGCCATAAGTACTGAATGATGTAGTCCACTTGGACTGAACCATTTTTTATTGTTTATTGATTGGGGGAAATAGGCTTTCCTGCTTTCCCAATTTCAAGTTTTTCCTCAGTTTAGAATCAGTTACTTCAAGGAAAGACAACATTCTAAGTTTGTAAAAAGTGACATATTTTAGAGTTGGATTATATTCCTTTCATATATTGAACTTAGATAGCATTTTAGTGCCTACTGCATGTGGGGTACATGTGTTGACATGAGTCACACACTATTAGAGAATAAAGATACTGCATGTGGATAAATTTCCAGGTGCTTGACATGTATCTATCTCAGTGTCATAATGTAAATACTTTTGTTTTTCTAGACAGATAATTAACAAGACAGCACTAATAACGCTATTAGCCTTCTGCTACAGCATAGAGGATGAAAGACAGTGGCATTCAGTAAGCACCTGCTAAAGCCAGGGACCTCATTTATGTTTCAAGGTAGCTGTTATCATTTCTGTCTAGTTGATGAGAAATGGAGTTGCTAGCATGCAGTACCACTAGGATCCAGGGTAGACTGGTCTGTTCTTCCTGCCATAGGGTGTGTTCTTCGAGTTGAATTTTTTCCTTATCCTCAGCATTGTCATTATGAGTTCATTGAAATGTGTTCAAACACACAGATGCATACACACACACACACACACACACACACACACACACACACGATTCCCCTTGCTTTAAAGCTAAAAGGCTCCAGGCATACAAATACATTCACCCTGCATATAGTGTTCTAACTAGAGTTCCTGTGTGCTCAGTACCTGTTTTGTACCAGAAATGTTACATATAGCGTCTGTTCTTTGGGAATCTTGCAGGTAGGTAATATCACTTTTAAGATGAAGAAATAAGCTCAAACAGGTTAAATAAAATTGTCCATGATCCCATAGCCAGCAAGTGATACAGAGCCTGCCTTTCTGCCTCAAAGTGGGTTGTTCTGCCAGAATGGTTGGTCTCTGATCCTCAACTGTCCTTGCTCACTATTGTCTGAATCAGCTCCTCCTCCACTGGCTTCTAATGTCATGAACTCATCTCTTCATGTTTCTAGTACTAGGTCACCAAACTTGTTGGAAAACATTGTAAGAGCCCAGGGAACCAGATTCTAGCCTCAAGCTGGCCTGTCCTTGATTCCTAGAACAAGGACTGTAAGCCCCTGGCCCTTGCTTCTTACTCTCCTGGCATTTATCACAAAGAAGTTAGAATCTAGATGTTTTATTTACACAGTGTATAGGCACCTTATGCTAAATGTATACACACATGACTTTTGTTTTTTATAACGTTTGTAGATGTTATTGTGATGAATAGTATACACCTTCTAGAACTTATTGGCATTTTAAACTTTCTCAATTGGAAGATAGTAAAACTCAGTTACTATCATGAGAATCTCACCCCTCCCTACCCACGACCCACTCACAGGATAGAGTTCCATTTTATGTTGGAAGCCTGGTCTCTTATGTCACAGGGAACTTTTAACAGGACTACTACGTGATCCAAGGACTTGAAATCAAGATGAGTGCTACACAGAGCTACGTCCTGAACTTTGTTCTTGTAAGGGAGCAGTGACATTCAGTAGGCTTCTGGTACTCACTTTGCAGCCAGACTACATGAGCTAAGCCTGTAAAGGCTTTACTTTTCCTTTCTTTCCTTTTTTTTTTTTTTTTTTTGGTGGGAGTCAAAGATATCTTTGAGTGTATGTACAGATTACGAATTTTGTCCTAAGCAGTCATGTGCTAAATAAAAATTCTAAACATTATTAAATGTAGATCATATTAGATATTTATGGCACGTTGGTTTCTTTGAGCACTTAGACACTGGCTTAGCTTAAAGAAAAATGCCACCGGCTTATATACAGCATTAGTATACTTACTGCTATATTAAAAGCTTCTTCTTTAAGCTTCCTAATGTTTCTAATACATATACTTTTAAAATCGTCTCTTTATTCATTCTGGCTTGGGATGATTAAACTTTCCTTAGAAGGAGAAATAATAGTGCCCCACATATCTCCCTGCAACTACTTTTTCCTCTTAGAAAATAATCTTAGTTTATTAATTCATTATTTTTAAAGTATAATTTTGCACTTGCCAGGGCACTACCATGTATACTATTTCACGTGCTCATCAGAGCAGCTCTGTTTCATCCCCATCTGCACATGTGGAAATTGAGAACTTGACTTGTCCTATGACCCAGAGCCAGGAAGGAGTAAGCCAGCTGGTCCTTAGTCATAGCCGCTCATCCAGCATTAGGGCTCACAGCCTGCTCCACTTGGTCCTTCAGGGTTTGAGAGTTGCCGAGGGTAAGGACTAAGCTTTCATTTTGGCCCTGACAGTTTCTCATACTAATTTTACTGTGTGCGGGCCAGGTTAAATGATTCTAAGCAACAGAGGAGCGATGGGACAAATTCAGAAGAACAAGTCTTAACCGTATTACATATGTGGTATAAGGCCGTCTTATGTAAAAGAAAGCAAAAATCTGTTGTCACTTTCCCCTGATGTGAGCACTGTATTAATTATAATGGTGGAGGCCTCATCAGAGCGCTAAGTAACCAGCCACTGCCATGTTATTTAACATTCGATTTTATCAGCAATAGTACAAGATGTTTGGACAATGGAAACCATGGATTCACAAGGGTATATTAACCAGCATTACAGCTAACCACACATATGGGCAATACCAGGCTAAAGAGAGGAAGTTCCCACAGAATCTTATCACTGGGGCCCTTAAAGAGATCTTGGCAATTAGATAACCCTATTCTTCATCAAGAGATTCCTATTCAGCCACATTCATTCTAGGTCCAAGGCCCCAGATCTTCAGGTCACAATTTACAGACCTGTGAACCAGGTCTCAGCTGGAAAGAGCTGGAAGGAGCTAGAAGGAGCCCTTGCCTCACAAGGGGCCAGCTCTATGTCTCTGCTCTGGGTCCTTCCTCATCCCCTGGCTCTGTGTCTAATGCTTATGCCACTAATTGATGGCAGATGCTCTCTCAAGCAGATTTTAATGTAAATATGGTCACTGGTGAACTGTTATAGCCCAGCAGCGTGGTCTAGAGTGCTCTTGGACCCAGATTGTCTCTGGAGTACTTTGCCTGCTATCCTTTTAAACCTCTCCTGTCAGCTGTGTCCTAGACCAAAGGGCCAAGACTCTCCCAGCCTCACAGTGTTCTCTACATGAGCTCTTACTCAGTAAGGGAAGGCGACCATGGATGGCAGGGAGCATAGAAAGCTTCCTGAACGCCTTTATCCCTGACCCCTGCTGCAGAAGCGTGATGTTTTTCATACTTATTTACTCACACCTCTTGCCCCTTTCTGCCTCATTCGCATTTTATAATTTTATAAGGCCCCAATTAGTCCTGATTCTCCTCTAACAAAGTGTAAGCCCTGACTTTGGAGTTCTGAGCCACAGGATTACATGTGAGGTGACACATTACCCTCATAGCAGAGGGAGTTGGGTCTTCAGGGATGGGAAGATGGGAGGGAGAAAAGTCCAGCTGGAGCTCACGGATCAGAATCATCTCAGCCCTTTCCCTGCAGCAGGCCAGGTAGAGAACCCACCACTAACACATGGTAGTCAGGACAGGATGAGTCTACCTCCAAGGAACCTACTGTTTGGTTAATAATAAATGATATTGGCTGAAGAAAATTCTGGGCTATTCCACAAGAAATATTTGTTTTCATTCCCAGTTGGATAGCAAGCTGATTCCTTTTCATAGGAGACCATGTAACAAAATAAACTTGAGGATGACGTACTTTATCCCATCTATTCCTCAGTCCCAAGCACTTCATGGACTTCACTGTACTGACTGAATTAGACAACCCCATCACCTATGCTTTTCCCACAGCAGAGCAGACCACCCTGCCAGAGGACAACATGGAGTTCCTAGCTGCATTGGCACCCCAGCCAGTGTGATTCTTAGCCTCTGACAAGAGTAGTCTTTAACTCTGAGTCTGGGGCTGACAATTAGGAGAGACTTCATTTTGAGTGTCTTTCAGTTGACTTGTTGGTGTCAGGGCCCGAGTTGTAGGGACAATGTAATGTCTGAGCTTTAATGAGACCAGAATGAGGTTATAACATATTTTGATATCCTAAATGTACTCCAAAGTCTTCTGAGTTGCTGGTTAGCCCTGGAGGTATTATGTATACATGTGGGAGAGCTCTCCTTTAATGGACAGTATTTTTAAGTTTGCTGACTGGATGTTGGTTAGGTGGGAGATGAGAAGAAGGAAAATGATTTTACACAGGAACTCATCTCTAGTGTTAAAAATAGTCCAGAGAATCATATGATTGATAAGCAAATGCTGCCCTAAGCTTCATTATTCTGGAAGGATCTGATGTTAATGTGGATGAAGACTGTGAGCAGCTGGTCCTCTGAACTCCCCTGGGATCATACCCCTCATGCAGCAAGTGGGAGAAACCTGACAGCAGCCACCACTGGCTTCTACTTTCTGGCCTTGATCCTTTCCTGGACTTCAGAGGTGAGGGGTGAGAAGCCACTTCTTTCAGACCTTTCCCCTCTACAGTCTGACTGCTCTCAACTACTTCTGCTATTCAAGGCCAAGGTATCATTTGCTAATCGTCTTTCCCAGTGCAAGAGAGAGCTGTAACTGAAAACTGTAGAAAAGTATAAGGAGCGAGAGCTGGCAGGACAAAGGCAATGCAAAGAGGGGTCATCTCTCAGTAATTGAGTCACTAGCTCTCCAATTACTTGGTCAGGACCTCAGCAGGATGGAAGAGAGGGACAGGGTGTTGTGTGGGTTGGCCTTGTGGTATGTGACTCCAGGCCCAGTGGGCCATGTGTCTGCCAGCCTTGGCAACATCTGACAGTGGGTCGAGGATGTCAAAAATGTGTGTTGCTTAAGAACAGATGTATACTTTGGCTGTGTTCAGATCTACAGCTTTGTAGAAGTACCCTTGAAACTAGTGGTTTCCAGTGGTTTTGCCCTTTTCTGGGAAATTCATTCAGTATCTGGATTCTTCTCTCACCCAATCATGTGTGCACCAGGCCAAAAACTGCCCAAAAATATTAGTAAACACAAATATAAATGGTTTGAACCAGAGTTTTGTTTAATTTGGGGCAAGAGGGGTTGGGTACTAGGCTTGTCCTATATCGCTTAGGATTTTCATATGCAAAATCCAGGAAACGGTGTCTCCTCCAGGGATTTGCAGTGTTGATCTTGGTGTGATGGGCCTGGTAGAAGACTTTAGACATGGGTTGCACAGACTGAAGTACAGACTGAGGCAGCACACACCCTTTGTTAAAACCCAAGTTCCTGAGCAGTATCAAATGTTCTATGTTTGTTATACTTGTCTGTTTTCTCCAGCAGTGTATCCTGCATCTCAAGCCTCTAATCATGCCTGGGTACATAACAGATACTTGCCATGGATATTATTGAATGTTATAATTATTGTCCAAAGGGACAGGCATTCAGAGTTTTGAATTACTTATGAAACTCTACAATAATAGTCCACAGCTTGAGTCACCTCTAGATGAGTAGGATGCTTATGTATGAACTTTTCTGTCTTTTAGGGTCTGACCAGGCAGACAAGTCTGTATGCAAGAGTTTGTAGGTATCCTCAGCTCTGGCTGAGGTTGAATGATTCCCTTCATTCAAGGTAACTTTAGGCTTATATAGGTAAAGGAGTGCTCCCTAGGCAAGATGGTGTGCTATGTTGCCCTACTGCCGAGAAGGAAAGAGATGTTACCATTATACTGTTATTGTTCCTTGACCTCGGTTTGGAGCTCTCAGCTAAGGTTGGTTTGTTTGGTTTGTTGATTTAGCTTTGGTTTTATGACTTTTTAAGACAGGGTCTCACTCTCTTTGTAGCCTAGCCTGGCCTGGGACTAACAATCCTCCTGCCTTGCCTTTTGAGTCCTGGGTACAGCATACTCAGGTATCGGTTGAGTTTTAAAAGAGCCAACACTTGATCATAAAGCATTTCCTTATCTCAAGAGGGCTGTTTGTTTGAATTTTAAAAAAATATATTTACGATAGGACATTATTTTTGAAAAGTTAAACTAAAACCATAATAGTGTGTGCTGTTTGCATGTGTTCATATGCTGCATGTGTGTTCATGTGCTGCATGTGTGTTCATGTGCCTGTGTGCATGATGGTGCACTTGCATATGGAGGGTAGTGAGCATCATGGGTGCCTCTTCAATACTCTTCCACTTCAGTTTTTGAGACAGGGTCTCTTCTGAACATGATATTCACTGATTGGCTAAGCTGGCTGGCCAGTAAGCTCCAGGGATTCACCTGTCTTCATGCCTCCCCCTACTTCCATCACTGGGGTCACAGATGCTGGCTACCGTTTAAGACTTTGACATAGGTACTGGGGATATGAACTCAGGTTTGATGCTTACCAACTGGGCCATTTCCCCAGCCCCCACAGTGCATCTGGAATAGAGTAAACCTGTATTTCTCTGTAGCCATTGTCAACTATCACTGAGCTGCTAGGCCCTAACCTGAACCAGACCAAGTGTTTTCATACATGGCGCAGGTGACCCAAGCCACTGGCAGGAGCCAAACAGACATGCCACTTGAAGAGAGCTTGGGTGTAGAATTTACTTAGTGAGTGGGGAAAGAGAAGAAAGAAGGGGGGAGAGGGGAAGGGAAGAAGCAGGGAGAAGGAAGAGAGGCAGAAGCTGCTCTCTAGAAGAAGGACAGACAGAGAGAGCCTGGGCTGAAGAGGAGGCAGGAAGAGGGAGATTGGGAGTAGGTGGGACTTGGCTCTTAAAGGGACAGAGTACCCAGGTGACAGGCCAGCCCAGCAGATTTACTTTTACAATATTCACACCTTTCTCTTATAATAAAATGGCGGGAAGTTAGGCATGGCAGGCTGAGGGGTTTGGGATATCAGGTTCTCAAGACTGCTTCCTGCTTACTTGTGGGCAGTGAAGTCTTTCTTGGGGGGGGGCTGAGAAAGCTATGTGCTGGTCACATCCTGGGGTAGCTGGTTAGCTTTACTCCTGTCCAGGATTTATGGTGTGGAACAGTCCCTGTCCAGTGTCTTTTGAACCTGGCAAGGCGTTGGTTGGCAAAGCAGAGGACAAAGGGGTTTTTTGTTTGTTTATTTGTTTTGGTTTTTGGTTTTTTTGGACAAAGTTAAGTTTAGGATGAAAACTTTTTTTAGGAGGGGTGTATCTGACCTGTTTAAGGTGAATCCTTCAATTTGGCTCCCTGAAACTCACAGAATTCTTTGAGTTTGTGAAGACATAAGTTTTAGACACATATATTGTATAAACAGCAGCATATTTATAACAGAATGACTGTGACATGTTTTTGCACAGTGAAAAGTATTCTTAGAAAATGACAAAAGAGAATTTAAAATCTTGATCTTGCAGTAGTGGTAGCAGTAATGCTCTGCCAGAGTTAGGTTAATAGCTTATCTGCATTTTATTGATAATGTTGAGTCTATGAAAGGCAGTGTGAGAAAGAAATGTGATAACTTGCATTTGTCCTCAGACCTTTATAACTTCCTCTGAAAGTTCTATGCTTGGTCTATATTTACAGCTCCTTCCTAATGTATCAATGTAGCCCTTCAAGACCATAGGAGGAAAAAAACTATCTGTTGAAAAATTCTGTTGGTGAATCTGCAACACAGAGTTATGAATCTGCTCCTTTCTGTCTGTTAGTCTGTCTGACCTTGGAAAGAGAATAGCCAATCATAATGGAGATATATGAATGTCATGGCTAGAGTGTGCCTATGGTAGCCAGCTCCCAAGATAGTCCCCAATGGTCCTTACCACCTAGTATTCAGGGTTGATTTGTGGGATCAGTAAGATCCAGCAGAAATGATGGCATGCCACTTCCAAGATTAGATTATAGATGATATATTGACTTCTGCCTTGGTGTCTGCCTGTTCCTTGTCTCCCATTATGAACAGCAGCCCTGTAGAGACCCACATATGGAAAAACTGAGACTATCAGCCAACAACTGTGTTAGAGAACTTGGAAATGGATCATCATGATTATAGCCTCTTGACAGACCCTAACCCATATCACCCAGCTAGAACACTGCTGAATCTCTAACCTACAGAACTATTTTAAGCTTTTGTGGTAACTGGTCATGTGGCAGTAAATACTTAACACAGATCTTATAGTATTTTCATCCTCATACATACAACATATGTGTGTCAGAAGGCGACCACAAAGAGGGTCAAAGGCTACTGCTGTGATTTGCCATTGACTATGTTTGGAATGTGAGAACACTCACCATATGCCAGAGAGGTTGTTGGGTTCAGTGGGGACACAGAGATGAGGACAAAGTGACAGGTCCTGCTGTGAAGGAAGTAACACAGATTCTTGTGGAGGCAAGAGCCATCCATGTTCCTGTTCACCAAAGAGAACTATAGGCTGGAGCAGACAGAGATAGGTGACTAGGGAAAGCTTACATAAGAAGCGGCATCCCAGCTAGGCCCCGCAGGAGGCAGAATTGGTGTCTGTCCTGTGCCCCAGCAGAACCCTCATTTCTAACATCTGCTCACAAACATCTGTGTTTATCCATTCCTGCTCAAAATAGAAGTTTATGGGTCTTATGCAGTGCCCTGATACTAGTACAGTGCTCAATGTAGGTCCTTGATAGAAGAATGAGGTGTGAGTGAATGAAGGAGGGAGGGAGGGTGTGTGATGGGTGATAACACCTCAGACATCACTTAGGACTGAACCATAAAGTCTCTCCACTCTGCAGCAAGTAAAATCAGAATCTGGGCTAATAGCCACTTAGTACCTGACCCTTAGGACCAGCACTGCCATATACCCAAAGTCACATCAAATGGGGACTGGGCAGTTGAGCATCTCAAAGAGAAGCTCCTAGAAACAGTCTCAGCACAGAATGGAGAAGATGCTGGATTATGTACAGGGAACTCTGGTCTCCACCCCAAAAAGCAGAACTTGCTACAGCAAACTCAGCTTGACACATGAACATCCAGGTTACATACCATATTTTTCTTAGGAACTCAGGAATTTTCTGAAGTTTAAGAGCTTTTGGGAACTAGAAAGATAGCTCAGTGGTTAAGAGCACTGGCTGTTCTTCCAGAAGACGTGAGTTCAATTTCCAGCACCTACATGGAGGCTCACAACTGTCTATAATCCTGCTTCAAGTATTTGATACCCTCACACAGACATACATGCAGGTAAAACACCAATGCACATAAAATAAAGATAAATCTTTTTTAAAAAGAGCTTCTATTGTAGGGATCTTTAAGTATGTTCCTTGGCAGTAGTCATCACATCCTTCATTTTCATGTAAAGCAAACAAGTTGAATTTGAATTCCCAGAAACAGACACTTCCTTCATATGGTTGCTCAGCATTCAATAGAGGTGTCTTCCTGTCCTGCCTTGATTGCACACACTGAAGGAAATGAACAGGGTTAAACATTGGGGCTTACCATGTAAACGTACCTGTACATTTTTTTTTTTTACTTCAAAATCCAGATACCTTTTGGCTTTGGAAGTGGATTTGTGCTTCATTTTAATTGTGGGGATGCCCAGCATTCTCAAAATACATCACAAATTTTTAAACTCAACTAAGAAAGCCATTTGGAGGGACCAGAAAAGCAGGGCCTCTCTGTCCTCCTACACCTCCATCCAGCCTGTCCTCAGTTTTGGTCCAGGACTGCAGCACACTTTTGTCATCTAAATTGGCTCAAAACAAAAAACTCTGAAAGTTTAAATAAACTTTCAAGTGGTCAAATAATGCAGCAAGATTGACCCAGTTG
Organism: Dicrostonyx torquatus; assembly: GCA_028555095.1. Classification (NCBI taxonomy): domain Eukaryota; kingdom Metazoa; phylum Chordata; class Mammalia; order Rodentia; family Cricetidae; genus Dicrostonyx; species Dicrostonyx torquatus. Next base: position 326,998 of record JAQHUG010000479.1, on the reverse strand, counting down.
GAATTTGTAGGCTGTCAGAGCTGTGTTTATATCAGGAAAGGTGTGTTACCAGCTCCCTGTGTAAAATGCACCTAAAATAGAGTTGGAGATTGGTGTGTCATGCTGTGACTCAGTGTGTCTTTATCCTACAGTGAGTTAGTGCCAACAAAAAGGAGGAAAGAACACGGTATGGCCTTGCTCTTTACAGGAAGTTTCTGGGGCAGGAAAATCTGGACAGGGCTCCTGTGTAACTTAGTGGCCCGCTGGTCCCCTTACTAGGTACCTGACTGCAAGATGGACTGGTGATAAGCCTGTGGAAGTGGGCTTAAAATAATACACTCAGACCCTTATCTGGCAGGTAACCATACACTCAAATGAGAAGCTACCTGCAGGATGTGCCTTGTTCTGGTTGGGGAACATAGAAGTGCATGTAAATGTGCACATGCCATAAATGACACAGGATTCTGTCTCTGAAGAATTCTGGCCCATCTTAACCTGAAGTTTTCGGGGGTTTTGTTTTATTTTGTTATTGTTGTCTTTAATGACTTGCTACATTCGAGCCATTTTGCAAAGCCATTTTGGTTACCACCACTGATCACTCTTGTTTCTAGGGACATTGAGTACTCACATCTGTCAGACTCAATAGTTTTCAAAACACTCCTAGCAGCCATTTATAAAATGGCATCCCTTTAAAACTGAATGCACTCTGTAAGAAAGGGATCAAAGTCAGCAGAGGAAATCCGTAAACAGGACCAACCATAAGATGGCCAGACTTCTTACAGCTCACTGCTCGGCCATGAATCTGGGCCCAGGAGTGTTGGATGGCTCTCCCTATCCAGATCTATGCCTTGCTTGGGCTGTGTGGATAATACTGAACCCTGGGTGGAAATCAGGATCCATGTGTGAAGTAGCCATAGGGGTGTGGTGGGGCAGGCAGGTGGGCATACAACAAAAACAGTACAGGGCAAAGAGACATTGCCTGGGACTGCATCTCTGAGAGCTTTCAAAATGCTAAGCCTACAGAAAATTCAGATTAATGGTTTTTGGAGGGAGGGGCATTTCTGGAGATTGGTTACCTTTGAAAATTCTAGATTCATCTTTGCTTTCAATCTACTTTTCCAGTAGACTTTGTTCCCTGAGGTTCTAATGTCCATGTCAAAATGATTCTTGATAAAAAGCACCATAGATGTTAAATATTTATTTTAAGTTAACTGCTCTGCTTCTGAGAGGTTAAAACACAAATGTGTTTTCATGCAGAGCCTTTCAACTAGTCAGCTTAAGCTTCCTTGAGCTTTTTCTTTGGTACTGTAGCAGCCAGCTAACAAACTACATTCCTGAGATGAGCTGACAAGGGCGTAGAAATGGAGAAAGAAACAAAAAGCCATGTTAATTTCAAGCTTCAGTAAGAATACAAAAGTAATATTAACAGTTGCCGAATGACAAATAATGAAATGACTGGAAATCTTTAATGCTTCTAGCAAGCTTTTATAATCTTTCATGGAATTTTCTCCCTGTCAGGGATAGCACATTTATAGCCAGCAGTAGTGTGTTACACTGGTGGTGTAATACATCCAAGCATGTGGGTGTTTCTATAACCCTATCTTCTTAGCCTAAAATCTTCATAATTGCATTAAGTCATTTAATCGAGCTTGAAAGATGGTCACAGTACTGTCATGTTGTTATTATTAATTAATAATATGTACTAAAGCATGCATATGTGTCCATCACTCATCTGCCCTTACATCCTAATACTTTATTTATTTATTTATATATTCATTTATTTATTTATTTTTCGAGACAGGGTTTCTCAGTAGCTATGGAGCCAGTTCCTGGAACTAGCTCTGTAGACCAAGCTGGCCTTGAAATCACAGAGAGATCCACCTTCCTCTGCTTCCCAAGCGCCACCACCACCTGGTCCTAATGTAGTACTTTACACATTGAGAAATAGTAAGGTTCTGAAATGTATACTCATGTATCAATTAATAGGGCACGATTAAAGTTAATTCAGTTCAATGTAGCACATGTATTTAGAGTATACAATGTACAAGGAATTATGGGAGTATTTTCTAGCACTTCACTACTACCCAGGACCCTTGCTTCCGGGTGTTTGTAGAGAGAAGGAACAGTGGTGGCTAAAAGGAAGGGGAATTTAGCATCAGGAACTGAGCCAAGGAGCAGATCTTCTCCTTCTGGTCACCTTGCCTCTATTATAATGCCCCACACAAAAAAAAAGGCCTGTCGTTCACTCCATAGACCCACATTAGTAAGTACTTGGCATACAGTAAGCCCCAGATAGGTATCTGTTGAAGAGCAGCTGAGCATACAGGAAGATGGAGTGGGTGTTGAGGTCTGGTGAGACTCAGTAATGATAATGAAGATTGCTTATGGTTGCAAGCCAGGGAGTAGGGAAGCCAAGGGGGTTGACATAGTTGAGCCTGGAATTCCATGCCAGGGAATGGGAAGTAGAGTATGGCCTGTTTAATGCCATATCCATTCCTTTATCTACTGTCTCTGGTTGTTTTTTTCTTTGTGTGTGTGTGTGTGTGTGTGTGTGTGTGTGTTTGTTGATGGGATAGAGCTGGCATGGCCGGCCTCAAATTTACAGTCTTCCTCCTAGGCTTCTTAATACCTTTGTGCTCTGTAGGCAGAGATGAATAGTTGGCCACAGGAAGGAGTTGCAGCATACACAGCCTGCTTAGCTGAAATTTTTATCACTTTCCAGACAGAGTTTCCTGGACTCTGCTGTAGAGAAATAGAGCAGAGATGAGTGCAGTTACCTTAGGACCATGTTCTGCAGCACCAGTGCCTACTCAGTGCTCTTTTGCCCAGGGACTGGCCTAATGGGGAGTGTTTATGGTTTGGGAAAGTTAACGCGGGAGTATTGACTAGGATGGGCCTGTGGGGAAGAGCCTGGATATAGGAAACCTCTGGGAGGGGTATTTCAGCCATCAGCTGAGGCATCTTTGATCACAGAATATCCTCTGAATCTTACTGTGTCCCAGTTCCTGTCACCACATAGGGGTCCACTTGAAAGCTCTTTCTCACACCCTTGTAGTCTCTGCACAGTCAGGTTTAAGTCAATGTGTTACTGGCTTCCTGGACACATCACCTTTATAGCCATTCTTGAACCCCAAGTGCCGGTGCCTGAGCCCTCCCTTGCTCTTCTTTTCCTGTCATTTGTATGGAGATGTGTGTTCTGTCTCCCGCCCCCAAGTACTGTGATGGGTGAGACTACACTCATACTTCTGTGTTATCGGGGATTAGCATAATATTTTTCACATAGCTGGTCCTTTCTGAATGTTTGATGATGACACAGCCACTGAACAGTGTAGGAGAAAACATACCCTGTCTTGTTCTATAAATTAGTCAGAATACATCAGGCTAATAATGGTAAGAGTGAGCATCTGTCAGTCTGATGCACCAACATCCATCAAACAAAGCAGTTAAACCCATGTCAGTCATTGTGATACAATAAAACTAAAATTAGACACAGGATAAATACACTCAAGATGAGAGCATTTATCCCAGTGCTGGTTTCAAGACTGATAGAAGCAGAAGCTGAAACATCCGCACTCTGAGATCTGATCAGTAGACAGCTATTCTGGTGGAAAGTCAATCTAGATGTCAGGGAGTAGAGGGCTGGAGCTCTGAGGCTGTGTCTTAGGGTGTGGAATCTCAAGGTTTTGGAAACGCAAATAGGGCTTTATTTAGTTATATTCTATAATGCTCTAAATCAAGAAAGACTCTCCTCCTTAATGAATTAGTTAATTAGCTCTGGGAATTGAAGTTTCAAACAGAAGACTGACTAATTAATATGGTCACTGTGTTCATTTTTCTCCCTTTTGTCCAAAGAAATCAATATTTGGTCCATATCAAGTTTGTTGCTTCTTGAGGCTAAGACTTCTAGAATCATTTTGCCTACAGTCAATTTTTTATGTTTTTGTAGCTTGTCCAGTTTTTGTCTCTGAAATCCTCCTGCAGTGCGTTCCCTAAGCACTTGCTCTCCCAGGCTCATTCTGTCCCAGGACTCTTCCAGTTCTGGGTGGGGCCTCTCTCATTCCTTAGCTTTACCTAGTCAGTACTGTACAAGGGCTAAATTTTTTTCTTATTGCTTTGTATGTGATATAAAGAAGTTCACATAGTGCTTGCCACACAAGTCTGGATTCCTAGCCCCCATAGAAAAGCCAGGTGATGCAGGACACACTTGTAATCCAAGCACTGGGGATGCGAAGACAAGTGAATCCCTAGAGCGTTCCGGCCAGCCGGAGAGCCTAGGTCATTGATCTCCAGGTTCAGTGAAGAGATCGTGTCTCAGAAAATAAGGTGAAGAGTTACAGAGGAAGACATCCAGTACAAACCTGCAGTTCCCACACGCATGCTCATTTATATGTATGTCCCCCCAAAACTAAAAGATTAAAAACAAAAGCAAAAACCAGGCATTTGATTTCCTTCATTAGTTGTTTGAAATCTGACCTCACTAGGCCAAGAAAAAGACTTCTCCAACAGTTCTTAGTATTCAAAGACCTAAAGCAGAGGAAGACCCAATAAAACTATAAAGTGCCATATAAATTTAGTTTATGGCATTATTATTATCCACATGATCTTTGGATAAATGTAATCTTAACTTCTCTTCTGCATTTATGCTTAAGATCACCAAGCCAAAAGTTAGCATGTTTTTTAGCGTCTGCCTGGCAGCTTGCTGGAATCAACAACAGAAATGAAATAAGTTAGACAAAGTCAGACTTCCCAAACTCCCACCACTCTGGAGGCCCCACACATGGAAGCAGACCCACTTCATAACAGATAAACCCAGTCGCAGGAACCCTCACACAGAGAGCCTGTGTCAGACCTCAGCCTCTAGGAGCTTGCTCAACCCTCATTCTTCCTCCACTTAGTCTTAACAAAAAATGTGGAAGGGTACAGACGAGTTGGGGAGTAGTGATGGCAACATGTCAGAAGTGCTGGTGGCAGACCGACTTTTCCCTCTGTGAGGGAGAGGAAATAGACAGAGTGGGAATGAGATCGAGACATTACTGCTACTATCACCAGCCCACCACCATGACCTCCATGTTACTGGCCACCTCCCCTTGGATTTGTCTGCAGCCATCATCCTCCTGTGAGCACTCAATTGCGTAGTTTTCCCATGGGCCAGGGCCAGGTGGGTTTCAGGTATGATGTAGGGGCTTCTCCCACCCCCTCTTTTTCAGAGGGAAAAGTTTTAAATACCAGTTTTTAGGTCACCACCGTTCTAGCCACTAGGACTTTCTGTCCTATCAAATAGATTGCTATTAATGTCATTGTTTTAATGATTGAAGTAGTGGTTGTAGACTTTGTTCCAGTATGTGTCAGAAAAATATAGAGTAAGTTACAGAACGCTTAATCATACTATGGGCAAGAACAGTGAAAGTATAAATTCTTTAGGATTTGAGTTAAAAATGGGTGGTCAAGTAGAAGATAATCCACAATGTTAAATAAATTTGTGGTTATGGTTCACTGATCTTAATCATCAAAGTTAATAAAAAATGTTACTTTTAATATCTTTTGCAATCCTCCTACTCTGAAGTCTGCTAATTTGACTTTTTTTGCAACAGCAGCAGTTCTTAGTTGATATATTTAGAATTTGTCAAGTTTTTATAATCTTTACAGGTGTTTCATATCCAAGATATTTTATAATTTCATGCCAACTTAAATAAAAGTAGCACTTGAGTTTTAAATCAGTAAGCCAGGGATCAAGTCTATTAATGCTGGTATTGCAAGGTGGGATGCAGGTTCTATGAGAGTAAGAGAGTAGACTCCTTACTCTCTGCACCATCCTTAGCATCTAAATCAGTGCATACCACACATAATGTCTACTAGCGAAGTCTCAAATGAGTGAATGAATGAATAAACTGTAGGAACAACTGTAAGAAATGAATCGAGGGGTCAGTGAGATGGTAAAGGCACTTGTTGCCAGCTTTAGTTAAAGCCCTGGGGCCCACATAGTGAAAAAAGAGAACTGACTTTTATAAGCTACCTTCTGACTGCCACATTTGCAGTGTAGCATGTGTGCAGCTCTGCATGTGCATGTTCACACACACACTAAATGTAACTTAAAATTTAAGTAAATCAATAAAAATCTTGACCAGTACATAATAAACCTCAGATGTGTCTTTAAAGCAGAACTACAGAGAGTACAGAATGGCAATAATAGTTCTTTGCACATCTGACTGATAACATTCCATTTCGCTAATGTTGTTCCCAGTAAATGCACTGGTCACTTCAGTGAAGCTTTAGTCTCAGCTGAAGTCCTGGGATACAGTATCTATTCTAATACACAAATCATATAGTTTTTAATTGGCTTTAATTTTCTGCTCTACTTTCAGCAGTATTTATAGAGGCTAAAGATCAGTGCAGGGCAATCACTGTGTTTAAGAAAATGTCATGCTAGCAGTTCTGTTAAAGTAAATGTGTAAGTACAAAGTTTATCAGTGGTGTTTTTTTATAATCCTGTCTGTGGTATAATCACTAGTTTAAATTTTCTGATTCTTACTTTATATTCTTACGTTACTGCTTGACATGCCAGTTTCTGTTTGCCGAGTTCCAGTCCCAGTGCTTTGTCTTCGACTATTATAGCAACATCGTAGTGCTCTTTCCATAGCCCCTCTTTCAGTCGTTGTTTCAAATTGTGGCTTTTAAAGTTTTTGTTTTTCAAGTTGTTCTCAGAACTAGAAGGTAGGGAACTCAATTCTGGTTGGTGTATGTTTGTTTGTTTTTCAAGGCGGGGTTTCTCTATGTTACCCTGACTGTTCTGGAACTCTCTTTATAGCTGGCTCAAAGTCACAGAGATCCACCTGCCTCTGCCTCTGCCTCTGCCTCTGGAGTGCTGCGATTAAAGGCTTTTGCCATCACCATTCAGTGACAACTCTGTTTTGAACATCAGGAATGCCAATATGTCAGCCAGATGCTCCTTGCTGAAGTCAGCAGGAATGATCAGCAGTTGCTTGCTATGTCTTGTGCTTCATAAGAGCATCCATGCTCTTAACTCAGAGTGCATGTCTGGAGGGACTTTACAGGTCTATACTACCTTGGCTGGCAGTGGACAATCAACCTTCTGAGACTGGCATCTTAGCCAGTAGTGAGAGGGAAATGTTTAGCTTTTGCTATATGGTTCTCACTTGACAACTGTCTGAAAACAGTTTAAGAGACATCTCAACCAAACCCTCTTGTACACCTAGTAAAGAATAAAGTTAGCTTCTTCATTGTGCTCCCTTTGCTGTCTTGGCATCTTCATAAATAAAACGGTAAAAAGATGGTTGGCACAGGAAGGAAATAAAGCATTTATTCTCTCTTAGATTCAGCTGTAGGTGCCCTTGTGCTTGGCTTTCCTGTTGACCTTACTGTCATATGAATGCCGTCAGTAACTCTTCATATTTAACCAAGTCCTCTAACACATTCATGTTTGTAGTCTTTTCTTTCCAATAGCATTGTGTCGGGTGTGTGTGTGTAAATACATTTGATTATGCTAGACTTCAGTACTTTTTATTTTGTCACTTGCTTTCCCTAACTGTGACAGCATTCTTGTAATTAAACAATTCCATGGGACTAGGAATTTCCTTCTGCATTTATGTGCTTTCATGGTCAGCCCTCCTCCATATATCATCCACATAAAAACCATGTTCAAAGCCGGGCGGTGGTGGCACACACCTTTAATAACAGCTCTCGGGAGGCAGAGGCAGACAGATCTCTGTGAGTTCGAGGCCAGCCTGATCTAGAAGAGCTAGTTCCAAGATAGGTTCCAAAGCTACACGGAGAAACCCTGTCTTGAATCACCCCACACACACCCAAAAAAAAAACCCAAAAAGCAAAAAACATGCTCAACAAATAATTTTTGTAGAACTTATTTCTATCTCATTTTTCCATCCACAAATGCGTTTTTAAAGATCTCTAAGGGTACAGTAGAAGGTCTTATTAAAATGTCACCCCTGTCTTTAATTATGTGCAGTCACAATATGCTTATCTCCTTGATTTATCTCCCCTTGCCAGATCACTTCTCAAAGTGAGGGAACATGGTTTCTGTTTATGTCATCCTTTGAAATGACTCAAGAGTGGGCTGTATACAGATACCTTTGGTCAAGAGGGCTGATCTTAGCTTCTGCGTAGGAGGAGGGTTCGATGATCCTTCTGGAAATGTCACTCTCCACTGGGAATGATAAACTGAGATTGTAGTTGTTAGCTAAAGAGATTAAATCAGAGGAAGAGATTTTTAAGACCACGTCATTGGTTTTGTTGATTTTGATAGGAAAATTGAACTGGCACTTCAGTAAATTGATTACATTATATAAGCACAGGTTGAAGTGATCCAGTAACATGAATTCTTCTGTGGTTATTTGATTATCTTCAAATACCTTTGACATTTGATAGGCACAGAGACAAAGGCCAACCCTGTAAGTGGTTGTATAGAGAGTTAAAATAAAATTCCATTCATTGGCCATCTGGATCCAAAACAGGGTTTGGTTTCAAGTTAATAGAATAGCCAACATACAGTTTTATCCTTTTAAAAAAGATTTCATTGTGTATATTCATTGTGCATGCTGCTACATTAGAATATGTAGTTTGTAGTTTTAATATCAGTGCCATTCAGTTATAGAAGTTTTGAATCGTATTCATAACTTTCATCACAAAATTAATAATATTAAAGTCTAATAGAATTGATTTCATTTGTTAATTTCTTCTAATCAGTCTTAAGGTATTTAACAGTACTTGAAATAAAAGATGTCGCACTAGATACCAGTTAAATGGAAACTAATTCATGACTGCTTTTCTCGGCACTTCATATTAATCCAGTGTCTGATTATTATTGTGTGACACCTGATTCTAATACATGTCATTTGTCAATACATAGTCTCTTCACTCTCTCCTAAAGATAGTGCCTAGTGAAAGTATGTCACTACTTGCTACCAGTAAAGCTAGGTTGTTGTAGGGTCCGAGGAAGTTAGCCAGTATGTTTGACATACTATATACATGTACAAAGGCTGTCCTAGGAGCCTGGCGGTTTGTTTTTAAACAGCTCATTATTTGTCTCTAGTTACAAGGCTGTCTCTGAAGCAGCAGTCACTACTCAGGATCCTAAAGCAGTGACTGAGCACAGATTAGTGTCACTCTTCAGTTTTACGAGTTGTCTCAAGTCAATCAGAAATTATTAAATTGGCTTTACAATGATGTGATCCTTGTAAGAGTCAGGTCAACAGATCCTGCAGGCAACCATAAATATTTTTATGTCACTTTACCCGAGAATTTCATTCCTTAACATTATAAGTAATTATAAGTTTTAAAAATTATGTAGGTATATATAATTATTCCTAAAATTTTTGTTGAAGGCAAACAGCAATTGACAAATAACAGAAAATTAAGATGTTAATAATTAATAGGCTCTGGATTGAGAGAGTAAAACTCAGCAACTATAAGTGCAGGCTGTCACATTAAAGCCACAAAGCTGTACATATACTGTGATTGCAGCTTCATATTTAATGACTTGAAGGAACTCAAATCTCTGTGTACGCTTGGGTTTTAGCTTTGTCTATATTGGTTTTAGTTTCTGTGCTTTCATTTTAGGTTTTGTTAGGAAGTTCCTTGATTTCCTTTTCTGACATGCCTTATATGAGCATATGCTTGTGGAGTAGAAGGGAGCAGTCAATATTACATGTGGTATCTTTGTGCCTGTTTTGTTACAGGTGTCCATGTTCATGTATGGTGTCCTTATCCATGTTCCTTAGCTACCCCAGAAAAACATTTACTCTGTATGAAAGCTGCTCCTGTGCTGTTTTATCTGCTTGGTTAAACCTTAAGGAAAAAGATGGTATTTGTCATGTGAACTAGCATTTGCTGCCTGGCCATGGGCTTTGGAGAAAAACCAGAAGACCCTTCAGTGGCTTTGCTGTGCCCCGCTGGGCCTCGCTGGGGCCATTCTACTGTCTTGTTTTTAGAGGACACACACTGTGCCAGCCCCTCTTTTCCAAGTCTCAGGAAGCCTAAAACTATGGTGACTGAGTTTGAAGAACACCCCAGCATTGCAGCCCTCTTTAAACTCGGTTTGTTTATTTTGTTTTGTTCTGGTTTGTTTTTTTCTTCTTAACCATTTACTCATTTTGACCTTTTCCCTGAAAGAAGGAGGACTCAAAAAGAGAAATCATTGTTCTTCATGGATGCCAGTAAACTATTGTAAAAATGTCAATCTACAATAATATGCTTACCACAACATCTTTTCTCAGATATAGTTTTTATTGTATGTGATTACTGGTCCTTCTAAAAATCAACTTCTGGCTACCAAAAAAATCACTGCCCTTCTCCAGAGCCTGTTGCATAATGCTAAACAGAAGCACCATCTGGACAGCCTGATGTTTTACACACACACACACACACACAACTTTTTGACTGATTCTGAAGCGCATATAGTTGGAAACAGAAGACTCAACAAGTAAAGTCCATCCGCAAAGCTCCAGGTGAACAGGTCACACCATAGACACTCAGGAACAGGAACATGCTGAGCGGGCATCTTCACCAAAAAATCCTTTGGGCCGGATTAGCTAAGCAGGTTGTCCTCCACAGAAAAGAAAGTTAACCCCTGAGTACTCGTTTGAAGGGGCTGGAGTTGAATGTGAGACTAAAGAACACTTGCAATTTGGGCTAAGTCAGTACTGGAATCAAAATTATGAGTAGAAGTAGGTGGGTGTTGTCGACACAAAAGCACATCTCTCATCTTAAAGAGAATAAAAGATAGCTTATTCTGGAGCCCTTTTGAGTGACCATGGCCTGGGAACACAGATTTAGGTTACCCCAAATTCCATGTTCCAATGTGGAAGCAATTTCAGGAATGTGTATAGTTTTACAGCACAAAGAAGGTCACACACAAATCAAGACAAATTTAAAATACATTGGTGACTGTATCAGAGGGAAGGTTATAAGATGGAGGATACTTTTCTGTAGCCCTCATGTTATCTGAGCTCTTTCTGAGCTTTTGGGTTAGTGGAAGCCAGTGGTCTGCTAAATTTATAGATTCCAAAAGATTTTTGTTAGTCACAAGATGTTAGTAGACACAGAGGTAAGGTAGGTAAGCAAGCAATGGCTATTCTGGAGGGCTAGAATTAGCCCAAGGTAAGGTAATTAACCTCTGACAGTACTGAAATTCTAATTAGTCAATCAGTCTCTGCAAATACAGCTTCTTTCCTGGAGTTTTGTTAACAGTGGGTAGGTGATGGATGGATGGATGAGTGGACTGGTGTGGACCGGAGTCTGAAGTATGAGGCCAGTGTGGAGAAATGGGTCAGTGCCTGCAGAGCTAAGGCATCAGCTAAGAAAATAGGGGAGATACTGTAAATCCAACTATTTTACATAAAAGAAACTTGCAGGGGTTTGTTTTTAAAAGTTTTAAACCAGGCAAGGTGCACACCTGGAATCCCGTGAGTTCAAGGCCAGACACACAAAGAATTAAAAGGTTAGCCTGCTTTGGGGGGGGGCGGCGAGGGGCAAAGGTTGAATTTGAGATGAAGGGCAACTACTAGGTGAAAACCTTTGTTAACCTTGGTGTTGAGGAGGTTTATGACAAGATCAGAGGGGGAGTCTAAGCTGCTTATATTGTTACATTGTGAACATTTATTTGGGTGCCCACTCATCCTAGAATTAGGGAGCAGTTAGGTCTAGAGGTTATATTTTTCAGTCATTTGTGCTTTGAACAAAGGAAAAAGTGATCAAAAATCAAGGGACACTTAAGCTAATGGGAGAGAGAGAACAAAGGCAACAGAAAACTTTAGGACTACAGTATAACTTGAGATTGCTGAGCAGAGACCAGCAGAGGTACAGTTCTTGTATGCTCTAAAGAGAAATATGCATAGGAGGAAAACTGGAAACCACATTGTAATAATAAAGGCAGAGCTTTGTGTAAAGGGAGTAGCTGAGAGAGAAGTGCAGGTGCCAGTGGAGAGGAGCAGAGTGAGAACTGCTGAGTCTGTTTCTATGTAGGAGGGAGGAAGTGGGGTGATGTGTGTAAGGGGAGGGTCCTCATGGAAGCAGATGGCCTGGTGTGAGAGATGACCCTCATGGAGCAAGGCTGCTTGGAGCCCAGGTGGCCGAACCCTTTTCTCAACCTCAGCCTGAATGAAAAGAAAACATTAGCTTGCAGAAGATCTGAACCCTGTCCTTCCCGGGAGTCCTGAAGGACAGCTCTGGGGAAAGACTAGAGGTGAGCTTTAGAAAAAGCAGGAGATGGATTTAGAAAGCCTTGGGCTTCCTTCTTTTCAGTTCCTTAGTCTGGCTCTGGACTTCAGAGGTGGAGAGTGTAGAAGTGTGAATATCTTAAGGTTAAATTTTACTCTGGGTTAACTGAAATTAATTTATCTATTGTATCTATTGTATTTGTTCCTATTGGGCCCACTTCCTGATAACATGCTATTTAAAACGTTTTGTCTTGTTGGCTAGCCCCAGTTATAAACGCCATTGTTACAGTGGTCTTGCCTAAAGCTCCTCTCCAGTGTAACTGCCTAGGAGCCACAGCCACAGTCACACCCTCTCCACTTCGCAAGAACTTTTCAGTATGTATGAAGCCATACCTGAACTAGGTCAGTTGAGAAAGCCCATAAGGTTACCTAGCTACTAATAATGGCATTGCTGTCCTTCAGACTCAGGCCTGCTGACTCTCAGCCCTGTGCTGCCTCTTCTGTTGATATAAACTCCCTAACAGTCAGAAAGAGCAGAATTTGGTAATCATTAATCCAGTTTTTCCAAATTGTAAAAACCCATGACTATAAACAGTTAAGTAGATGAGTCAGGGCCAAAGTGGAGAGTAAAGCTTCATGAGGAGGAGGCTGGGAATGCACTTCTGAGCATCACTGGAAATTTAAAAGGCAAAAAACAGAAAGAGTTTCTGGGTGGAGGAAGGTAGATGCAGGAACTGGTATAACTGATAATAGACAGAAGTGGGGCTTGAAAAGGTTTTAGCCCAATAATCCAAATCAGACGAAATCACACCGAATTAGAAAAGGCCCAGGTTTAATGGATGCCAGCACTCTGGGGTGGCCCTCCAGGCCCCGCCCCGCTAGGGATAGAGAAGAGAAGGAAGACCCGGAAAACCATGGAGAGGGGAAAGGAAGACCAGGAAGACTATGTGTTCCTTCTCTGGGGGTCAGTTTAAACACCCTGTGTGAGTAGTCTTGACCTCTCTGGGGAGGGGTCACTGTTTGGTGGGCTTTCTCAGAGGTGGAGTCTGGAATGCAGCAACTCCCAGGGCAGGGAGCTTGGAATGGAACTTTTAACCAAACATTCCAGACTCCTTGGGTATATAGGGGTGCCCAGGGGCTGAGGTAAAATCTGGACTCAAACAAGGCTACCAAAAGCAGAGTCAAAGGCTTAAGGTAGTCATAAACAAGGTAGGGTCCTGAAACAGCCAAAAAGATCAGACAGGACTTAGGATGTGGGGAGTGTTGGGAGGAGAGGGCACTGTAAAGAAAGTGACACTTCAGAGAAGTGGCTAGCATACCGGAGAGAAAATAGGGAGAGGCTTCCCTGTGCCAGACAGGGCTGAAGGACATGTCTCTGGTTCCCAGGAAGAGTCTTCACTAGGGATTGTTGGCAGGTGGCTTACAAGCAACTATAGAAAGATCACAGGATGCTTGTCTGACTGCACTGGAAAAGGCATTCCACGTGAATCCCATTTATTTTCCTCACAACCTTATAGGTCTGGCAGGGAAATACAAGGCAAATTCTTTCCAGTTGTAGGTATATTGTAAATTTCAGTGATACACCTAATAGGTACTTGAAGTCCTACAAGTGAGATGGAGAAACAGAGACTGGAACATGAACTAGACAAAGAATTGTTATGTCTAGAACCAAGTTCCTTGTAGTATACCACAAGATCCTGTCTTTATGAGTAGCTTGAACAAAGATGTCACAGGGCTTGTTTTTCAAGTTTGTGCCTTTGGAAGGATAACTAAGATCTTGGCTAATAGAGTCAAGGCTGAAAACCATCTCTATGGTGAAAAGTTTCTGTGGCCCAATAAACCTTTTCGCCGCCGATGCAATCATCCAAATCAAACCAAATTAGAAAAATCTCAGGTTTAATAGATACTAGCACTCCTGGGTGGCCTTCCAGGCCCTCAGAGAGGAGATGAAGACGGAAGACTGGGAAACCACGAGTTTGTCCTCTGGGGGCACTTTAAACACCCTGTATGAGTGGTCTTGAGCATCTCTGGGGAACAGTCATCATTTGGCAGGCTTTCTTGGAGGTGGAGTCTGGACTGAGGCAACTGCCAGGGGAGGGGGCTTGGAACAGCACTTTCCACCCAAATTTTCCAGACTCTTTGGGTATAGGGGTGCTAGGGGCTGGGATGAAGCCTTAACCTAAACATTCCAGACTCTTTGGGTATATGGATGTCAGTGGCTGGGGTGACACTTTCAACCAAACAAATGGGTCAGGAGCATGAGACAAACTAACCTTACAATATTTGTTTGCATGTTTTCTTTCAATCAATGGGAGTACATAATAAGATTTAGGGCAGGGGAAAGATTTGAGGAAGTCAATTATGTAGGAATGGATGATCACTATCAAGTGGTTGTCAGAGGTGACAGTGGTAATATAAGCTCAGGACCATGTAAGAGAAACAGTCTTGTGTCATTTGATGATGAGAATGCTTTGAGAAATGTATCCTTAGGTGATTTAGTGAGTGCCATAGAGCATGCTTTCATGAACAAAGACAGCATCTCTAGGCCATATAATCCTAGGGAAATTCTGCCATGTGTGATCCATCCATCAATACTGAAACATCCTTATATGGCCCATAACTGTATTTAGAGCAAGTAATAAGTATTGTATGTCACATATGGAACATCTTATATTCATGTGATTGTGGCACAATCGTACTTTTGGTGTGAAGGGTAGTTAAGAAAGTGGGGAAGGGGATGTTTGTCTAGTATGCAGAAGAGAAAGCACACAAATTTGTGGCTACTATCTTGAACTACATAGAAAGCTGTCATGTGAAAGACCCCATGGGCAGGTAGATTTAGTCTACATTTCACCCATGGACTTAGAGCCTTTCCAGGCCTTCTAGGCTAAGCACCTTTGGACTCAGCAAGCTCATCAGTGAAGGAGAAATAGGTTTGAGGGACAGTCAGCCAGGATTCTGTAGCAAGGACTCTTATGTTGGCTCTGGGCAAGCATCCAGGGTTTCTAGGGTACAAATGCTATACACCCTGAACTAAGCCTGGTACTCAGTTTGCAGGAGCTAGATACAAAATAATCAAGAAATTTGTGGTTGGTTCCTTGAAATTGACCATAGAGTTGGTATTTGTGCCCAGGAAGTCAGGCAATTTTAATGTTCAGCCTCACTTCACCCTACCCAGGATCAGCCTCTCAGCACACCACCAGTAGCCCAAAGTAAGGAATGTCTGTTAGAGCTGGGATCCTCTGGAATGTGGAAGGGCAAGCTAAGGGAGGGGACACTAGTGTTGGTGTGCTTTGGTCTTTTCAGCTTCTTTTCCCTTGGTAATTGGGCAGAGCTCTCCTGCTAGTGCAAGTACCATTTCCTATCTCCTGCCAAGATCTGAGCCCATGTGTTTCTCTGTCACTGGAGCTGCTAAGGAAACTCAGTGATCTTCTGTTTCCTTGTTTTATGTCATGTTTGGCTAGTCCTCTGTAGAAGGTGCCTCCCACACCATTAGCTCTATCTGAAAGGACTGTGAACAGTGAATGAATTCAACCAGAGAGAGGGGATTTGGAAACATCTGGCTGCTGAGAATAAGTGATTGCAGGTATGAGGTCCAAACCACAGATAGAAGAAGGTCCTGCAGGCCATGTGGTAGTAACATCCCAATGATGGCGCTTAGGTTAACTCCAGATGAACGAGCCACTGTCTTTATGCCACCTGGGCAGAGGGCAAACTTCTATTGCATATCTCCTTCATTTCTTTTTTGAAGAAAATGCTTAAAGTCTGAATTTTGATGTATTTGGAAAAAGCAAAGGCCTATGCTAAACACAATAGGCAAATTCTACTCTAGTCATGCAAATCTTATTTGAGTTTGTTTTTAGGTTCTAAATAAAAAACAAAACCAGAAACTGGCTTTCCTGAGATGCTTACAGCATTTGAAACCCCAAAGTTTACCATTTTTCCAGGGACTCTTCTTCCAAACCTCCCCCCTTCACTTTCCTAAGAGACAATAGCCATGATCATTTGGGCCACAACCAGCCCCACATTCCTAAAACCCTGGAAAAACCTGAGTAAAGTGTATATTTTAGCCAGTGAACTTGATCAACTTTTTACAGGAAAACAACCCACCCAAAAATGATTAATTGGAGCAATTTTGGGTCTTGGTAATCAAACTATAAGTGAAGGGGTTGAGGTATAGTTATTACTTTAAATATATAGTTATATATTGTGAAGCTGTTATGAGTCTATTATAAAGACAGTTAATCCTAAAGAAAGATGCGCTGTTGTACCCCTGTGTGATGATGGATACAAAGGGTGTCAGAAAGAAATAAAGGAACGCGAAACAGGAAGAAAAGAGACAGTCACAAGTTCAGAGGCTGGAGACAATACATTTTGAAGAGAGGTCTGACATAAGGCCAGGATAGGGAATAAAGAGAAAATGTGAGCCCTGCTGCAGACCTACAGGACAGCATCACCGAGGTGTTATGTGGTCATTGTAATCAGAAGCCTGACCCAGGACACTAGGAACTGTGGTTAAAGCCAGGTCTCAGAAATGGACTTACTGGCAGTACTCAGACCCATGGACTTGGGCCTATAGAAGCTATGGAAAAGTTGAACTTGTCGGAATGTATGACTATAAAATCTCAAGCTACAGGAGATATAAATGCCAAGATGTTTTGAGAATAGAAAGTTAGGTTTGAGTGGCCTTTCCTGGCAAGGAAAAGGTTAAGATAAGGGCCACTCTGGGGAGGAGGGGAGGAGATAGTGGGGAACATGTAAACTCAATAAACTCATGTGTAAAAAAGCAACTGAGTTTATTAAGGTAGTGCGCTCTTCAGTCCAGAAGATCCTTGTGGTCCCTCTGCTGCAGAGAGGAAGGGCCTATTGGTTTTGGTCAGGCAATACCAGTGCTGATTCAGTCTAGAGGCCTTGAAATGATACAGTGTAGGAGTCTTGGTCATTTTCTCTGCCAGCTAAAGAATTTAAAAAGCAGGAAAGAAAAATCTGAAATTCAACAGGTGGCAGTAGAGAAATCTCAAGTACCACAGACAGCAGTTGAAAAAAGGTGTTTTGGGGTGGGGGTGCGGTAGGAAACACATGCGCAGCAGACACTCAGAGAAAAAGACCCTCTGCAACGCAGAAGGGGAACTTGCAAAATCAAAACGTCCAGTCTCTTCTCAAGGGCTGGGGCTTTTAAAGCTTCTGAAGGCTTTTCCTCTCCTAATTTAGGGTTGGTCAGTTTGAGGAAAGCTAGGACATTTCGTGTCCTGAGCAGGCCTTGAACTTGTTTAGACAGTCCGTCAATGGCAGGCCTTCTAGTAGGAGACAAAAGCCTACAAGGCCTTTGTTTTAAGCTGCCAGGCTTTTTGTCTCAAGTCAGGAGGGTGAGGAAGAAGCTGACCATCTTGGAAATTTGTTACCTTTATTGCCTAGCCATGGCCCCCTCCACCATCTGTCTGCCTACCAGCGAGTCTGTCTCATTACTAGTGTCTCTTTACCACATAGTGCTGGCCTCCATGAGAAATGTGCACATCATTCAACATCCAGTCTTCCCCAGCCAGGGTTCCAGGAGAGAATGAACCCCTACCTCCCCAAGGCAACTACGATGAACTTCTTACCTTACACCGGAAGTCACAGAACACAGCTTGTTTTATGTGCCTATAGTTCATGTGGGAAGCCTAAGGTGAGGTAGGTGATAGTCTGGTGCAGATGTTGGCCCACCAGTGTACAGTCAACAAACCTCTCAGCACTTCCTGAGGGTCAGCCTGAAGGAGGTGGTGGGAAGCATCTAGAAGTGTGCAAACAAGATCTCCCCCTCCACAGCTCCAACTAGATTGCTCCATTCATCGAAACTCTGACACCCCCTCCCAGGATTAAAGCCTTTAATAAGCCAAAGCCCTTGCAAAGCTTTTAACATTTGAAAATATGTGTGTGAGTGTGTGAGTATCTCAGTAATGTTGTCATTAAATTATTATTATTATTTTGTTGTTGTTTTTGTTTTTTTGAGACAGGTTTCTCTGTGTAGCTTTGGAGTCTGTCCTAGAACTAGCTTTTATAAACCAGGCTAGCCTCAAACTCATGGAGGCAGCACTCAGGGAGACTGCTTCTACCTACCAAGTGCTGGGATTAAAAGTGTGTACCACCACCCGGCTCAATTAATTTCTATAAAAAAAAGTTGATTTTTGCTTTCACATGGAAATTACTTCATGGAAAGAATTCAGTGGAGTTGAAGACAGTTGGCTTTTCATTACTTACTAGTCTGGTCATTTTTGCACAGCATTTATTGAATGAGCAAGTGAGAGATAGACTTATAAGTTCTTCACATATACTGAAACTCAGTTGGTGTTTGCCCAACACAATATGTAAGGTTCTGACGATCTTACACCCGAGGAAACTTAGGCCCATAATATATAGAAGACACAGCCAGAAGCACTATGGTAGTTTGAGTGAGAAATGCCTCCCCATAATATTTGATATTTGAACACTTGGTTGCCAGCATGACCTTTTGGGAGGACTAGAGACCTTGAGAGTTTAAAATATTTTGTCAATTCCAGTTTGTTTTCTCTGCTTTCTGCTTGTGACTGAGGAAGCAAGCTCTCAGCTTTGTGCTCCAGCAGCCAGACTGACACGTTCTGTGTGCCTCCCCAACATGATGGACTCTTATTCATCTAGAACTCTAAGCTGAAATAAACTTATTCTGTAAGCTGGTTTTTGGCATGACGTTTCATCACAACATAAAAGTAAGCAATACAAGCACAAAGTAGATAAGTTAGAGCCTGCTTTAGAAGCCAGGTCTTGAATGCTGATGCAGATCTCTTAGGGGACATCAGGAAAATGGTTGCCAGTTAAGGGCTATGAGGCAAAATAGTTGGTTCTATTGTGTTTTACTGTTCCTGTAATATTGCATGGGGTAAGCATCTAGGAGACAGTACCATGGATTTTTATAGAGAAGCTCACAGCTTCTGCTATACCTAGAAACAGTGGAGAGCCCGAGTCAGCACCTAGGTTGAGTAGAAGGTGAGCTAAAGAAAAGAAGGGAGTTCTGAAAGGAGACTTGAGACAGAGTCTTGGGTAGAAAAGGCCAAGACTATGGAGTCCATGCAAGTCAGGATGTCCTCAGGGACACTGAGTAGAAGGAATGCAGAATACACAAGGTCCATCCATACTTAGAGGAGGGGCCACTTCACCTGGAGCTGAAATCTAGAAGCTCAGCATAGAAGAGGCCTGGGGGCTTGAGGGACCAGTAAAGTGAAAGATCATGCCAGCAATGTCTGAGAGACCACGGGAGCCAACATGAGCCATTCTCACAGCGTGGTCACAACCCATGGTGCTGAGACAAACTAACAGAAGGCGCTGGCCCTCCTGTGGAGCACCAGTATTAAGTCGGGCAGCAGAGTTCACTCCGAGGCTTTCATTTAGTCCTGGGTAAGGCCATGAAGTGACTGCTAGTAGAAGGGGATGTAGAACTGAGCTCCAAGAATGTCAGCATTCGAGGAGGGGATGGAGAGGAAACAGCTCACACAGAAACATGAAGAAGACATTGCCAGAGTATGCAGAATGACAGTGCAGATCTGATTCAAAGAAGAAGACATTGGAAACTGGACACAGAGGGAAACTTGGTGGAATAAGAGAAAACTGTTCTTTTGGGACCTTCTACGTAATGAGAAGTTGGATTTCATGTGATAAACAAGTTGGGATTTTTTTTTAAATTTAAAGACTTATTTATTATGTATTCAGTATTCTGTTTGTTTGTATGCCTACAGTCAAGGAGAGGGCACCAGATCTCATTACAGATGGCTGTGAACCATGTGGTTGCTGGGAACTCAGGACCTCTTGGAAGAACAGCCAGTGCTCTTAACCTCTGAGCCATCTTTCCAGCCCCAAACAAGTTAGTTTTTTAGGAAGGAAGTAGGGTGGTAAAAACCCCTTTAGGAAAACAAGTCTAGCAACAGGCTGTAATTGATTGGAAAGTGGGAGGACTGGAAACAGAATGTCCCAGGGACTATATTCTAGGTCCAGGTGAGACCAAGGAGTCAGGGCCTAGAGAGTGAAGGGGAGCAGAGGAGTAGAGATGAAGAGTTGGTAGAGTGCTTGCCTGGTGTGCATGAAGCACTGGGTTTCATCCCTAGCACTGCCTTAGTTTAATTTTTAAAAAATGGACAGTGTAGTACATGTCTGGTGTGCCTATAATCTCAGCACTTGAAAAGTGGGCACAGGATGAAAAAGAAAATACAAGAGAGACAAACGGTGTCTTATATTATTGCAGTTGACTGTTGAGCATACTGACTTCAGTTAGGGAGAACATCATGGTTCCTCTAGGAGAAATGCAGTGAGTTAGAGCAGGAGGATACTGAACTCACTTTAAGGCTCCAGAGAAAGACTGGGCCTGAGGCACTATGTCATCACTAATGGTGATGACAGGGAGTGAGTTTACCATGGCAGGTGGGACAGGGTCCACAAGAAGGAGTCAGAAAAGAGGAGAGTGATTGGAGGTGTCAGTAGAGAGCCAGCTCACTGAATCACAGACCATGAGGGGTTTGGGAGAGTTTAATCAGAGAAGGGGGCAGGGCAAAAACCAGAGGCCAGGCAAGGTCTATGGGCCTCGGAGGGGTGGATGGTGACATACTCATGTAACTTCTTAGTGTGTAGTCAGCTCGGGCGTCCTTAAATTACCTCCATAGCACCCTGCTAGCCTTCAGACCTGTCTCGCTGCTCCACCTTCAGCTCTCACTGGTCTCTGCCTTCAAGAGCATGACAATATTAAATGGTAGTATGGCCCCCAATACAAACTAGCCCTTCAACAATGAAGAAAAGCTGGAGCAGTGTGTGAGGAAAGCAGAGCAGAAACAGGGCAAGCAGTGCTGTCTCAACTGGAAGAGCTAGAGAAGAGAGGAAGAATAACTGAGAAACCCCTCCAGTGTGGGATAAGCTGGTGCTGTTGCCGAGGGAGACAGACTCACTCTTGCAGATTCCCACGCACCTGCCGCCCACAGCCACCTGCCAGATGAGGCAGTGGAACCCTTCCCTGGACTGGGCTG
Organism: Dicrostonyx torquatus; assembly: GCA_028555095.1. Taxonomy (NCBI): domain Eukaryota; kingdom Metazoa; phylum Chordata; class Mammalia; order Rodentia; family Cricetidae; genus Dicrostonyx; species Dicrostonyx torquatus. The sequence continues at coordinate 305,811 of JAQHUG010000479.1, read as the reverse complement.
ACCAGCTAGCTTCCTCTGCACTGGAACTTATTTCTTTGATCTGAATGGAAGGTAGACCTTGACTGTCTCACATGTTGTAAAATTTGTTCATGCTGTGTGTACTTCCCGCTCTCCTCCTGGTTCACGTCTACTGTAACTGTCACCACTTAATGAGTGGTTGATACCATTAGCAGGATCCTGTGGGTCATAAGAACTCAGTGACTCACTCATCAGCACCTTAGCTCCAGGCTTAGGGCTCGGATTCCTAGAGACTCTTTCTAATCCAAGTGAGTACCTCCCAAGCATAGGTGTCCTTGTGTGAAGAGACTGTTGTCACATTGCTCTTTGTGGCCTGTGGATGTGAAGCTCCATGCGATCAGAGAGGAAGCATCAGGTGGCCCCTAGAAACCTGGTGTTGGCAAGGATTTAGCAACCACCCTGTTTAACTTCCCAGAGGGATCCCTTAAGCAGCACTTATTAATAACCGTTCTCTTGGTTTAAACTGCTCCCCAAAATAAATATTGAATCGGTGATCCAAGTATGTTGATATTACTGGGGATACCAAGATGAACACAGGATTTTTACTGGGGGTGGTTTCACCGTTAATTAGAATTTCTTAGACTTATGTGTACATGGCACTCTAGCCCTCTCTCCTTCTGAATATTCACTTTCTTGATGTCTGCCATACCAAGAAGCAGCAGATAGTGAGACCAAGTAACAAGCTCCAAAAACCCAGAGGTCACACCAAAGCTAAATGCACCAAAAACTCCAGAGATTTGTGGGGTTTTTTGTAATCATATTTAACCTAAGGAGTTACATTTGCGTCACAGCAATTGGATGTGAAGCTTGTGCAGTTAGGCCTGTGGTTAGCAGCATGAACCTGGCTGTCTGAGTGCCCTCAAGATTATGAATTGCTTCTTTGACTTTGTCATTCGCCAACTTAGCTACGTAGACATACTGTTCCTGCAACAAAGAAATGGGCTTGCGGGCAGTGGTGGTACATGCCATTAATCCCAGCACTTGGGAGGCAGAGGCAGGCAGAGCTCTGTGAGTTCAAGGACATCCTGATATATAGAGCAAGTTCCAGGACAGCCAGGGCTACACAGTGAGACCTTGTTTTGAAAAACAAAGCAAAACAAACCCCCCCCCAAAAAAACAAGCAAACAAAAAGAAGAAGAAAAAAATGGCCTCAGAGGCACAGCAAATGTATTCTACTCCTACCACCTTTGGGAAGAGAAAAAAACCTTCCTTCTTCCTCTGTGTAAGGGGCAAAGCCTTACTATGACATCATAAAAGAGATCTCACCACAGATCAGGCAATCTCAAGGTAGTTTCTGAAGCACTGGAGATTATGTCCTCGGTCACTTGTCATCTGGGCTTCTCAGTAACTGTCTTTACAAAGAGGCCAAGAGCCGCTGCTTCTGTAGGCCTGCTGGTCAACCCTCTGTGTGGTGGTACACGGGCATGATTCACCTCAGCATCTCTGAGTCCTCTCCATGTTAACAACTTTAAGCAGCCTCAGCATGGTATTTCTCAATCACTCTTGTTTAAAGGAAGATGCACTCTTGTTTAAAGAAAGGAGACCAAATAAAAACTTGTCCACTTCAGGACTGTGGCACAGATGACCAGAATGGTTTCCACTCAGACATCACTTGCCCTTGTACTGCCCTAGCCTTGTGGGCCCCTTCTTGTTCTCTTGAACATTCCTTGTTTCCCCACCTCTGGACCTCCTCCTAGGCTACTTTCTCGCCTACAGCTTCCTTCTTTTCTCTCTGCTCTGAAGTCTTTCTGCCTGATCTTGACTCCTTAAATTCTGTTTTCTCCAGCCAGTGGCAGCATTCCCTCATGACCACTGGAGTTTAAGCTCCATAAGAACAAAGAATTTTCTTGTACATGCCCGAATACTCAGTGTCCAGCACCTAACAAATGTTTGGTAAAATGCTTAATAAGTAAGAGAGAGAGAGAGATCATTCCCTCTGGCCCTCCATGTGTCACTGTGCTGTGTGCACAAATCAATCGCTAAAATTTGTGAAAACAAAAATCATGGCTTAGTGTCACTTCTAGAAGAGAGTCTCGAATGTCCTGAAAGCTTAATAACTATGGTGACTCGGGTCACCACAGTGCTCACTGTCTTTAGGGGAACAGGGCAGCTCATCTGAACCACTCACACTCTCCTAGAAAACTACCCTGGAGTGAATTTTCAGCAATCCAAGGTCTTGTCTTCCCTGCTGAACTCTTGCCCACTTGGACAGGATATTCTTGAGAGCATGGTATATTAACCCTGAATTCTTCCAGAACTTTATAAAAGCTACAGAGAATTGTTCACATCTCTGGTTGGCTGGTTAATTCCTGAGTAAGCCACTCTCAAAACTGATTAGAATTCTCTTTCAAATACGTTATTGGGAGAAGGCCAGAAAAGGGTATATTATTCTATCTTGTAGGGGGGGAAATCCAGCAGATAGTCACAGAGCTGTGGCGCCAGAGCCTTCCTTTCTTCTGTTATTGTAAATTATTGCTGTAGTAGAAAGCCAGATTTGCAGCGAGATAGAACATCACACTTCCTCTCAGCACAGTCTTACGTAAGAAAGCCTTCATAACTAGCCGTTGCTATGAAAGTGTATGCTGTTGAATGTAAGTGCAGTCATTGTCTTACATGCTTTCTACATTCTAAGCTATCCCTTGCCTCTGGGACAGATGTTGAATGCATTTTCCTTTTGTTTAGTAAAAGAAAACTAATTTTGGAAACACAGGCTTGGTGGCACATATTTGTAATCCCAGCACTCCTGAGGCTGTATGTAGCAAGGGGAACAAGGATTTGAGAGCCACCTGAGCTACAGAGTTCTAGACTAGCCTGCCTGGGAAGGGGAGGATAGCAAAGAAAACTAATTTTGTAACCCTCCAAAGTGCCCATCATAGAGATAAAACAGTAATTACTTTTAGATATTTTACCTGTCTCCCTGCATCTAGTCTCTCTCCTACCCATCTCAGAGTCTGAGTGCTGGTAGAGCCAGATGGTGCAGTCTGCCAGCTGATGAAACTGCAGCAGGTGGCTCACAAGGGAGCCTTTTAAGAGGGCAACACCAGTATCCCGTGATCATCATTGCTGTGAATAAATATGCACACTAAAATTGCTGAGCCTTTGATTTTTGTGAGAAGCTGGAAATCCCTACTCTTAGGATGTATAACATGAGTTCTAAATGTTAAAAATCCTTTAACCTCACCCCTTGGGAGGCAGAGGCAGATGGATCTCTGTGAGTTCACCACCAGCCTGGTTACAGAATAAGTTTCAGACCAGCCAGGGCTGTGTAGAAAGACCTTGTTAAAAAAAAAATTAAATCTTGAATATGACCAAAATATATACATGTGGAAATGCCATAATGAAATCCATTATTATATAAAAGCTAGTATATGCTGATAAAATTTTTAATAAAAATTTTTTAAATAGTTTAAGTTTTATGCAGGTCAAATTGTTAATGTCTGTGTTGGGTTCTTTTCGTAGAGAAGCAATTTGCAACCTTCTTCCTGCCCTTTTGGTTCTGCCAGCTTTTAGGTGTTTGGGAGTCCTCAGCGTCATTGGGATTGTACTACCCATTCTTAGAAGGTATTTAAGTGATTTCAGTCAGGACAGGGACTAAGTGGAGCCTGGCACAAGTATCTGGGCTGCTCCACTGAGGCTGGCTGGGAGAGTAAATATAGAGTTGCTTTTGCACAGATCTGCTCTCGTAGAAGCAGAGCATTCCTACGCATGGACATGAGCCACGACTATGGGACAAATTGCCCTAAACTTAGTGGCTTGTGCAGTAAGTGTTAATCATCTCAGTTTCTGGGGGTCAGTAACTTGAGAGCAACTTGGCTTAGAGGGTCCTGGCTCAGTTTTGGGAGACTATAACCTACTAAACCCTCAGCTAGGGCTATAAACACTTAAAAACTGGCAGGGATGTGGGATCTGCTTCTAAAGAAGCTCTCGTGACTGGCAAGCTGGTGCTGGCTGCTAGTATGTGCTCATTATCCTCTCTACATGGCCACTGCTTTCTCCTATAGCCAATGGTTCAAAACTCAACAGGCTAGAAGCAAGTGTCTTTTTATGACTAACCTCACAAATCACACATCATTATTTCTGTGATATTTTATTGATTCCACACATTTAGCCTACTTGCTATAGTGGGGTACCTGATAAGGAGATGTGGACTATCACAGGCCATCTTAGAGGCTGGCTGTCACTGCTGTGACCCTCCGTAAATTCTTTATAAACACACATCCAACATTAAAAGGAGTCTTCCAAAGAAACCTAAGAAAATAACACACATATCACAGCAATTTTTGTTTCATTTCCCAGCATTTCTAAGACCAACCTCAGAAATTAAATCCCCTACATGTATATATAGCCCATCTCACAAATGCCTTCTCTGGAACTATCTACAAGTAATTTTTTTTTAAGTCAAAATCCTGCTCATACTATCACTTAGAGCAGTGGTTCTCAACCTTCCTAATGCTGTGACTCTTTTTATATAGTTCTTCCTGTTGTGTGACACCAACCATAAAATTGTTTTCATTGCTACTTTATAACTGTAATTTTGCTAGTTATGAATTGTAATGTATCTATCTATGTTTTTCAGTGGCCTTAGGCGACCCCTATGAAAGGGGAGACTCACAGGTTGAGAACCACTGACTTAGAGTGATAAATTCAGGTGTACCCTCTGCTCCCAGACGGAGTGCTAATCAGCTGACCCTGTCTTCTCTATGGGGTATTTCTTGAATATTCTTTGTGAGCATGTTCTCTCAGTTACTCTAGGATGCCACTTCTACTGAGCTTACTGGTTGTTGCTTGGTTGGTTTGTTTTTCTTTTTCAAGAAGGTGGGAAAGTGTAAGCAGGAATGATGGGTACTTATATCAGAGGCAGTGATGCAAGCTAGAGAATAATGGCCAGTTTGGGGCTACATTCCAAAGTCCACTACACAAAGCCTCATTGCCATCTCATGTCAGTTAATTGGAGAAGTGGGATCCCCCAGTTTCTGCCATGGTGTCCACTCTGGTACTACTGTCTGATCCACACACCAACTCAAAGACCACAGTATCCACTCTGGTACTTCTGTCTGATCCACACACCAACTCAAAGGACAAGACAGGTGAGTGTTGCTGATGTTCTCAAACACACACACTTCAGGCCCCAAGCTGCTATAGCCTCTTTCAAGAAGACGCTTTATTTTCATTTTAACAAGATTTAGCTTGAATAAAAATGCTAAGGGGTGGTGGTGGTGGAGAGATGGCTCAGTGGTTAAGAGCATTGCCTGCTCATCCAAAGGTCCTGAGTTCAATTCCTAGCAACCACATGGTGGCTCACAACCATCTGTAATGAGGTCTGGTGCCCTCTTCTGGCCTGCAGACATACACACAGACAGAATATTGTATACATAATAAATAAATACAAACATACAGACAGAATATTGTATACATAATGAATAAATATTTTTAAAAATGCTAAGGGGAAGGAAAGGTGCCCCAATATTATTTCCCCCTAGGGGAATTCCCCAACTAGTAGCCAGTTCTTGTTTGTTCAATAAACAAAACCAAAGGCTGAGAATTGAAGGTCACCACTAGCAACATTGTGTGGGTCCTGTAACATTTGGATGTATACGTGGGGAAACACTGTGTGGGCCCAGTCCCTGAAGCCACCCACCCTGACAGAGCCACCAAGTCCTGGTATTAGTAACTGGAAATGAAATGTACAATTCATAAGGCCATGGTGGTGTGCAATCTGTGGTGGGGGGTGGTAATTATAGAACTGAGAAATGAACTGCAGTGTGGAAGCAGCCTTTCTAGGGGAGAGGCTGTATGATAGATGGCCTGCATTGTTCTTCTGACCTTTCCCTGAACTTCCCTTTAGAAGAACAGAGGAAATACACTTCTGCCATTTCCCATATTATTTTTGAATCATACCTTAAGATGCCCACCCTTAGCATTTTTGGTTTTCCACTGGGAGTTTCTCTCCTGTACTTTGCTGTACAATGAAAAATATAATCACTAGGTTCTGCCCTAGTGTTAATACAGAATATAGAAGCTACACAAATATTTGTCCATACTGGACATAATGCTTATGGGGAAAGGGAACTCAGTGGCATCCACTCCCTCTGTCCCATTTTCCCTGCCAAGCAGAGAAATCAGGGAATGGCCTTCAGTGATGATGCCAAACTCAGGAGGAAGGAGGGCAGACCTAAACCTGCAACCAGACAATAGAATCCTTTGGTAGATGGGAGGGTGTAAGCAGGAGTGGTGGGACAGTGATGCAAGCCTGGAGGATAATGACCAGTATGTCCTGACCTTAGCTGACTCTCCAGTGCTTTACTCTCACAGGCCATCTGTTCATCTGGTCATGGAAGCCCAGAAAGAGAGAGACGGATGAGTCCACCTCACTGGTCTTTTCTTTATTAGTATATATTAGTTATACAAAATAAGAATTATGCTCTTTCCCTTTGGGGGAGGGAGAGAGCATAGGTTAAAACAAAGTCTCACTGTGTGGTTTAGGCTTACCTGGAGCTGGCTGTGCGATTCTCCTACCTCTGCTTTTGCCTGTATCTCAGGGCTGGGATTATAGGTGTACACCAGCATGCTCTGCTCCACTAAGACCTTTACAAAGGAGCATATAACATATTTTGATCATATTCGCCCCCAATTTTGATTACTCTTTCCTACCCTTCCCTGCGCTAGCTGGTCTCTTCCTCTTCCCAAAAGTAAAAGCCTTCCCTTTTACTTTTCCTACTCTGATAGTTTTTTGTTTAGTTATAGTTGTTATGGTTATTTGAGTCTAGATTCTTCGTGAGATAAGACATGATACTAAAGCCATGTATCCTACACTGAAGCCCTGAAGCAGGAGCATTCTAAAGAGGGACTCTTATGCCCCTCCCTTTTTCTATCAGACTACTGCCTTCTTTAACTTGCAAAACTGGTATGTTTAACAGGCATAAGGGAGTTGTATCTTGGAGCTGCCCTCCAAAGAAAAGATACTAAAGGCTCCAAAGTCCACTACACAAAACCCTTTTATCTATGATAGGAATGGATTTAAAACAAAAATTCTGCAAGGCCTAGGACAGGTTCACACAACCGAAGACTCCAAGAGTGATATTTAAGACTATTTTCCTTAATCTGTACTTGAATAAAATACTGAGAGTGTTTTATATGGAAGCCATCTGGAGCCCAGCCCCTCTTACCCCCAGGAAAAGGCTTGTTAATTTGTCTCACAGCTAAATTTTCGTATGTCTTAGCCTTTGGCTCATGGCTTTGTAAAAATGGTAAGGTGACCACTGACTTGGTGGGGAGGATATTAGACACACACACACACACACACACACACACACACACACGCACACGCACACATGCACACACTTGACCAAAGTGCAAATGAACCCATTTTCTGTTCCCTAATGTCTTCAGAGTGCAGAGACTGAGGCAGGTGGGAATGGATCTACTTGCCTCTGTAACAATTGCCCTGAGCTGAGTTTCTCTTGTTTGATGTGATAGTCTCCAGTTCCATCCATTTTCCTACAACAACATAATCTCATTTTGTATGGCTGAGTAAACATCCATTGTGTATCTACCAGGGCTTCTTTATGCACGTGTTTGCTGAGAGCAATTAGGTTAACCAACCAAGAAGACTTCTGTGGGATTTTTATCCAAGCCAGAATTTCTAACAAGGCAAGGTTTCATTTAGCTTCAGAATTGACTCTCAGTTGAATCTTCAGAGTATTTGGGAGTTATGTTAATTTTCTTTCTTTTTCAAGTCAGTTTTTAAGGCCAAATGAAAAAGAACGTGATGGTTCTAGGCGAGAACCTTCCCACCTGGAGCTGCTGAGTTTGGTGAGTTGTTTGTCAGTTGTTGCTGAGTACCTGCTGTGCACAGTGCTATGCCCAGCACAGAGTCACCAGCACTGCCTCAAGAAATCAGTGGGGTTCTGTCTCCCTAAGGCATTTCTGTCCGCAGAGTGCAGGACAGACATTGCCTCCTGCTCTCAGGAGGCGTGCGAGACAGACCCTACTGGCTAGTACAGATGCTGTTGCAAGCTCTTCTTCTTTGGGAGCAAGGAAACATAAGTCTTCATTTTGGGATTGTGGCCATCATTTCAAATATTATTCAATGGGGAAGTAATTAGATGATTTTTTAAAAAGATTTTCTATCTAGTCTCCTCACCCCCTTTCTCTGTTACTGTTCTTCATCTCCAGATGTGTGTATATATGGTACATGCACATGTTCATGCATGTTCTTTTTCCCTACCACCAAATCAGTTTGTACATATGTTTTTAAGTGTATAAACTACCCATGTCATACTTCTACTAAAAGTAGATACTTCGTTTTTGTTTGATTTTTTTTGTTTCTTCTGCAATTTCCTGTATTATAAAGTAAGAACTCAAAGAGTTTGCTCAATCCCTCCCCCTCTTTCATTAAAAAATTATCAGAAACTGATGTTTGGCTCCTTCTCCACATAGTCACGTTAGTGTGGTAGGAGAAAAAGGTGCTTGACTGAACCATCGTCATCACAACCATCATTGTGAACGAAGGCAGGTAGTATCTGTTCACACCTCCCACTTCCTGCTATAAGGCTCTGCTGGGTACCAGAAGGTGCAATGACGAGATGCGGAGCCTGTGGCCCCAAGATGCTTCCAGTCTAGATGCAAGGCTGACTAGATTTTTCTCATTTAAGAAGATAGGTTATCAGTGAAAGTGGGATGCAATTCTAATTTAAGTGGGAATATAGAAGAAAGCACCTCCTCTTGGTAAGGGGAGAGCTCTGGAGGAGACAAGGTCTCAGTGAAAAGCCTTGCAGAGACAGGAAAGGGGGGGGTTCCGAGACACAAAGCTGTGCTGAATGGGATGGAGGCAATGACAGGAAATGAGTGTGTTTGGTGGTGAATACTGCCTCTTAGCCCTCCATACCGTCTTTCTGTATAAGTCCCTCCTATTTCTCGCCTCTCCACTTCTCATCCCTAGTACCCACCAGTTAGCTCACTCTGCTACAATAATGTTTGGTATTCATGAGAACAAAATGAACACTCTTGCTGAATGTTGCTCCATTCCAAAGGCCTGCCTGCAGTCCCACCTCTTGGATTGCAAAAGAGGTCTCATTGTTATAATAAAACCAGCAGTTTATGGGAACATAGGGCAATGGTATTGCCACCTGGGGGAATAGCTCAGCATCTTATACGAACAGAAAGATCTTCTGTGTTCTGCTTAGTTTGCTGTGGGTGTTCCAGGATTCAGTGGCTGTCACCAGGGCATAGAAATGTCATCCATCCCTGTAGGGATTAAAGGTTCGAATCACATTCAGATTGCCTACCTGCTACACTTCTGCACCCCCTAGTGACAGATTTAAAGAGGCAGTTGAGTGTTCTTGGGGACCAAGACAAACAAAGCGAATTTGGGTTTAGTTTTGTTTGTTCCCTCTACTCCCCCAGCGCTTGAGTATTGAAAGTTATCCCTTAAATAAGATGCTCTTGGCTAGAATTTATAACCCCCTTGTCCAGCAGAACACTCCTGTTCCTAACTTCTGCTGAAGCAACCAGCCAACAATTGTGAGAGCTCTTCTCTTATCGTGACCCTTGGCAAATCTCAGGGGACATACTGTGAGACAATGAGCCATGGTTAAGCCTGTTCTGTGGGCATTTACTTCCTTGGACTTGAAGGGCATGCTCTTGAAAGTCCCCTTTGCAAGTGTGGTTTCCTGGCAAAGCCAGGATCATGTGCACTTTCCTGAGAGCTGGCCTCATCCCTGTGGCTCATCTAGACTCATGAATGCCTGCTTGCTTGGAGATAGCCACATCCTGTGCTTACTGGGTCAGCATACCCAATCAGCTAGCTCCTGGGTTCTGCTGAGAACTTGCTCTACAGGATGTTAGCAGGCTTTGGCCCTTGGTTCTTAGTAATCCTCTGCTTGAGATACTGAACAGAAAGAAACTTGTGGTGCTTTCCCTGCCAATGCAGTGAATCGCCTCCATGTTCTGTGGGGTCTTTTTCATAGCTCATGTTTCTGGCTTCTGTTCTCTGAATTGGTCTGATTCCAGTCAGTGACACCAAATGTACCTCCATTTCCAAGAAGGAATAATTTTCTATTGTTAGAGTCCTCTGTTTAATTACTAATCAGCAGCAATAAATAGTGGCTTGCTATTTAACCCTACAATGACCAGATGAGGGTGGAAGGAAATGAGCCTTGTCTGTGGTGCAGTCACTTGTCTACGGGTTTGAGATACAGAGGCCTCTCCAGGCCAGGCCCAGGACGCTATGGGAAGGAAAGTACTGACACTCTTCTGCTCATGTTCATTTACCCAACAAACATTTACTGAGTACTCAGAATGAACCAGTCGAAGCTAAATGTTAAAGCAGTGAGATCGTGACATTTAAATCAGTAAAGTGTCACGTAGGTAATATCACTGTTTCGGTGTGCTTTTTGTCTGAGGTAGAAAGTGAGCCCTTAAATACTAGGTTCACATGGAAGAAGCTGTCCCTTCCATGACATGACATCCCATTTTCACTCTGTTGGTAACTTCAGTGTGTGTCACCAGGTCGAATATTGGGAAATGCTGTTTGTGCAGTGAATCCATAGGAATTGAAACTCTGAATTTCCTCCCAGGGTAAAGGAAAGAGGGGTTGCGTCAGAAAGCTGTGTGACAGCAGGTGACAGAGGTGTTTGAGTTGGCCCTCCCCAGTATCAGCAGGTTTTCCTGTGGAAGCCATAACTGCACACTTAGTTCTCAGCTTTAGTCAACAGATTTAACAAAGCAGAAGAACAACTTAGACGAGGAACTGTGAGGAGATGTCACCGAAAGCCCATGGCTCTGTCTGCTTACCTCTGTTCTTTCAAGTTTCTTCTTACACAGCCTGTGTGGAGTTTCACGAGGCTGGGGATCTACTTCACCCATCTTGTGTGTCTGCGGCATAAAGAACAGGCTGCAGAGCCCCTTTAAGGAGGAGGGACAGTGTGTAAAGGACAAGAGGATCTTGACATTCTGGGACGCTCTTTGCTGTAGTTGTCTTTGCTTTCTAATCATTTTTGTTGTGTATTTCTCTGTATGTGTGCATGTGTACACAGTGAACACACCACGTTCTCTCCCTCTCGTTTTGGTGTGACCATGTGAAGGCCAGAAGTCAGCTTCAGCTGTCACTCCTCAGGAGCCATCCCATGTTTTGAGACAGGATCTCTTGTTGGCCTGGAACCTCTGGTTAAGCTGGAACTCTCTAGTTAATTAGATAACCCCAAGGGTCCGCCTCTCTCCACTCTCCTACACTGGGATTACAAACATGGGTTACTACTTCTGGGTTTCCATACAAGTGCTAGGAATCAAACTCAGGTCGCCTTGCTTACGTAGCAAGCACTTCGTGTGCCGAGCCAACTCTTAGCCCTGCTGTATACTTCTTTGTGTCTGTCTTTCTCAACAAAAGTGAAACAAGGTTTTTGGGATTTTTTTTTAAACTATTACAAGAACCTGGAATTTTATAAGTGAAAAACAAATCACCATGTGAACGCCAGCAGATCTCATAATTTGGTGTCCTGGCCTAGCTAGTAACTAACTGCCCACTAGCATTGGTTGAGTATATAGTTTGGCAAACGGCCCTGGCATAAAGCTTACCCTGGTGCTGCAGTCCTGGGCAGGCTCCCTCCAGCAACTTGACTTCCTGGTAAAATACCATAGACTGGAAGATTTAGGCCACTGGGCCAGAAACAAGCAATGTAAGCACAGAACTGCCAGGAAGGTGAGGATTCTGGGAGATGTTTGTGAGATGAACCATTGTGGTTTTTCCTAGAAAGGATCAAGTTGTTTCTTCCTAGGAACATTTCCCAGTGAGATATGCACTCATAGTCAGGAATTTGTTTTTATTTTTTCCTCTTTCCCTTCTTCCTTGGTTTTTACATGTTGTAAGCCAAATTAGTGAAAAATACATGTCTCTAACTGTGTGTTTGCTCTGTTTTATCTCCTCTACCACATAGTTGCACGTTGGAATGCTAGTGTCAGAATGTATCGTGGACATCTGAGAGCTGGCTTCAGTCCACCAGTACTATTAGAGGCCTTTGTGTTATAGTCAGTTTGTGTTCCAGAGCCAACTTTTTCTTCCACATGTAAGCACGGAACTAAAGTTTGAATTGGATGGTGTCCTTGGCAGAGATGGAGTATCCCTAGGAATCAAGGATTAGCATCGAAAAACACATGTGTATTAGTGCACACAGGGGAAAGACTCTTTCAGCGCTAACACTGCCAATACAAATCAAAACAGCTACCCCTCTGGTTTGCTGAAGACATTGTATCTTAAAAAAAAAAAAAAAAATCTCTGGTTGACCTGGGACAAGCCAGGCTTGCATCACTGTTTATTTTTTTAATTGATTTATTGAGCTCTAAATTTTTCTCTGTTCCCCTCCCTGATTCTCCCCTCCCCTTCAACCTTCTCCCATGGCTTCCATGCTCCCAATTTACTTAGGAGATATTGTCTTTTTCTACTTCCCATTTAGATTAGATACATGTAAGTCTCTCTTAGTGTCCTCATTGTTGTCTAAGTTCTCTGGGATTGTGATTTGTAGGCTGGTTTTCTTTGCTTTATGTCTAAAAACCACTTATGAGTGAGTACATATGAAAATTGTCTTTCTGAGTCTGGGTTACCTCACTCAGTATGATGTTTTCTAGCTCCATCCATTTACCTGCAAATTTCAAGATGTTGTTATTTTTTTCTGCTGTGTAGTACTCCATTGTGTAAATATACCACATTTTCCTTATCCATTCTTTGGTCGAGGGGCATTTAGGTTGTTTCCAGGTTCTGGCTATGACAAACAATGCTACTGTGAACATAGTTGAGCACATGTCCTTGTGGCATGATTGAACATCCTTTGGATATATACCCAAAAGTGGTATTGCCGGATCTTGAGGAAGGTTGTTTCCTAATTTTATGAGAAATCGCCAGCCATACTGATATCCAAAGGGGCTGTACCAGCTTGCACTCCCACCAGCAATGCAGAAGTGTTCCCTTTATCCCACAACCTCTCCAGCATAAGTTGTCATCAGTGTTTTTGGTCTTGGCCATTCTTACAGGTATAAGATGGAATCTCAGAGTTGTTTTGATTTGCATTTCTCTGATGCCTAAGGACGTTGAGCATTTCCTTAAGTGTCTTTCAGCCATTTTAGATTCCTCTGTTGAGAGTTCTCTGTTTAGGCCTGTACTCCACTTTTTTTTATTAAATTATTTGTTCTTTTGATAACCAGTTCCTTGAGTTCTTTATATATTTTGGAGATCAGCCCTCTGTCTGATGTGGGGTTGAAGATCTTTTCCCATTCTGTAGGCTGTCATTTTTGTCTTGTTGACCATGTCCTTTGCTTTACAGAAGCTTTTCAGTTTCAAGGAGGTCCCATTTATTAATTACTTCTCTCAGTGTCTGTGCTGCTGGGTTTGTATTTAGGAAGTGGTCTTCTATGCCAATGCATTCAAGTGTACTTCCCACTTTCTCTTCTATGAGGTTCAGTGTGGCTGGCTTTATGTTAAGATCTTCATTTCTACAGATGCAGAACTGTTTTCCTGGCAGCCTTGCCTGTAAACCAAGAATAAATTCTCTGTCTAGGTGGTACCCTAAGGTGTTCTCTAGCCCTTTCTGTGTAGGCTATTTTCTACTGATATCTTGTGTTTCTGGCTCTATTTCCTCTCAACTCGCCTTTTCCTTTCCACCCTTAGATTTCTGCTGATGTTTCTTGGTCTCTATGTTGCTTTGCTGTAGTTCCATGCCTTTACTCCAGGTCACCAGTCTCAGCAGTGGCTCAGAACTCATGACAGTATTGCCAAGTCTCCTTAGTTTTGCAATAGAAACTTAAGATTTAACAACCCGTCTGAAATACAATTTTACATTTTGATTGCTTCTGCCCCAGCCATACTAAGGTTACTTTCAATCTACATATATTTGTGGGAACAGACTTCTTCACTGCAGTTCAATTTGAGTACACCTTATTATATTAGTGATTATAAAATAGTAGGGACTAATACAGTTTCTTGCTTCCAAGGAGTTCAAACTGCTTTATAATTCTACTGGCCATAATTTATCTTCATGAGCTACTATACCGACAAGAGAAAAAGTAAGATTAATAATCACATTTTATAGAGGGTGAAATAAAACTAGGAGAAATTGAGTCGCATTTTCCCAGAAATGCTCAGCCCTCCCTGGGCTCTCTAAATGAGCTGCAGACTGATCACCCATATCAGGAATGCATGTGAACCTTGCTTTATCCGAGCACTGTGAACAAGGGTAAGACCTTGATTCTGGGCCACTGCTTAGCTGAGGCTACTGGAGTGAGCAGAATATGTGCCTGACTTCTGCATCAAGACCTCTGCTGCACTGAATGTTGGGAGCACACACAGGATCGGCTCTCTCCACTGGATCCTTAGGCTTCTTCCCTGGGCTTTGTTCCCAGGGCATCACTCTGGCATCACAACTACCAGCTTGATAGGAGGACTGCCCACAGCACAGGACAGGTGCTGCATTTTCAGTCCTAGCCTTGTAGCTTTGTGCATGCTGCTGCCATGTGTATTGCCAAATCAATGGAAGACTGAGGTCTAGGCCCAGCTCTGCTTCTGGAGTGAGGTGAGCGGTCTGTGGCTGTGGGTTCCAGTGTGTAAGAAGAAAAGGCGCCCTTGAGATGACGAAAAGGAGCAAGGGAAGTAACAGTGTTGAGCACATTCCTAGCCTGAGTGAGGCACTGGGTGGAATTCAGAGCACCAAAAATGAAAACAGAAAAGGGGTGTTCTTTTTGTTTGATTGCGGCCATATAAATTAAGATTGTCAGGAGGTGGTGGCATGCACCTTTAATGCCAGCACTTGGGAGGTAGAGGCAGGCAGATCTCTGTGAGTTTGAGGACAGCCTGCTCTACAAGAGTTGGTTCCGGGACAGCTAGGGCTACACAGTGTTGTTTGAGTGCCATGCTTTGCCCTAGATAGACCTTATGTGAAGTGTTTTCTACCATGCTCTGTTTAATCTTCTCTCTGGCACCTCATTCCAGAATGAGGTGTATAGCCAGTGTCTAATAACACTAGGATTAGACCCATGGACACGGGGCTCCTGGCTGCAGTCTTCACGTCTCTCTTGGAGGCCAGCCTCTGCAGGGTCACATGATCTGGACTGATCTAGGAATAACTTAACTCTTGTGCAGTCAAGAGAGTAGTGGAGCTAAATATCAAAGCTTTACTGATTGATGTGTTGAAAGTGACAGATTTTTTTTTTAATTTCTCATAGACCAATGGAGTGCTCAGTGTCCTGTGATGGTCATGTTGGAAAGGAACAGTAGCTCTCTTTCTTAGGAACAATTTTGTCTGATAATTCATATATGTGTTTAAAGTATTTTTGATGTCCCAAAATAGTAATGAGATTCTTTACAATGGTTGCATGAGGTGGTACAATGGAGGTGAAAGTGTGAAGCAGCCATGTCAAATGAGTGATCCACAGAATAGAGATCCATGGTGTGCAGGGCACCACCCTGAGAACAGAAACAACCTCCATGGAATGTGACACAGCCCTCCCAAACCTGGGGAAGCCAGGGCAGTGTGTTTCTTGTCACAGCAGTTGCCAAGATGATGCTACCAACCTTGGGGGGAACTGCTGGGGAGCTGCATTTGGCAGTCGTTCCTTCTAAAAATGTGTAGTAAGTGCCTTCCATGCCTCAGGCACTGGCAATACAGCCGTGACACAGGGGAGGAATACTCACTGCCTTGCCACGCACCAAGACTCTGCTCAGACCTCTTGTGGGAAGCTCCCAGCTCTATCTTTCCTCTCCCAGTTTGCCATTCTTCATATCCTATGTACACATTTCGTGTGGTACAGCTGTGCTGTCTGATGAGGCTGCCTCTGACTAGACAGTGACCTCTAAAGGAGCCCCAGAGTTTGGTTCATTGTTTGATCTTCAGCCCCAGCATAGTGCCTGGCACATAGTAACACTGAATAATAGTGGCTCATAGCTGAATATTTGAATAAGGGAGCTAGTGAGTACAGCTGAAGCCAAAGCCCAATTTGAATGACCACTGGTCAGACTGCTTCATGAAATAGTGGACACTATGACGGCCATTGAGCATGTGTCAGAGAAGCAGAACAGAAGGAAACAAACTTTAGAATTGACCTGTGAGCCTCCCATGAGCTCAGAGCCTTGTTGTTTAACAGCACGGGAACAAGGTATCTGCAGAATCACAGCAGAGTGGACTCCTAGTCCCAAGAATTGCTGGCAATCAAAGAAAAGAGGCTTTTTTTCTATTTTTTTCTAATAATAATAATTTTCTAATAGTAAATTTTATTTACTATTATTTGTGCTATGTGTGCCATACCATACATGTGAAGATCGGGGGCAATTATGTGTCAGTTCTCTCTTTCCACCTTTACCCTGATTTCAGGATCAAATTCAGGTTGCTATAGGCTTGCATGGCAAATACCTTTACCTGCTGAGCCACCTCACTGGCCTGAGAAGTATCTTTCTTTCCTGAGGATTCAAATAGCTATTGAAAGAGCAGCTCCAGTGTATGTAGTTTGGAGTCTAAAATAAATGAGACACAGGCCTTGTCCTTGCAGATTTAAAACAGGACAGATAGGCAAATGTGTTAATGGATCAAAAATAGCAGAATTTATTCTTTTATTGGATACTATAATTTAGTCAGGCATAGAGACAGGTGAATCTTTGTGAGTTCAGTGCCAGCCAGAGCTATCGTGAGCTAGCCAATGAAACCCCGCTTCTCTATATAGAACTTTTAATGTCTTGTTGAAATGTAAGAAATGGCTTCCATTTTTTTAGGTGCATTTTTAACATATATGTTTAAAGGATTTATGCTGTCCCAAATAATCACAGGGAGATTTCTTTAGGATGGTTTTTTGTGGGTAGCAGATGCTCAGTTAATATCTCTTGGACCAGTCTGCCATTCGTGTTTACATCTTGATCTACTAGTGTAGTCAGCAGTCACAAAGTGAGCAGCATATGTTTGAGTAAGGAAGATTGAAAGGGGGTAGGGAGTGAGGAAAGATAGATCAGAAATAGGTCTCATGTGTAGAACTTAGTCTCTGAGATGTGAGAGACAAGGCTGAAACCAAAAACAAGAGGTCAGTTAGTGACTGCAATAGAGGAGTGGACTGAGGAATACTTGTTTTAGCTAGTAACTAAAGTGAGTTCTGAGCTGTGTGCAGCTTTGTGGTACAGTTTAGTGACCTCCTCTGTAGGAACAGTGATCTTCCCCCTCTTTAAAAAAAGAAGAAGAAGAGGGCTTGGACTAAATCTCTGGACTCTAGCCTTACAAGACCTTGGTACCACTTTCACTTTTCCACACTTCCACCTTTCTTGCTGTTTGTCGTTTTTAGCATCTGCAACAGACACACAGACTTTCCCCTGTCTCTCTTGCTCAGGTAACTGTGCAGCTGAGTATGGGCTGCTATTGCACATGCCCCTTTGGGCCTCAGTGCCTGTTTATCCCTGGTTGAGTCTTCCGTAGCAGTGTGCAGGCTTAGTTTCTTGTGAATACTCACCCCTTCATTCTCCTTTGTCTGCAGTGCCTCACAACTCCCAGCCTGACTCATGTGTTCACACTTTCTTATATTTAATCAAGGTTTATTCAATCAACACATCTGTATTGATTGAGTGGCTACTAGATGCCGAGCACTGTGCTACCCTCATGGGCTTGGTAGAGGGAAAGAGACAGTAGGAAGGTTATTGGGGAAAGTGCTGTAAAGTGACATTTATGGCACAGGAGATGGAGACTAACTGGTGTCAGGGGAGGTCTGTCTGTGGCGGTGACAATTAAGCAGAGATGTGAAGGATGTGGAGGCAGCTGTTGGAGAGCTTTGGGGCAAGCACAGAAGCAGAAGCAACTACATTACCTGAAGGCTGCAGGCCCACAGGTGCTTAAGGTGTTCTGGAAGTTGAAAAGAAACCGCTGGCCCCAGAGCCTATTGAACTCAGACAGTGACTTGAAGTGACAATGGAAAGGCAAACTGGGTCCTTAACTGGGGAGGGTGGTGTTCCTGGACCATGCGAGAAATTCATATATTCTGAGTGCTGCAAGAGCCTCGCTCCAAGTGAAGCAGTCGCTGGGGCCAGAGCGGTGCTAGGGGAGAAGGGGGAATAGGGACTGATTTGAGGTAGACTTTGGATGTGGGCACACAGATGAAGTGGGTGGTGGAGGGAATAAAGGGAAAGGGGAATCGAAGACCAGTCCTGGATCTCTTGCAGAGCAGCTGGGTGAGGATGAGAATGTTGGATCCGTTTAGTAGAATGAGGAAGACAGAGGAAGAACTGTGAGTTTTGACATGACTGTGATATAGCATATGAGGTTCCGGGCTGTCAGCTATGAGCCTGGAGCAGGAAAGACAATTCAAAATGAGACTGAGATTTAGATGTAGACTTTAAACCTCTAAGGGCTAACATGATTGCTCTGTCGGTTTCCTAGGGCTGCAAACAAGGACCACAAAATGCATGGCTTGAAACAGCAGCTACTTTGTTGCTGTTCAGGAGCCCAGAAGACCAAAGTCAGGATGGTAGCTGGGCCATGGAAATTGAGGAGATGATCATTCCCTGCCTTCTCTGGCTTTTTGTGTCTGTAGACATGAAAAACATCTAGCACGGCACATATCATATCTCAACCGCCCCTACTTTGGGAAAAGTAGCTCTTATTTTTCATGTGCAAGGCTGCTTGGCTTCTGGCACATAAATGCAGTCTTCACCTCTGTCTCTACACTGTCTTTTCAGTATCTGTGCCAAAATTTCCTATCCTAATAAGGACATCAGTCATTGATTGGAACCCAACTTCTATGGTACAATTTCATCTTAACTAATTGTACTTATAACAACCCCATTTCTGAATAATTAAGATTTCAATATACCTTTTTTGTAATACTAGAGAGTGAGCTGAGAAACTTGTGCTTGCTAGGCAAATACACTGCCCCTGAGCTGTATCCCTAGACAAGTACAC
>JAQHUG010000479.1:207006-286469 GCA_028555095.1 Dicrostonyx torquatus | reverse complement strand
GCCCCTGAGCTGTATCCCTAGACAAGTACACTGCCCCTGAGCTGTATCCCCAGTGCAGCATATCATTTGTGTTGAACACAAAACCTTGATAGTCACTTGGAAATGGATAGAAGGAAAAGAACAAGGGACATGAAGCAGTTGGATGAAGGAGGATGTTCTAGCAAAGGGTATTAACAGGTAAGAAATTTGGGTATGGTAAAGTGGCCCCTAGAAAGCTAGGGATAGCTATTGGAAAGCAGGAGCAATGGGCAGTTGTATAGGAGAAAGGCAGCTCTCCAATTATAGAACTGAGATGCTGGCCAATGTATATGACAAGGCTATACTAATCTTGCTAGTATGGTTCATGAGTGTAGGCACATCTGAAGCCCACCAGAAAAAGTTACAAAGCCAGTATGCTGTGAAGAGGGAGGAACTTTAGGAGGCCATTGCTATGAGAAATGGTGTGTGGAGGAAGCAGATACTCCAGGTAACACAGAGAGAGAAGGACTAAGGAAAGTTGTGTGTTTGAGGTTTGCTTGCATTTGTTTACTTTGTCCTTGCATTCTGTTGTGTTTTACCAAAGTAGGCGCTGCTAAGGCATGGTGAGTGCTGTGCTAGATGCTCATTCATATCTGTGTTTATATCACTCATGCTTTCTACTCTTGTCCCTTGTTTTAGTGTTGCCTTTCTACCTTGGAAGGCCCTTCATAGACAGACCTGGTTTTTCTTTCTTTTGTCTTCATCCATCTAGCCAAGTGCTTAAGTGTATAATCTCTATGGCCAACGCAAGAAAAATATTCTGCTGTATGTACATACCATAGTACCATGAGTGGCTGCCATTTCCTTCTCCTGGTAGACTGAGAAAGAACAACATTCACAGGCCCTGTTCATATAGGCAGTTGCAGAAATCTATATCTGGTGTTTCTTACCAAAGGGCATCACCAAAGTGTCTGTATGGCATGCCCAGATGTTTCTATCATTCACAGCCCTAGGAACAGAGGCCTGATTGAGAGATTGGAAGCTGTCAGCATGGAGACCACAAGAACCAGTCAATTAACTTGACAGGAATTGCCCACTGTCAGATGCAGGGAAGACTCAAGGGCACTAGACGTACGTGTTCCTGACACGAGGACCGGAGACTGGAATGTGATGCAT
Organism: Dicrostonyx torquatus; assembly: GCA_028555095.1. Taxonomy (NCBI): domain Eukaryota; kingdom Metazoa; phylum Chordata; class Mammalia; order Rodentia; family Cricetidae; genus Dicrostonyx; species Dicrostonyx torquatus. The sequence continues at coordinate 285,335 of JAQHUG010000479.1, read as the reverse complement.
CCAGACATGAGGACCATAGCTGGCAGGCAGCTGAGGAAAGCCTGAGTAGGAACTCTCACGTGTGCAGAAGCAGGAACACATCTGACTCTAGAACAGAGAGGAGGAAGAAAAGCAGCTTGTAACACTCATTTTTCTCTAATATTCTTTTCAAGCATTCCATTTCTAAGAAATGTAATTTTTTTAAATGAATAGACTATCTCCAAAGGCATCTGGCAGCCATCTTATTAGTTACACATCATGAGAAATAAGTTTGGGAGTCCTGGACTAGGATCCCCAAGATACAGGTGACTTAGGCAGGTGATGGGATCAAGGCTCATGAAGTGAGCAAGGTGAGCATACATCATGGAACAGGCACAGGCATCCCAGCTTGTGGATGTTGGTGAGCATGAGCAGCCTCAGTGGCCCACACACATAGGTAGCAACTGCACTAAAGCAAACAAGGGCTATAGGGGGAGGGGCTGGCAGCTGCTTCTAAGGGAGTGAACGCGGACAGGAGTACCTTTTCGATGGCCTCAAGGCAATGTTCTCTGCCCCTGTGCTAGTCAACTCTCCCTCATCATTAGGAAACACCTAAGACAGCTTACTTAGAAGTGACTTTGTTTGGCTTCCAGTATAGGACTGACTGAGGCAGCACACAGGCAGGAGTAAATGGCAAAGCAAACCTTTCATACCACATGGGAAAGACTCAGGGGTAAGTGACCCACAGTCTCTTATAAGGGCATATCCCCAGTGAAATTCCCACTAGGTTCAAACGTAAAAATTCCACCTCCTTCCAATGGTGCCACACTGGAGACCAACCTCTAGATAAATACACAGGTCTCTGGGAAGCATTCAGTATCCAAACTGTAACACTCTCCTTGCTACTCAGAACAACTGTGGTAGCACCACAGAAGCACCACATATATCTGAAAAAACAAAACGTTGCAGAAAAACACTCAGGATTTTGGGTTGGGGGGGGTTGGGGTTTTTTTTTTGTTTTGTTTTGTTTTGTTTTTTGAGACAGGGTTTCTCTGTAGCTTTGAAGCCTATCCAGGAACTAGCTCTTGTAGCCCAGGCTGGTCTCGAACTCACAGAGATCCGCTTGCCTCTGCCTCCTGAGTGCTGGGATTAAAGGCGTGCGCCACCACCACCCAAACTGGAATTTTGTTTTTTGATACTACTTCATAGGGGAGATAACTCACTTGGTAACCTGAGTTTAATCTCCAGGACCCCTGTAATAAAAGCCAGAAATGAACCAGGTAGTGGTGGTGCACACTTTTAATTCCAGCACTTGGAAGATAAGAAGCAAGCAGATCTCTGAGAGTTCAAAGTCAGCCTGAGCTACAGAGTGAGTTTCAGGACAGTCAGGGCTATACAAAGAAACCCGTCTCAAAAAAACACACAAAACCCAGGAATGACAGTGTATGCTTATAATTCCATCACTAGGAAGACAGAGACAGGCAGCCTCCCTAGGGCTTGTTTCCCAGCCAGCCTAGACTATTTGGTAAGTTCCAGGCCAGTGAGATAGCCTGGATAGCTCCTAAGGACTGAAGCCCAAGGTTGTCCTCTGGCTTCCATATACACACACATGACAGCAATAAGGGCAAATCTAAAAAGAGGTGACGATGGCTGTTTTATAACCTAAAAAGTATTGAGCTAGAAGGGGAAAATGTAAGGATGGTAGAAATGGTTTCATTACTACCTCCTTTCCTTTGTCACAGCCAGGAGAAAGGTGACCAAAGTTGCAGAAAGACCCCTGTCTCTTCACTCCCACCCCAACTTCTAAAGTGTGGCACAGCAGGGCACCTGACATGACTCTGTGGCATGGAAACCTTGTAGAGAAAGCAGGTTGAGCTAATGCATTTCATTATCAACACAATGCACTGAGCACATCCAAGACAGGTCAACTGTAGGTACCCCTCAAAACCTGAGCCTGTCTCGTACCAAAGCATAGTACTACCTAGTCAGGACAGGTGCTTAAAATAGAAGGTATAGGTGCTGGAGAGATGGCTGGCGTACTTCCAGAAGACCCAAGTTTGGTTCCCAGAATCCATGTTGAATAACTCACAACTCCAGCTAACTGCCTCTAACTCCAGCTCCAAGGGACCTAGTGTCCTCTTGTACCTCATTTGCAACATTCCCTCAAACAAATACATACATATTTAATAAAACTTAAAAGAAGGTATATTTTGTAGTCTGGCTTTGGATACCAAATACATGTGCACTTTCCCTCTTTAAAATTCCTTTGAAATTTCTAGTATGTGACCTTGTCTGTCATTTGCAAGGACATTAAGTCCTACAATCAGGAGTGAGCTGTGTGTTGGGTTTATAACGGAATTCTGGTTGGCTTTCAAGATGGTCTATTCATGGATGGGGTTCCACAATTGTAACATTAAAGAACATTAGCCACTTAGAAACTGGTGGGAAGAGTAATAGCAGTGTTCCTTTGAGGAACTGTGATACAGATGCTTGAAACAAAGGCCATGAAGAACGGTTATTGGCCTTAACTGCCTTATTTTCAGTGGGGGCAGCTATTTTTATGTATGCCTGAAAGTAGACTGTTTCAGAATTCCTTCTTCTTATAAAGAATTCCAGGTGTTCAGCTACAAAAACTAACTTCCTACTGTTTCTGCCATTGTTACAGTTCATGAGCTTGTGGCCAGAGTGTGATGGTGTGGCACCCACAGACATGCGTCACTGTAGGTCTGTTGTACTGCCACCCACCTGCCCTTCCTCTGCACTGCAGGCTAACTACACCCTCTTTGAACTAGATGATAAAGCCAGAGGTTGGAGAGGTCATTGCAATGCAGGCCTCTCTCAGAGACCACAGACCCCACACAGGCAGTAATGGTGTACCCCAGGAGAGAGTTAGAGCACCAATGGTTCTTCCCATTGTTCCTCTCCAGGGCCCCTGAGATCATCCTTGGTTTGCCATTCTGTGAGGCTATTGACATGTGGTCCCTTGGTTGTGTCATTGCTGAGCTGTTCCTGGGCTGGCCGTTATATCCAGGAGCTTCCGAGTATGATCAGGTAGGTCTGGGTGACACAAGAATTCACTGTGACTTCATTCCCATCCAGACAATCCTAGATTACCATTTCACTTAGACCCTGGCCTCTGATATTCTTATGGGCTGACTTACTGTCTCTCTTGCCTGGCTTCCTCTTGTCTCCCCACCCTGTGTGTGTGTGTGTGTGTGTGTGTGTGTGTGTGTGTGTGTGTATGTGTGTGTGTGTGTGTGCGTGTCTGTCTGTCTGTCGGTGTGCTTCTTTGCTCCCTTATTTTCTTATCTCATTTTCCCTACCCCGTGTATGTGTATGTGTTTTTCTTTGCTCCTTTCTTTTTCCTCTAAAACTAATAATTCCATTTTTTTCTCAAAGCCACTAGAGTCATCAGTATACCATATGTACAGTGACAGGAAAAGCCCTGACCTCTTTCTCATCTTTTCTTGCAGATTCGGTATATTTCACAAACACAGGGTTTGCCAGCGGAATATTTATTAAGTGCAGGAACAAAGACAACTAGGTTTTTCAACCGTGACACCGACTCTCCATACCCTTTATGGAGGCTAAAGGTAGGAAAAACACTCATCCATTCCACTCTGGTGGCCCAATAGTGAAAAAAGAAGGAAAGACAAAACTGAGCTTTTGATATTTTCAAATTGATAACTTTAATTTGGTCAGCAAGATGGGGATGTAGGATATACTTGTGAATGCAAGGTGTGGCTGGATCTGAATGTTTGAAACACCTGTTCCTTTGGCCTCCTGCTGCCTGAGAGGCTGTATCCCCTGGAAAGACTGCTGGATTTATGGGACTTGATCCCTGGTGACCAATTTGTGCTAGGTAGCTCAAGCAGCCATACCTCACCTGTCCATGGGGGGATAGGACTAATGCTCCAAGCTCTGGGCTACCAAATGAAGTATCTTCTTCCTGGGCAGAAAAAATGTAAGAAACAAAACTGATCTGAGTGAGCTGAGAAAAAGCTAGGCCAGGGGCCAAGTCGAGGAAGAATATTTGTGCTGGGCCCTGTAGAGTACAGAGGGAATTTCCTAGTATAGACCGGAGGACATTTCCCAGACAATGAAAGCAGCCTAAGCAATGCAAATGTTACAAGCCCTTGAGAAGAGGGCCGATCTTCTTCCAGGCCCGTGTAGTACCCTGCTGGACACCATAAACTCTTGGTGATTTTACCTTAATGGAAACATATTTTGCTTTTACTTTATTATGTGTCTCATAATTAAAATTAACATACTTTTCCTGGGAAGGAAAAAATAATAAAGACCTTAAGTATGCTGTATGTTCATTTTTTTTTGCAGTAGGTTTAATTTTAGTGGGTTTGGTTTGGTTTGGTTTTGACAGGATCCAACGAAATTCCAATACAGTTTAAAGATAATACATACTTTCAAAAAGTTGGGATTTGAAAGTTAAGCAGGCTCTCAGGCTATGAATAGAGTTCCTGACATCCAATAATTATGGCAGTGAGTTGTCAAGGTCAGGTCCAGTAAGAAGTCTTCAGACAGAAGAAGAGCCCAGGTTGGGGGTAGGAGATGACTACATCTGTGTTTTACCAGAAAACTCATTCTTTGAGTTCAGCTGCTCTTAGGGATTGGGCTGCTTTAAGTGTGCTGGCCTACAGCCAGAATAAATTTCCTTGGATCCATGAATGAGTCCAAATCCCATGAGAAGTCACCGCAGTAGGTTCCCAGCCAGTAGTGTAATGGAGGTCTTTGGGAGAGCAGCACAGAGCACAGGCTCTGCAAACAGGTGCCACTTGTTGGCCAGGGGCTCTGATAGGTCCCCAGAGCTATGTATTCTTGTGTTCCCAAACAGTAGAGGGAGAGAGCAGTCATCCTAATGGTCATAGTTATGAAGAGCATTTAGTAAGTTAGCGTGCCTTGAAGTAGCTAGGAGCTGTAGGAATAAGGGATTGTTAAGTAAAATAAAATTTTAAAGCATGTCAAGAAGGGCTCTGGTCTTCCACAGTGAAATCTTAACCTTCATCTTAGGGAAAGCTGCAGAGGCATGAGGGTGTTGCTTTCCTGCTCTCTTTAGAATCTTGTAGCTGTATCAGAGTAGGAAGGAAGATGAGATATAGTGTGGATGGATAGAGAAAGGACACTTTCAGAAGACTCCAAGTCTTCTTCTCTACAAGGTGAAAAAACCCTGGGCAAAGCAGGAGCTCAAGCACTTGAGATGTAGTGACTAAGATATGCTGTCTTACCAGGTTTTCCTTTTCTAATAGACACCAGATGACCATGAAGCCGAGACGGGGATTAAGTCAAAAGAAGCAAGAAAGTACATTTTCAACTGTTTGGATGATATGGCCCAGGTAAGCTCTGTGGATGCCTGTTCAGTACAGCACTTTAAAATAGATGCCTGCAGGGTTTGGTGCTGTCTTTACTCCCAGCACTCAATCTCTGTGAGTCTGAGGCTGGCCCAGTCTACATAGTGAGCTCAAGACAGCTAGGGCTAAGTAGAAAGACCCTGTCTTAAAAAACAAAAAAGAGCTGAGTGGTGGTGGCGCACGCCACCTGACCTGAGTTTGTAGGAGCTCACCAACTCTGGACCAGCGTGGGACTGACCTAGGGTTTCTACTTATGTGTAGCTTGGTCTGTTTGTGAAGTTCCTAGCAGTGGGATCAGTCCCTGGTGCTTGACCTGGTGTTTGGGAACCCAAACCCCATGGTGGATTTCCTTGCCCAACCTTGATGCAGAGGAAGGAGTTTGGTCCTGCTTCAGCTGGATGTACCCTACTTTGTTGGCTCCCATGAGAGGCCTGCGCCTTTCTGAATGGAGTGGAGAAGGAGTAGATGGGCTATAGGCAGGTTAGAAGGGAACAGGAGGAAAGGAGGGAGAGGAAACTGTGGTTAGTATGTAAAATAAATGGAAAAAAAATAAAAAGAAAGAAAGCTCCATTGTAATGGCCAACCTTATTAATGTGGTGCTAAAAAGGCCTGAACCCATGGCCCTGCATGTGCTAGGCAGGCATTCACTGCTGAGCTGAGAAGTCCAGCCCATTGCTGTATTGGAGTTGATGCCCGTGGTTCAGTGTGTCAGTTTATAGGGCCTTTATAACAAGATAGAGTGAATTGGAGGGCTTAGGACAACACCCATGTATTCTCTCATAGTTCTGGAGGCTGAAAGTGTATGGTGTCAATGTCCTCAGAACCACAGTCCTTTTGAAGGCACTGGAGAACGCCACCCATATGCCTGGCTGCTCGTGACTCTTAGCAGCCTCGGAATTCCTTACCTGCAACTGCATCACTCTAACCCTTACCCTCCGTGGGCTCTTATCCCTGTGTCATCTCTGGTCTCAGTGTCAGATCTCTTCTCCTATAAAAGCACTGGTTATTGAATTTAGGACCATCCTAATCCAATATGGTCTTGTCTTAACTTGATTATATCTGCAAAGACCCTATTTCCAAACAGGGTCACATTTATAGCTTCCACAGATTAGGACTTGAATTTAAGCTTTTAGGGGAATCCAATTCAGACCACTACACTCAGTCACTATCAGCTCACGAGCAGAGACTTTTTCTTACCTTTGTGTCAGAGATAATTCCAGGTCGCTGGATATTTTTAGTTAGAGACTTGTCCAAACTCAGAGCAACCCAGAATGAGTTTTCCATTAAAATACTGAGAAATAAAGTCGTAGCACACCTCTTAGCAAAGATGAGTGTAACTAGAGCCTCTGCTTCTGAGGAAAGTACCCTTGTCAGTTGATTAGTAGCTTAAGTGGTCTGCGAAACTGGAATTGCTTCCCAGAGCCCCTCTTGAAAAAAAATAGGAAGCACCACAAAGCAAGCCTTTTAAAGTAGCCTTTTAAAGCCGTACTAGTAGAGACCTGGCATTGGGAGAATAGTCCTGTGTCCAGGCACACCTCCTTGGCAGGAAGTGACTGCAGGGAACATAGAAACTAAAATCATTCCGGTCCCAATTCAGGGGCTATAAGAAGGGAGATGTCATGAAGGTGAAGGAAGAGGGAAACCAGGCTCTACTTTCTCCCTCTAGGGTTAGATGAACTTTTTTCTCTATTCTTCTATGCTATATCTTAGAAATTCTGAGGTAGGGGTGTGTGTGTGTGTGTGTGTGTGTGTGTGTGTGTGTGTGTATTTCTTTGTCATTGTTTGATTGTAGTAAAACAAATAGCATAAAGTTTCTCATCTTAGCCTTTTTTAAACAAAGTTCAGGAGTATTAAGTACATCCACACTGTTATGCAATCAGTCTCCTGAACCTTTCATCCTGTGGTTATTTTTAATAAGGTGTGATAAAAGCTACATTTTTCTTGGCCAGTTAAAACAAGAGCAGTTTTGTGCCTTATTATTGGGATATATTTACAGGTATTGACCATGGTAGCATCTTTCAGCCCCCACCCCTACCTAGTACCTGACTGCCTCGGCCATTCTGTTCTTACAGTATAAGAAACATTGACCTACAGACAGTGACAACACACAAGACCATGTCTTCCACTGGGGGCTGACTACCCTCTGGAGGCTGAGATGGACTTGAGATCAGAGGAGGTTACAGGGTATACTCTGGCTCTTACACCCCTGTCCCTGTTTGCTTCCAGGTAAACATGACAACAGATTTGGAAGGGAGTGACATGTTGGTAGAGAAGGCAGACCGACGGGAATTCATTGACCTATTAAAGAAGATGCTGACTATAGATGCTGATAAGAGGATCACTCCCATCGAAACTCTGAACCATCCCTTTGTCACAATGACACACCTGCTCGACTTTCCCCATAGTACACAGTGAGTGTCCCACTTGGTCCTTTGTACCGGGGCAGCACTCTGAAGGCCCAGATAGTAAAGACTTCAGGCTTTCTGGTCCTCTGGTTTCCGCTGCTGCAGTGCAGTCCTGTTGCAGTTGAAAGCAACTGTGATCCATCACATAAGCAAAGCTGGGGATCTGTGTTCCCAGAAAGCACTTAGAAAACGTATAAGGGCTATATTGGGCCTGAGATTGCAGTTGTAGCAAAAAGGAGGGAACATGGGACATGGGAGGCCTTGGGCACAGGTGAACTTGGGTATCAGTGCACAAAGAAAGAGTGGACGAAACAACAGTGCCCTAAAGCAATCTAGCATCAGTACCAAAAGTCAGTCCCCAACTGTCCTGGAGTGACCTGGTCTAGTTTGTTTGGATTTGTCCATTTCCTTGGCTTGCTATGGGTTGTAGCAGGTGCTGGGGTATGATGAGTAACAAAGTAGATTGGGTACTCGTCCACTAAGGTATGGTCTTCAGATGAAGATATAAAACAATGGCTGTTACCAAGGAAAAAAGGAGGTGCGATGAGGCAGTGTAACAAGGAGCTGACTCAGCAGGCCAGAAGACCCAAGAGCGTAACCTCTGAAGGGCGAGGAAGAAGATGGATGTGAGCCATCAGGGCATTGCCTGCGTGAACCGTCCAGCATGATTAAACACTGGGCGTAGGGACAGTGGGTGACATGCCGAGGCCACGGAAGTAAGCTTGAGAAAGCCATGCTAAAGGAGGAGTTTGTCTTTTATTAAAAGCACAATGCAACTCATTAAAAGACTTAGAAGCAGATGGAATGACTGGTTAGACTTGTGTTGAATACAGACCTAACTGCTAACATATCAGTAATCTAGAAAAAAAATAATGTCTATAATATCTTAAAATGGGGAAGATGCTGGTAACTTAGTGACAGCCATTTCCAAGCAGAAACTTGTTCAGCAGATTGAAGATTAGTGCGAGTAGAGAAGTAGATGGCAGCCTTCCAGAAAGTGAGGCTGTGGAATGGGAGGGAAGAAACAGAGGAGTTGTCAGAGGGACAAGAGGAAAGCTTCTGAAGAGTGGGGAAACTTAAGCAAATACTAATGGGAAGAGTCTGGTAGCAAGCGAGAGGTTCAAGGGAAAAGATAACTTGTCAGTTTCTTCTGAGCCAGTGTTTAAGCTGACCACTAAAAGATGGCAGGAGAAAGGTGTGGATATCTGCAAAGTACACTGGATAGCAGAGGAAAGTTGAGGGAGTTCCTGTCAGACGGCTTTTGTCTCTGAAATAGATGATCAAGCCACCTGTTAAGAACAAGATGAGTGATGGCTTTACCATTGGAGAACATTGTGATGATTGTGGCTGGAGCGATGGCTCAGGATAAAGCATTAGCCACACAGATGTGAGCACTGGGGTTGGGATCTCCAGCATCCACATCAATATCAGACGGTCTGCCTATAATCTCAGAGCTCAAGAGGTGAAGATAGAGGATCCCAGGAGCAAGCTAGTTAGCTAGACTACTTGAAGAGTAGTCAAGAAAGGCACTCAGGGGAGCTAGAGAAATGGCTCAGTAGCTAAGAGCCCTTCTGCTTTTTAGACAACCTGGGTTCAAGTTCCTGCACTCACATGGTAACTCATAACTGTCTATAACTTTTGTCTCAAGAGATCCAGTGCCCTCTTCTGGCCTCCCCAGGCACCAGACAAACATACAGTACACAGACAAACACATAGCTAAATACCTGTGCACATAAAAATTTTAATTTAAAAAAAAAAAGATACTTGGGGCCTAGAGAGATGTTTCAACAAGTAAGAGCACTTACTTCTCTTGCAGAGGACCTGGGCTGAGCTCCCAGCAGCCACATCAGGTCCACAACCATCTGTAACTCCAGCTCCAGTGGATCCAATGCCCTGTGACCTCTTCAGGCACACACGATGCACATAAATTCATGCATGCACACACACGTACGTGTAAATAAAAGTAAATAAATAAATCTTTTTAAGAATTAAAAAAGATACTGTGTCAACCTCTGGCCTTCATATGTACATACTTGTGCACGTGCGTGCACACACATACACACACATACAATCATACACATGCTCACACATACATATACAAAATAGAATGTTAAGAAAGAAAGAAAAATTACAAAAGAGAGAGGGAAAGGGAGAGAGGAGAGAAGCAGAGAGTGAGTTGGTCCAGGTAACTGGAGTAGAAGGTGACAGCAAACTAACCAGAGAAATACAGGAGGAAGCTGGGTGTGGTGGAATACATCTGTAATCCCAGCACTTGGAAGGCTGAGGGAGAGGTAGGAAGAGCTTTGAACATTTGAGTCTGAGCATGAATTGGTGTTATAAGTGACTGTCCTACTCAAAGGCGTAGAGGAAACAGTTGAGTTTGTCTAGGTTGAACTGCTGCCAGGCTGTTAAGAGAAAAAGACAAATGGATGAGGAAGTTGATGATGCTGGTGATATAGTAATTATAATCCCAAATGGAAGCTGTTGAAGGTTCCCTTGAGGGAAAGGAAATTCACTAGAGTCCAATGAATTGTGCCCTCTGGTCAACTCTAAAGGTAGTTCTGATAATAGTTATAGTTAAGTGCAGCAGATGGGTGGAGAATGAGGTCAAGGAAACAGGATGATTGAGCTTGAGACTTAATAGTCCAGGTCTGCCGGCCCAAAGAAGGAGTGGTGAGGTTGAAAACAAGGTCCTGAGGCAGGAAGTGTAGGTGTTTGACAGGTCATCTGTGTGGCCACTGAAGTATTCCTGGGTGATCAGAAAATAGCTTATAGTGGAGACCACACTGGTGGCTAAGTTCTCTGTGAATGAGAAAGAGAGGAAGGAGGTCTTTTGTGGATGGGAAATGGGTTATATCACCTCAGCCTGGACCCTGTGGTGCCTGGGACATGAAAGCAGAGGTTCCCATCCTTGCATTTGTGCCGGGAAAATAGCGTGCTCCCGACAGCTGTGGTTCCCACAGGTCCCGAGGACTGCTGAGAGAAGAGCCTGGAGACAGATGTTCTCAGACCATAGTCAGCAGTGCTATGACCAAAATTAGACTAGACTGAGTCTCCAGTCTAGACCCAACCTTTCCTAGCCTGACAAGTGGGCTGCAGCCTCCTGAAGTGTGTCTTCTATGTCAGTTCTTTTCCATAGCAGTCAGTGGAGTAAGTCAACTTGCACTGCGAGACCCAGACAATATCTCTTTAATTCAGGGCATGTTTGAAACAGCCAAGTTCCAGTGTAAATAAGGACCCTGCACCCAGCCCTTCCAAACTCAAATTATAACAACTGTGCTATTTCTCAATAGCAGGAAGCAGTTAAGGAGGTTTCAGTCTATCCCACAAGAAGAAAAGCAAATCCCACAAAGCCAGCCTTCTATCTTTAGGAATAAAGCTAAATGATCAGTGAAGGGAGGGATCAGGGAGGTGGATGCTCTTCACAGAGCTCCTATTGGCCATCTGCAGTAAGCCATTGAAACAGTCACCCAAAAAAACTTGGGGCTTAGATGAGCAGGTCCTTATTCTTTGTGTTCAGTAAGGAAGCATCCATAGAGTTTCACTGAGGAGCCGTGACAATTTAGAACTTAGAAGGTCAGCCTGAAAAAGAAAGACAGGCCATCCCTGGGCCTATCTGAGAGTGGGTTGACTCTTTGTGGGTTCCCAGAAGACCGTGAAGAACAAGCATGCAGGCCTGTGGACCCTTAGGGCTGGACCTAAGCTTCTCTAACAAGGTTTTGCAGGTGAAAGCGAAAGCACTCATTTCTCTACACCCAGGTTCTAGTGTACGCGTTGTTAAAGCCAGTCTTCTTATAAACTAACCCGAAGTAGAAGTGCTTGTCTCATCCTAACAGTCAAATTCAACCCACTGCAGTGAGGAAACTCTAGTCTGGAGACTAAGCATTGAGCCATCACAAAAATCACTGAATGCTTTAAATGTGTTCCAAAAAGAATGCATGCAGCATGATTTTATTGTCTTCCGCTCAGTGTGAAAGCGCTCAGCAGTACTCGAGGTGCTCACCAGAAGCTGTGGGTGGGCATGGTGTTGTTTACCAGTGAGTATGGTTTCTTTTTCTCTAGGACCATCGGTTTGTTTGTTTACTATGCATTGTGTATCAAGAAGCCAGTGTGATAGTCATTAACTTAGAAAGAAGTAGGAATCTCTAGGTTATGTGCATGTTCAATTTCTGAAATTTGGAATGTATCTTTCTTTTAAAGCATATTCTGGGATAGCCTATAAATACCCGTTTAGTCCAAAATAGAACAGACCTGTAGTTTATATTCAGTTATTACAATAGACATTTTAAATTGTAGATTAAATGAGACTTTATCTTGAACATTAGCACTTGAGGAAAAGTGAAGCTAACAGAAGAGGCAGAGTGTGTGAGGAGCTGAGTGTGGAGCAGGACACAGAGTCGGAAGGGCCAAGGCCACTAACGGCTTTTACGCTTGTGCCTACACGGCTTTAATACTTTGTAGTTAGGGGTTTGGCTTTGATTCACCAAGACAATGAAGGAAGAAAAGGAGGAAAGAGTTTTACTTCATGAAACTAGACAAGAATTACACAGGATTAAGGAAGTTAGGGATGTGTATGTGAGGGAGAGATGGGGGTAGGAGTGAATTGTTAGTTAGTAATTCTCTATCAGGCAAATTATCTGTTCTAAACCTACAGCTTTACTTATAAAATTGAGACAATGATCATAATTCTGTCTTGTGGGTGGTGTAAGACTGAAATGGAGTTTGCAACACCTTTTCACTGCTCTCAGTGAAAAATTAGTAATCACTGTTTTCATTGCTTGGCAGGTTCCAGTAAAGCCAATCAGCTGCCTAAATTCATGACCCTGGGTGGGAGAATTACTTGGCTGACCTCTAGATGGCACTAGTAGCCCAGGGTCGCTAGAACTGGGGGTTTGGAGGTAGACAAGTTGCTCTAAGTAGGTTGTAGCAGCTCCATGATATCCTTGGTTGGAGAGTCATGTTGGAGTAAGAACAACACTGAGGACGAGCAGTACGATTGGAGGTGGGAAAGTAACGGGAGGAAGATAAAATGAAGCATGTCTGTGATATGGGGAACCTGCCCATCCAGGATGAGGGAAGAGCAACAAGACAGTGGGGAGTTCTCTCACACAGTGCTGACAGTTCCATGAGCAGGATTTTCAAAGCCAAAGAAAGCTACAGCGTTGCTTTGTTTACTGGATTAACCATTCTCTCCTTTTCTGTTTTCTCTCCTTTCCCCCAACTTACCCCATCTCACCCTCTTTCTTGTCTCTGCCTCTACCTTTTGCATAAACAGTGTCAAATCTTGTTTCCAAAACATGGAGATTTGCAAGCGCCGGGTAAATATGTATGACACAGTGAACCAGAGCAAAACACCTTTCATCACGCACGTGGCCCCCAGCACATCTACCAACTTGACCATGACCTTTAACAACCAGCTGACCACTGTCCACAACCAGGTGAGTGGTAGATACCAGGGGAAGGTGGGCAGGGCTGTCACTGTGGGCATCAGGACTCAGGTTTCCCCCACCAGACCCGGGCAGTTTTCCCAGTGTTATCCTTTGGGGTCTATAAGCTGAAGTACTTGCTTCCTTGGTTAGTGTTTTAAGAGGTCACAGGGCTCTCTGTTCTGACTTCTGCTTCCTGAGATGGTACCTCTTTCCATTTTCCTCTGAGCTGAGGTGGAAATGGAGCCTGCTAAAAATTTCTAGAACCAGCATGAGTCCCTCCCCACACCCCTGTGTCCATATGGTCTTTATTCAGCAGCCCTAAAACCTGTCCATTCCCTAAGTCATAGAAAAGCCAGCTCTTGGGTCTGTCACCAGAATCCTAGCATTACCCAAGGGATACAGGAAGTTGACATTTCCTTCATACAGATCCCCAACCTTCTGCAGGTTGGAAGACTCAGCAACATAGAATGTTTGAAATACAGATGAGGCTCAGGAAATAGGTACCAAATGAAGAATCTCCCTACCCTAAGTCATCTGCTTCCAGAATCTGAGACTTGACTGTTACTCCCATCTTCCAATCTTATGAGTTCCCCCAAAGAAATATTCCCAGACATTTCATTCTTCATATCAATCTGTAATGATAATGGTGTTCGTGTGTATTGTTGTGTCTTGTGCACAAGCACACACACACCTTCAGAGAAGAGAAATAAATATGTAAACCTAATGTGTGAATGCCGCCACCTTTGTGTCTACTTTTAGTTGGCAGGCCCTCCTGTCTGATGAGTCCCTGACCCCTGATCAGCACTATTCCCTTTCACCATGCTGTTCCCGCTTAGCTTGACTTCCAGTTTGCTAGCACTTCCTCTGCTCAGGCTCAGTGCCATTTGGAATCTGCTGCCCCCTGGAGGCCATCAGTGTTTTTGATTCTGTCTGTAGAGTGAAGAGCTCATTTTCCTGCCAGTCTTGAGGTTAAGGCTTTTTTGTATCTAGGGCTTCTCAACCAGTGGTCACTGAGGTTTTCTTCATTACCTTGAGGCTTGCTTTACCCATAAGTCTCCTTAGGAGACTCTTGAGTCTAACTCCCTAACCTCAAATCCTCTGTCTCCATCTGCCATCTGTCTCTTCCTCCCATTACCAAAGGATCTAAGAAGATTCACGGGAAAGGGAACTCCTCCGATCATGTGTCAGGTCATGTGAATCCCCCTGCTCCACCAGCCTTTCCATGGATATATTCATAGGCTTCAGACTGAAGATCCTTGACCATATCAGAAAAGGTCACCTCCATGCTTCCTGTGCTAGGACAACCCATACCCATTCCAAAGAATATCACCAAAACTGAAAAATACAAAGGCAGGTCCCAAATAAGAACACCTCTGTTCTCCATGGCACTGAGACCTGCAAAGCTGGCCAGGGTAGACTAAAGTAGAAAAGGCTGTTAACTTAGTATAATGGTGGTGGCTTGAGCACTAGGGAAGTGAAATGCTGCCCTACAAAAGCATGATCCTGAGAACAAACTCTCCATCTTCTGAGCTTTGAATTGTTGGGGCCTAATTAAACATGTCAGAAAAACAAGTTCTTCCCATTATAACCTAGATTTAAGCACTAAGGCATGCTTTCCCTCCCTTGATAAAGTTAACAAAGTGATCACATTACTGACAGTAAACATTATTGTGTCAGACTTTCTTCAGCATGGCATCATTCAGTCTTCCCAGCATTCATGTGGAATAGGTATTACCATTGGCATTTTAGAGGCAGAAACGGAGGCACAAGGCAATTACTCCTCTTCCTAGGGCTGCCTGCTAGTACATATGAGATAGGTTTGGCCTTTGATGCCAGCAGTCTGTATCAGGGTCTGCACTCTGAAACACATGCACTGATGAATCCTGTGGAGGTCCCCAGATACTTTTCTAGATGGTATCACTCTCTAAATCCAACAAGACTTCTTTTGTACGTTAGTGACCCAGTGCTATATTCCTTCCCTGAGCTCCTTGGAGTTTTTCTGCTCATTCTAAACATTCAGAAGTTTAGAAGCAAGAAAATACACCTACAGTTCTGTTTTAGTGAAAGGGCATGGAACTAGTTCTGTGTTGCTCTTAAATATATCCAGTAGACTAACCCATAGGATCTTTTCCAAGTGCTCAGTAATCTATAATTGTTTATGTCTCAAGGAAGCTGGGTCAGTATGCCATAATTTTTATGTACTTTGAAAAACTGTTAGTAGCCAAGTGGTGATGGTGCACACACCTTTAATCCCAGCACTCAGGATGCAGAAACAGGCAGATCTCTGAGTTTGAGGCCAGCCTGGTCTACAGAGCAAGTTCCAGGACAGCTAGGGATACACAGAGAAACCTTGTCTCAAAAAACCATAAATCAAAACTGTTAGTAACATATTGAGGGGAAAGTCCTCCCCTGGTTGTTCTTAGCTTAATCCTTAGACTCAGCCACTTTTTTTCAGAGGTATCTTGTTTTATAAAGGGCATATCCTTCTCCCAAGAATTTCAACTGGGCTTATAGGTTAGACTCACATCCTGGTCCTACAGATGTCAAACTGTAAGATGTTTAAACATCTAGAATCACTTGGCCCATCTTGCCAGTGAACTTGCTTTGTCTTCTCATTTGTCTTTGTTAGCCAGGATAGCTCTTAGCAGTCCTCTCTGTCTCTCACAGACAGGTGTGATCGTTCTGTCAGAACCTCAGAGGACAGAGTAAAAATATCTCTCACCTTCACACACTTCCACCAGCTGATCCATAGCAGCATTGGAAACTGAGGGAAACTGTCAGCTGTTGCTGCTCACACTGGAGACTGGCGATCACATCAGAATCTGCGTTTCACTTTTCTTCCCTTGAGTCTACAAAGAGCTCATCATCTTTGTAGATTCCTCTTGAGGAGCTCATGGTCTCTATGGTGAAACTTGAGCTAAAGAGATCCAAATACAGGCTACACACCTGAAGGCTAGGTAAGACAGGCAAGCAGAAGACCACAAGTAAAACCCAAGCCCTTCTCCCAAGGAGGCATCAGTCAGGATGCTGACTACACTGCCCAGCACATTGTGGCGGAAGTTGAGCCACACAACCGCAGGTTACTGTGTAAGAGCACTGTCAGGGAAGGTTCCAGTTTGGAGCCCTGATACCCAGGCCAGCCCTAAAGCACAAAGGCTAAGAGTTCTGAGTTTTTTCAGAGGATTCCTATGAGATGGATAGCCTATGCTCATAGAAAGCTAGGAAACAGCAAGTATATTAATCTGTCCCAAAGAAAAAGGTAGATGACATTTATCAAGGAAGATATCTGAGGGTCTATAGAAAGGAAAAAGTACTGAGCCAAGATGCATACGCCACATTCATGAGGCCATTACTGGAATTTGTGAGCAGGTGCTTTAGTGCAGAACAGGGTGCTGATGTGCAAAGTGGTCTTTAAGAGAGAATGATCCAAGGCTAGAGAGATGGCCTCTTTCAGAGGACCTGGATTCAATTCCTAGAGCTACTTTGTGTCTCATACTCATCTGTAAGTCCAGTTTCAGGACCTACAGTGCCCTCTTCTGTCCTCCATGGACACTAGGCACACACATGGTACACAGACATATATATAGGCAATACACCCATACAATTTTTAAAATTAAAAGAGAGAGAGAATGATCTTGTGCCCAAGATTAAAAGAGAAGTAGAGGGCAAGCTGTCACTAATCAGGCACTTTAAGGTCCGAGGTGGGCACCAGAGAACAAACGAGCAAAGCCAGTGGGTCCTAGGGATATTTGGAAGGCAGAGGCATCACAACAGTGACTGATCAGAGGCTGGGACAATGCAGTCAAATGGGAAGGCATTAGTGCCACAGCTTCAAACAGGGGACCTGCAGGGCCTGAACTGCCAAGGAAAATAATGGTGTGGGAAAGACTAGAGATGAGTGTTATGTCATCGGTACATAGACACTGGCTCCTATGTGTGCACATGTTCCCCCCCCCCCATACTTCCAGGAGGCATGGTGTGGAATGTTGAACCTGCATACACAGTTAAAATACAGAAGCTCAAGATCTAATTAAGTTCGTAATCATTTCCAAATAAATTTATTATCTTGTACTAAAATTCAGCACAAAATTTAAGTATAACAAATTGTGCAGGGCTAAAGATATAGCTCAGTAGTAGACTTGCCTAGAGCAGTCAAGGCTCCGGGTTTGATTGATTTCCCCAGCACAACAAAATAAAAAAAAGGAAAACAAGACTTTGACTTTTTTATGAAATTTGACCACCTCTTGAAATTCTCTTTACATGTGTGTCCAATATTTACTCACAGTCCACCTCCTCCTTATCCCATAGTTCTTAAAATCTCTAGAGCAGTGGTTCTCAACCTTCCTACTGCTTCGACCCTTTAATATAGTTCCTCATGTTGTAGCAGGAACTCCCAACCATAAAATTATTTTGTTGCTACTTCATAACTGTAATTTTGCTAGTGTTATGAATTGTAATATAAATATCTGATATTCAGGATATCTGATATGTGACCCCCAAAGGGATCGTGACTCACAGGTTGAGAACCTCTCTTCTAGCGGCACAGCTCCTGGACAATGTTCAGTCTGAAGCCATTGCTAACCTCTGCCTCTCTTTACTAAGGAGAGAATATAAGCATTCCCAACAAAGAGTTTGCTTTCCTTCTACAGCTTTGTTTCTGTTGGAAGTTCTGTTTCCAAAGATAGATCCAGATGTTTGCCATATGCTGCTTTTACAGTAGCTGTGTCCTACAGTGGGCCAAGGGTAGCTGCAGAAAGCACTGTCTTTAGATATGAACAAGAATCTCCTTCCAGGACTCTGCCTGGGCTTCCCTTCTGGTATGTGGGCTTCTGTACTGAGACCTGTTTATCCAGGACCCAGGCCTGCAGGAGCCTCTCCCTGTTTGTCCTCCCAGGTATAGACTCCCTGAATCCAAGGGGAGGAGAGGATGAGCAAAGGTGGAGCCTTGCTGGGACAAAGAGAAGAAAGACAGGCTCAGCTTTTCCCACCCTCCCCATCATCATATTCCACTGCAGAATCCAAGGAACACAAAGGCTCTCAACCCAAACCTGGCCTTCTGGGATGAAGCAGACTTTAATTTAAAGATTTATTTTTTTACTGTCTATTTTTTTCCCCTGTTGGGGAGGAGTGATTAGGAGCTTATGTAGCCCAGGCTAGCTTCAAACTCAGTACCATAGTATTAAGATAACCTTAAGCTTCTGATCCTTCTGCCTCAGCCTCTTGAGTGCAGAGATTGCAAAATAGATACAAGATTGCCATAGCTGTTTTTATGCAGTACTAGGCATTGAACCCAGGGTTTCATGCATGCTAGACAAGTGCTCTACTAACTGAGCTACATCCCTAGACCCTCAAGCAAAAGGTTTTCTAGACTAAGCTTTTCAGTAGTGAGCTATGTGTGTCTCTCAAATGTGAGAATGCAGGTGCCTGCCTTCCTCTGAGGCATTCAGCTGGAGTTCCGCCCTTCTTTTTGCTTTTTTGCTCTTGATTTATGTTAGCTCTCCTTTAAATTCATTTATTTGATTTAGATTTGTGTCTCCCAACCTACCACCTCCCTCATTTTTTATTTTTGTTTATTTTTGTTTAATCCCCATCATTCCTTTAGGCTCCCACCTCCACCAGTGCCACTCTTTCCTTAGCCAATCCCGAAGTCTCCATACTAAACTACCAATCTACACTCTACCAGCCCTCAGCGGCATCCATGGCCGCAGTGGCCCAGCGGAGCATGCCCCTGCAGACGGGAACAGCCCAGATTTGTGCCCGGCCAGACCCCTTCCAGCAAGCTCTCATCGTGTGTCCCCCTGGCTTCCAAGGTAAGGCCGACTTGGTTCTTGCAGGACCACCTCTAGGTGCTTAGAAACCTATTGCTTCCTGGGTGCTTACTGTCAGGGAAGAAAGCCCTCTTCCTTCCGTTCATAGGAATGCTGGTATCACTGAACGTGGAGGCTGCTCTCCTAATGCGGCCAGCCTAGAAACAATGAGCCTTGTGCTCTAGTACCAAGTCCATTTGTTGTTGTTCTCAGCACCTGCCAGAAACTGTGGCCCTCGCCAGCTGCCTGTGAAGAGGCGCATTGTCTGGTTCCATTGTTATGCTGATGTCAGCTCCAGCTTTCCTTGCATGAAATACTCTCTGAATGTTATCTGTAGAAAATTGTCAGTCTCTGACAGCCAGCATAGGCCCACTTCATGTGGAGAATAGAAATTTGTCTGAAAAGTGCCTCCCTGGGCCTCCTCCCCTTTGGCCTTGATCCCAGAGCTCCTTTTCTGTGGACGTTAAGCAGTTAGAGATGACTGTGTACCTCATCATACTTCACACGGAAAGCTCAAGGACAGAGTTCTACAAAGCACCCATGTGAGCATGTACACTGGTGCTCGGGTTCCATCTGTACAGTCCAGAGAGAGCCCGCCACTGTCCCCACGTCCTTTGCTGTGACACTCAGCTATATACCCATGGGCAGCAGCTGTTGCTTTCCTCTTGTGATTTGTCGTCTTATCTGTCCTGTTTTGGACCACACATAATTTAACTTTGGAGAGGTGTGTTTGTGGGGAGTAGGAGACTACTTTTAAGTTAGCAGCTAAAAGGAAAGTATCCCATAACTGAGCAGTAAAGCTAACTCAGTGGCTAGGAGGGGTCTCTTCATCTTTCAGCCATTCACCTTCCTCCTGTCCCTCACCCATGTACTAAACAGGCCTGCAGGCCTCTCCCTCCAAGCATGCTGGCTACTCAGTGCGGATGGAAAATGCTGTCCCCATCGTCACTCAAGCTCCAGGAGCTCAGCCTCTTCAGATTCAACCAGGTCTGCTTGCTCAGGTAATTCTCTTCTGTATTGCTCATATTCCCATGTTAATGCTTTTCCAAAAGACATGTATCTCTACTGACTCCCTCCCTGGTAATGAGTTAGGAGCTCCCAGGCAATGGAATATGTCAGTAATGTTCTAAATGATCCCTGAGTGAATTACCTCCCTAAGTTTCCAGTGACAATTCCAAGAAGAGATTTAGATACAGAGAGTCTAGGGAAATTATTATTTTACCTTTGTAAAGCAAATCATTGAGGAGACCTGGGTTTTAATCCTAAATCTGCTAGTAATTCTCAGTGACCTAAGGCAAGTCAGTTAACTTCTCTTTGCCTCCAATTTCTTTCTTGCAAAATAGAAGTAGTTCTTATAGCCAAAGCCCTGGAGATTATCCTTTCGTTTTTAGAGTTGAGAAAAAAGACGACTCGTAGAAGCTATAGGCTGGAACCTTCCTTTTGATCCATAAAGGTATTCTAACTGTGGAATGAGATCACAAAGATGAAAAATGATCAGAAATGTATAAAGTGTTACACAAGTTTATAGTCACAGTGCTGGTGCAATACCAGAAGTCAATCCTGAAAGATACTTGAACTCTGATACAGTTGTACTTTTTTTAATGCCACGCACTTGACAGTTAATTTCTTTAATCCCCACAATACAGAAAGATATCTGTCTCTACTTGGGACAAGTAAGGAAACTGAAACAGGGATTTGCTCAGAGCCATACAGCAGCTAGGCAGGGTGTCACATACCTGTCCTACCAGTACTCTGCTGGCTGAGGCAGGAGAATTGTGAGTTCAAGGCCATGCTAGGCTACATAGTGAGTCTAGGCCATCCTACACTACACCCTGTCTCAGAACAAAAGCATCACACAACAGCAAGATGTCAGAACCAGGACATACTCTAGACATCTGACACAAATGTCCATATTTTCCTACTGTCTTAGACCACTTCCTGTTTTCTACTGTCAGGCATCTAGGATGCCTTGACCTGTTAGTCAACTTTACTTTTAAATAAGGTAGCTTCCCAAAGGGTTTATAGAAGTGATTTTCTATATAGAAAATAGTTTATAGATAGTCAGTTACATAGGTCTGTTCTTGGCTCTCTTGTAATCCATTGGCCTCTAAACATCCAGTCTTCACCATAATATCTGTGTCTTGATATCTAGTAGGGAATGCCCTGGTCTTCTATAGATTCTTCAGATTTTCCTTAGGCATTCTGCTTCTTTTCTTTTCCATACCCACTTCACCATCATTTCTCTATGAGAATGTTGGTAACAAAACAACAACAACAAAGCAACTAACTGTCAGGTAAGAAAATGGTTCAGTAGCCGGGCAGTGGTGGTGCACGCCTTTAATCCCAGCACTCGGGAGGCAGAGGCAGGCGGATCTTTGTGAGTTCGAGACCAGCCTGGTCTATAAGAGCTAGTTCCAGCGCAGGCTCCAAAGCCACAGAGAAACCCTGTTTTGAAAAAAAAAAAAAAAAAGAAAGAAAGAAAGAAAAGAAAATGGCTCAGCAGTTAAGAGCACTGGCTGCTCCCCTCCAGAGGCCCTGGGCTCAAATGCCAGCTCCCACATGGTGGCTCACAACCCTCTATAACGCTAGTTCTAGGGGATCCTGTGACTCCCTCTTATGACTTCTGCAGGCACAAGACACACACATAGTGCACAGAAATGCATGCAGGCAAAACAGTCATATACATAAAAATAAATATTTTACAGTTTTTGGTACTGTTGATTTTATGAATTATACTTGTAATCATTTGCTTTCGATCTATAGGAATATAACTGATTTGGGTCATCAAGCTAGCCTTCTGTTTTTATGAATTCTTTTTTTTAATTAATTTATTTATTGGTTTTTCAAGACAGAATTTATTTGTGTAGCCTTGACTTTCCAAGATCTCAGTCTACAGATCAGCCTGGCCTTGAACTCGCAGAGATCCGCCTGCCTCTGCCTCCCGAGTAGTGGGACTAAAGGCGTGCACCACTAGGCCTGGTTTTTATGAATTCTTTTTGGTTGCAGGTAATAGTTTTGTTTTTTGCTTTTCAATTCATGCACTATTTCCTCTTGCTCAAATATCCCAGGCTGAATAGAGCAGTCCAAATCATGTTTAATAGCAGGTGAGATCGGGAAATTGTTGTAGCTATTTCCCATTAGGCGTTGTATTCCTTCTAACTATTTAATGGAGATAGTTTATCATGTTTTAATTTTTAAATTTTTTTCAAGACAGGTTAATTTTTAAATATTGTATATGTCAAATATACTTTCTCATCTATTTGGATAACCATATAACTTGGTTCCCTAATCTGTTTATGTAGCAAGTTACATTAATAGATTTTGTAGTGTTAAATCACCCTTATATTTATGAGATAAACTCTGATCATGTTGTGTTTGATATGATGGCATGCTTTTTTGAGCTGTTTGCAACTACTGTGATTAGTATTTTTGCATCAGTGTTCATGGATGAGAAATGACGCATGGTTCCCCTTTCTTAGGAAACCCTCATCTAATTTGAATTCACAGTGGCTACATACAGTCCCCTACAAACTTGGATATCACCACCTTTTCTGTGTTCTAGAACAGTTAAGATTGGTACTAACCATCTTTGCATCTCTTTATTCTTAATCTAAATTAACACTACTCAAGTGACAGCCAACACCATCAATTGGTGACAAAGCTGTGTATGCCTTGTTGAAAGGGTGTTAACAGAGAACCTGTGTTTTAAATGGGCTTGTCCCTTCCTCTTTAGTCATTTTAACTTCCTTTGTTGTTGTTGCATAGTTCTGTGGTGAGGAGTTCAAAAAAGGCCACTATAAATCAAAGAAGAGCTAAATAAAGATCAGTTCAGGCCAAGACATTTGTTCACCCTTTATCTGAGTGTCAGAAGTCCAAACCAGCCTCCCAGTGAGCCCAGAATCTGTAGATTTCCCTGTGTACTTTCCAAGGTAATTACAGACCCTTTTTTGTATTTGCACACTGAATCCAAATACGCCAGCAGTGAGCTCTGTTAGAAATACTAAGCATGGCTTGCTAACTAACAGGGGCATTCCTCGTTGTTCAGTGGAGTGGAACCAACAGGCTCAGCATTTCTGAATTTGTCCCAGTCCTTTAATTGTAGTGGAGAAGAGTCCTGCCCTCTGCTTTCTTGAAAAGAGTCTCTAGTGTTATAAACCTTCACATTGATTTAACCTAAATCTGTAATTGGAAAAGTAGACAACAGCAAAAAAAATATGGATTTTAATTGCTATAATTAAATACTTTAATATATTATTTATAAAAAGGAACTATTAGAAGCAAGTTGAGTATTCCTCACCCAGGGATCTGTTGACTCAACAGGTGTGTAGACTGGGACAGCACATGCCTAACATGGACAAAGGAGACCTGTGTGTCTTCACATGCAAAGACTGCGAAGGCACATTTCTTATTTAAAACGTGCACAGCTAGCAACACAGGAGTGACTTTTACAGAAACCCTTCATTAAGGCACTCTTGACACTTCCTGAAAGGTCTGTGACCTCCCCTCCCAAGCCTAGAGCCCCCGTCAGCATGTTGGCTACGAGAGAAACTGTGAGGAAGCAGGTCAAAGTGGGAAGACGTTGGTACAGCTGAGTGAGGTTATATTATATTCAGTCATTTTTTCAAGGAGCAGGATCCAGAACTCCCTCTCACTAAAAAGAGCAAGTCAGAAATTCAGAAATGACAGATCCTTCTACACTCCATGAGGAGGTTTTTGTATTCTTGGCCAGTTGAGTCATATGGTCAAGGTCCCTGTATTTCCCTGAGGACAGGCGACTTCTTTAAACTATCTACTCTACCGAAACCCAGTGCTTCTCACTCTAAACCTCCAATGGTGGCATTTTCAACAGCCAGTCTTTGCAGCCATTGTCTTGCTATCTACTTCTACCTCACTTGGCACTGAAGCTGCTAGCAGATAAGTAGGTTTGTTCATGCCACCATGTGAGTTAACACCCACACCAGATTCCAAATAGGGCCATTGTGTTTGTGTTCTCCATAGAGTACGTTTAGGTACTGACTGAGATCATGGGAATTGGATCATCCGTGTGCACACACCAGGTGCACCACTTGCTGGCTGTCTTTGAGGATGTGAGTTTTGACATTGAAATTTCATCCTTTTTCAAAGTATTACAGATACATAATTTTTAACTTAAATGACAGCACACATTTTACTAAAAGAAAATATAGTCCTCTCTCTATCTCACCTTTAATTTTTCCTGTCCCAAAACAAGTTTAACTTGACCATTCATTATGTAAATCTATATAAGTAACATTATATAGTGCTTTTCATTTGATTCTTCTAGATTTTATTCTAAGCTGACTTCCTATTTGTATAATAAAACCTTTGCTCTCCAACCCATCCTACTGCCATCAGTCTCTTTCCCTCACTTTTTCATTCTGCCAAAATAATTTGTGATTCAGCTACTTCATACTGTTTGTATAGTTACTGATCTTATAACATTTTCTTGATGAGCTTCATAATACACCATATTTCCTTCCTTGTATGGCTGTCTCATTTTCTTACCAGGTTATCTTCTGTGTATAGCTTATTGTTGAGTCTCAGATCACT
This sequence comes from Dicrostonyx torquatus, assembly GCA_028555095.1. Lineage (NCBI taxonomy): Eukaryota > Metazoa > Chordata > Mammalia > Rodentia > Cricetidae > Dicrostonyx > Dicrostonyx torquatus. The sequence goes on along the minus strand of JAQHUG010000479.1, from coordinate 260,805 downwards.
CTAGAGCTGTAAGAGGTTTCTGTGTTTGACGTGTTTAGGTTGAACATACTGGGTTCACTGTATTATTTGTCTCTATGACACCCTCTATACAGTCGTTGTCTACAGTGGTCTCAAGATTTACGACTTCATGCTTTCTTGTTGTTTTCCCATGCTTTGTCCTGGACTCCCTATTCGCCCTTGACTCTGAGTTTTGTTCTTGTTGTTGTTTCTCCTTTAACAATATTTTCTGTTTTCTCTTTGCAAAATTCTTATTACATGGATGTTGTTACTTCTATTTTTGTGTGTGTGTGATGTGTGGGTGTGTTGATCCATATATATTAGTGGTGGGTGGACACATAAGTACTGCCTAGTTTTATGTCAAGTTGACACAAGCTAGAGTCATTTGAGAAGAGGGAACCTTAACCGAGAAAATGCCTCCCTAAAATCAGGCTGTAGGCAGGCCTGTATGACATTTTTTAAATTAATGATTGATGGGGAAGGGCCCAGCCCATTATGGATACTGCCATCCTTGGCCAGGTGGTCCTGGATTCTATTATATATTGAGGAAGGGTCTCATGTGAATTAGACCTCTCTGACCAGTGTAGTCTAGCTTTATAGTTTGCTGGAGAAATCCTGTCTTCACCTCCCAAACACAGGGATTGCAGATGAGCCACCATTCCTGTCTGGCATTCACATGGATGCTGGGTACCCAAACTCTGGTCCTCACACTTTCAGGAAAACACTTCACCCGCTGAGCCACCTTTCTCGCCAGCCTGGATGTTTATACTTCTAAATAGAGTTTTTTGTGTTTCTTCTTTTTCCCTCGTGTGTGTGTGTGTGTGTGTGTGTGGTGTTTGTGTGTGGTGTGTGTGTGTAGTATGCGGTGTGTGTGGTGTGGTGTGTGGGTATGTCTATTTTCTGAGGAATTTCATTTTTTAAAATTTTTTTGACTTCTCCATTTCTGTTGCCATTTTTCTCATTTCTGGGAGCTCCTTATCTTGCTCCATATGTACATATCTATATGAAAAAAGATGCATATTTTTTAAACTCTGGATATTAATTATAAACAATTTTAGACCTTTGGAATTTTTTTCTGTTTCCTACATTGCTTTTGTTTCATGTGAATTCTATTTTATTTTTGCCATAATTGCTTCCACATTAGATACTTTCTAAAGGCTGCCCTACCTGTCCGTGCATAGCTGAGACTGAAACATTAAATTGCTCAGCACACTGAGAAAGCAGACCAAGGATGGACTGCTGACTGTGGACTTCCCTGTGGAGCAATAAGAAGCAAGCCCAGCATTTCCACTGGCAGACCCCTTACCCTCAGATCATACCTGTAGCTCTTTTCTCTGAGGACAGTAGACACCTGCAGCTGGGGATCTAGCCAGGTTTCATATGCAGATTTACCTTAGAATAATTCAACATGCTAACTTTCTTGGCAATTGGCCATGTGTTGTGACACCTCTACAGTCTTAACTGTTATTATCTGTCCTCTAGTCTCCTTGTGTCTATGGATTTATGTATTTTATTTCTTTCCTGTCATGTTGGGTTCAGAGAAAAGAAGAAACAATTTGCCGTATTTTCTAAGCAAGTCATTTAACCTCTCAGTCTCAGTTTATTCACCTAAGAAATGGAAATAAATAGTAGCTCTTACCTCATAGGACCAATATTAAGTTCAAAAATCCATTTATGACTAAACACTTGCACACAGCATGGATCAAGAAATATTAGCTCCAGCCAAGCATAGTAGTGTGTACCCATAATTCCTGCACTTGGTAGACTGAGGCAAGGAGGATCCTGAGGTCAGGTGCTATATGGGATATATAGCAAGATCCTGTCTCAAAAAAGAGGAGGGGGACAGCAATATGGCTCAGCAGTTAAAAGTGCTTGCCTTGAAGGCCTGATGACTGAATTCAATTCCTGAATCGCAAAACAGGAGGAGAAAACCAAGAACTGCCTCCCAAAGCTTGTCTCCAGAACCTCCAAATGCACGTATGCACTTGTGTCATATACACACAATAATAGTAACAGTTCTTAAAAGAAGTCTTAGTTCTTTTCTTTGTAGTAGTCATAATAAATTATAGGTGGTTGATTAATGTCATCTAAATGAGCTGGTTGTATTTGTAAACATCATTTTCACAGCCAAAGAAAAAGGTTAAGAAAAAATTGCCTTTCCCTTAAGGCTTTGAGGTAAAATTCAAGGAAATAGGGGAGAAAAAAGATGACCTTATCTTGATATCAAGATATAGTTTTAATAACATTAGTCAAAGCTCATGGTTTTTTTTAAATTAATTAATTAATTAATGTACACAGTGTTCAGCCTCCATGTATGCCTGCAGGCCAGAAGAGGGCACCAGATTTCATTACAAATGGTTGTGAGCCACCATGTGGTTGCTGGGAATTGATTTTCATGGAATTGGAAATGAGTTCCAGATCACTAAGCAGTAAAAATCCTGACATTGAAACTGATTTTTTGTTTTGTTTTTTGTTTTTTTAATACAGAGTTTAAACATGAACCCTGGTGGGCTGGAGAAATGGCTCAGAGGTTAAGAGCACTGACTACTCTTCCAGAGGTCCTGAGTTCAATTCCCAGTAACACATGGTGGCTCACAACTATCTGTAATGAGATCTGGTGCCCTCTTCTGGCCTGCAGCAGACATGCAGACAGAATACTATATGCATAATTAATAAATAAAACTTTTTTTAAAAAAAGAAAAAACATGAACCCTGGCTGGGCTTGAACTTGCCATGCAGACCAAGCTGGCCTTGAACTCACAGAAATCCAGCTGTTTCTGCTTCCTGAGTCCTGGGACTAAAGGTGTGCACCACCACACCTGGCTTATTAAATATTTGAATTTACAATGGTTTTACCAGTTAACTTTTATTTCTCCTCTGTGAACTCAATGGACTTGAAATAGTTAGCTATAATTAATGAACTCATAGAATCATTTCTTTCATTTTGTCAGCTGACATTAAGTATTTATGGGATGATAAGTGGTCTCTGAGCCGTCTCTCCAGCTCTTCCTTTGTATTTTGAAGCCAACAACTAGTCTACACTTTCACACCTGTTACAAGATCTAGCACAGTCCACACACACAGATTTTCTGGACTCATGCTAGGTGACTAACAAAATGTGGTGATTGTGACTGTCCTGTCTTACAGCAGGCCTGGCCAGGTGGGGCCCAACAGATCCTGCTTCCTCCAGCCTGGCAGCAGCTGACTGGCGTGGCCACCCACACGTCCGTGCAGCATGCAGCTGTGATTCCTGAGACCATGGCAGGCACTCAGCAACTGGCCGACTGGAGGTAAGCAGGAAATCCTTCTGGGTTGAGCAGTGTTATTGGAATAAGAGTTGTGTCCACCTCTGACAGAAAACATCTTGTGTGCTACGGCCACAGTGTAATGGGTGGTAGTTTAAACAATACACCAGGATACCAGAAATTCAGCTCGATTAATTTATAGTTAGTTATCATGTTCTACCAAAACTCAGTTACATCTTTTAAACAAAACCTGGCTGTGTTTTTCTCAGAATTAAGAACCTTTCAGAAAGCAAACATTTGTCACCAGTGAAGAAATACAGAAGAGAGTCCCCAAAGCCCTAAGCAATTCTCAAAAGTATTCTCATGAAGTTTTGAGACATAGGTGCCTGTCTGTCTGAGCCCCCCAGGGAAAGCTTGACAGATGAGTTGTATTTGGAAGGATAAGCTCTAGCGTGTTTGTTAAATGTGCGTCTTCAGTTATCAGCGTGTCTTATGGAGAAGAGTTCCCCTTTCGCAGACCCCAGGGATTCGAGCCGCTGCCTGACAGCACCCGGCATCTGTTCCCAAAGCTGCCCATGCAGCACACTGACCCCCTCGTGGACACCCTGCTCCGCTGTTCTCATAAGCACTTGTCACTTTTCCTCTGGCCCTCACTGCAACACCACCATAATGCCCTGCTTCACCAGTACAGAGCCGTCTGACAGCCTTCAAATTGTCCCCAGCTCTATGGCCCCTTTGGGCTGTTCCTCCTTCTGCAGAAATTATTCCCTGCTATCCTCTGGTAGCTGTATTACCATCCTGAGGGTCTCCCTAGTTCCTTTTCTGAGCGTAGAATTCTTGAGCTGAATGCGGTAGTATATATTTGAAGTCTTGGCACGTAGGCTAAGGCAGAAGAATCACAAGTTTGAGGCCAGCCTGAGTTTCATAGTGAAACTCTGAATAAGTAAATAACTCTCGGGAAAAGGTAGACAAGAGGCTAATAAGTCCCCTGACTCATGTCTGCTGTATCTTTCTCCTTCTCCATGTAAGCTACTTTCTGACTACTAACAGGAGGAGAACACATGGGCCATCCCATGGCTGCAGTCTACACTCAGTGGAAGGACTTTCAAACCAGGCAAAACTGGTTTCTCTTCTGGCTCTGCAAGAACTGAGGCGGGTTATTTAACTTTTATGGCCTCAGTTTCCTTTTCAATAAAATGGGGTCATGATGCTTACCTCACAGGGTTATGGGGTAGAAGGGACGTCAACTAAAATGGAGCACAAGCACTTGGCTGTCTTTACCATTCAGTGCAGTGGTGCCTGAACATAACAGAATGAATAAGCTTGGCATCTTCCCTTCACCCATTCACGACAGCTCACAGGAGGCGGGATTGCCTTTCTCCAAGCTCATTAGGAGTAGCAGCCAAGTGGAAAGCTATGTGACCTACGGTTGTGTTCCCCTCCCCCTTATTCTCCTGAAAGACACCACCACCACATGGTATTTTCCTTTGTCCTTCAGCAGTTAGAGCTCAATCTCAGCAATACTCATGCACTTATTCATGCATACTTTCTTATCCTGCCTTCTTCCACCTCTCTTCCATCTCTTAGTTGGTATCCCTCAGTCTCTGCATTTCACTATGGGTCAAAAGAGCAGCCATAACCACAACCAGAAGACAAAAGAGGAGCACCAGTGCTGCCCTTGTCTCCAAGAGAAAGGGCCTGTCTGTGGGGGAATCAGCAGCAGGAAGAGGCCACCACAGCACTTCCAAAGGCCGTGCACATGTCTACAAGACTATCAGATTCACTATAAAATGCTCATCTTTCTTTCTCTTGTTTATCCCTTCAAGTTACAAAGATGAAATTTGATGATTTCTTTTTGAAATTTGAATGAATTCTTTAGTTTTTAATGTTATTTGTGTTAAATGTGCTTTTATGGACAAATCTTCTAATTAATCACCACCTTAAATGTTTCTGTTGGCAAACAAGGCTTCAAACACCATCCAACCTTGATGGGAAGACTAAAATGTCACCTATTTCCAGGATGCAGGCTGCCAGCCTATTTCTCTCTGTATGTGTATAGCTGTTATTAATTTTGATTTAATACAAACTCTATACATGTCTAGTCACCCTTCAGTTAATCTAATTGTTCATTCAGCAAGCGTGTAATTAACTGATCAGCTGCTACATGCCTGAGCATTGTGTTAGCTACTGAGGGAATTCAAAAGAACGTTAATGATTCCTGATGCCAGAAACATATGGCGCCCAGTCATCAGTTTGTTTTCACATTAACTACAATTTCCTCATTAATAAAATAGTATTTTTAAAACATCCTACCTACCTCACAAAGCAGAAGAAAAGAACCCATTTATGTTGCTATGTAAATTCTGAAACTAAATGGGCATATTAGTATTGAGCATAGTCACCTGTCCAAGGACTGGAGGGGCTGTCCATCCCATCTCTCTAGAACTCGACATTCTTTCCCCTTGAAAGGCCTGCTTCTCATCAACCAGCTTGATTTCTACTTCCTCAGCACAGGATTCCCTCTGCAGTTCTGGGAAGCCCACGTGCCAACTCGCCTGGCAAGGCTCATCTCTTCAGTGAGAGATAGCTATCAGTAGTCAGCCTTTATCTGGGAAGATGCTTCATATCATTAAAGACCTCAGCTTCTATAAAAACCACTAAGTGGCCTTCTGCTCCCTTTTTTTCTTTCAGGAACACACATGCTCATGGAAGCCATTACAATCCCATCATGCAGCAACCTACACTGTTGACTGGACATGTGACCCTTCCAGCAGCGCAGCCCTTAAATGTGGGTGTAGCCCATGTGATGAGGCAACAACCAACCAGCACCACCTCCTCCAGGAAGAGTAAGCAGCACCAGTCATCTGTGAGGTAGGTGCTGAGAGCCTTGGTGGCCAGAAACACCAGAAGATTGAAATGCTAAACACTGCTCAGAAGTAGGGATTACTGGTGCACTATCCTGGCACATGTAGAGAGCAGCTCTTCCTACAAGAGCTGGGGGAGCATCGTACAGTCCACAGAACACTCCAGAGCGTGCTAAAAGCTCTCTCTGGGCTCTGCACATGCAACCCTGCCTCTTGACTCTCCCTAGTTCCTGTCCCCTGACTCTCTAAGGTGGAGGCCTAATGTCTTGAGTGCTTCAGTCCTTTTTATTAAAGAAAAAGTAATAAAGCACAGTAAGGAAGATTTTATTTGAGACCATGGGTATGGGTACAGAATGCTGCAGTGGAGGAAAGAGAGGGCTCGGCTCTGCACTTAGCATGGGCAATGAGAATTTTGCAGCCAGGAAGTAGTGTCTAGGTCATGTAGGGGAAACAATGTTTAGGAGACAACATAAACTGGAGGATTGAGGCTAAATCATCCTAACAAGATTCTCTCTCGGTTTTTTTATTTTATTTATTTTTCTTCATACCAATCCCAGTTCCCCCTCCCTCCTCTCCTCCCACTATCCCACTTTCCCCCACCCCACCCACCCCTATCCATTCCCCAGAGAGGTTAAGGCCTCCCCTGGGAAGTCAACTAAGCCTGTCCCATCACCTCATTGAGGCTGGACCAAGGCCCTCTCCCACCCCCTCCTACCTCCCACCCCATCCCCATCCAAGCCTAGGCTGAGCAAGAGTCAGTTCATGCATCAGAGTTAGATCCCCTAACAAGATTCTATGATGGTGATATTAGCTGTCATCTGAGGGACAGTGGAGGATGAGGAATCTGATCATATATCAAGAGAATGGGGAGGGCCTCTAGCTGAAATGAACTAGCAAGGCTCTTAGCTGAAACTAGACTATCAGAAGGGCACAGTTGAGCCTATGAGGAGGTTCAAAGTCTGATTAAAGTTGGCCACACAATCTCTGTCATCTTTTCTAGAAACAACAGGCCTGCCGGGCGGTGGTGGCGCACGCCTTTAATCCCAGCACTTAGGAGGCAGAGGCAGGCGGATGTTTGTGAGTTCGAGACCAGCCTGGTCTACAAGAGCTAGTTCCAGTGCAGGCTCCAAAGCCACAGAGAAACCCTGTCTCAAAAAACCAAAAAAAAAAAAAAAGCAAGAAAGAAGAAACAACAGGCCACTGAGTGTCCATTTGAGTACAAATTACCAAGATATCTTTTTCAAAAACATTAGAGAAATGCACTTTTATTGATATTTGAGGTCAGAAATATAACTCATAACTTAAAAATAAGCTGTTTAGATATAGATCATGAAACTACAGAATGGTTCCCACACGAACACATTTGGCTGATGGCTTAAATATAACTTTGGTGACTCTCAGATGTTTACAGTAGATGGCTAATCTTTCCCATTCCTCTAAACTTTTACCTTCAGCATTGACACAAGGCTGTGTTTATGTCACTTTGTTGAAGGCAAACATAGAGATAAATTAGCAGTACCAGGGACTGGGCCATGAAGAAGGGAGTTCCTGGGAAGGAGCCTGAAGGGAAGATAGTAAAGGAGTTCCATATCTGGGCTGTAGGTGTGGTTTGTAACTATAGATTAGTCAGTAACTCATCGAACACTTCAGAGAGAGTGTTAGTGTATATAGTATCAGCTATAGAGTTCAGTAAGCCTGACTTTTAAACAGAGGTTTCTAGGCTCCACTCTAAAAACAAACAGCAAGAGCAAAACCCACCACCTATAGCTGTAACATGAGTTGACGTACTGTAAGTGCTGAAACTGTACAAGCTATAACACGCATAACAGAGTAAAAGGAGCAGTCAGCCAGAAAGCCGTAGTACCTGCTCCAAAGAGGACTTTACAAATGCAGCTAAAGCCAGCTATGGACAAAATCAAGATCGCCTTTACCAAACTATTTTCATCTTACTTCTGTCTCTTCACTTAGAGGTACTAGACTCTCTAAGGACATACTTGGCTCAAAGATTTATTCTCTTTTGACTTTGGTCTTCACTGCTTAGGTTCTAAAAGGATCAACAAAGAATTTGATAGGAAGAAAAAAGGTAATTGTTCCCTAAAGTTGCCAGACTTAATAGAAAATAAATCAATCCGAATTAAAAGGCCCTTTTGGTGGGCTAGAGAGAAGGCTCACTAGTTGAAAGCACTGACTGGTCTAGAGCACTCAGGGTTGAGTCCCAAACTCCCATGGCAGCTCACAACCATCTGTAACTCCAGTCCCCTGGGATCTGATACCCTCTTCTGACCTCCTAGGGCATCAAGCATGCATATACATACATGCAGGAAAAACAGTCGTTCACATGAAATAATAAATAAATCTAAAACTAATAAATAATTTTTAAAAACTTAGAAGTATACTACAGTAGTTGAATTTGGCTTATCCATAATTTTTTAAAGTTCCTATTAAAGCATACCTTCTTCCTCTTTCATTTGTTCCAGTTTTTTTATTACAATTAAAATTGATTAATAAGCCTCCCATGAGGCTCAGGTTAAAATCCAAAAGGGTTTTGTTTTCCATTGTACACAAATCTGAATGGCCATAGCTTTTCCCAGAAGAGAAAGAAGAGCAAGGTGAGCCAAGGGGCTGAGAGATCATTCCATCTGTAAATGCTTGCCACACAAGCACCAAGACCTAAGTTTAGTCCCTAAACCCTGCATAAAAAGGCTGAATATGGCAGTGTAACCTGTAATCCAAGTGCTGGGAGAAGAGGTCAGAGACAGGCCAGTCCTCAGGAACTTGGGCAACCACTAAATTGGTGAGTTCTGGTCAGGCAGAGGCCTTGTCTCAAAACAAACTGGACAGACCCTAAGGAACATGCCCTGAGACTGACCTGGCATACACGCCTACACACCCACAACCGAGACTGTGTCCTTTAGCTCTAGAGACTCTCTCGGTGTCTTGGGCTAGAAGTGTGGCTCCACACGAAAGCATCTGTGAGAACCTGGATTCAGTTCCCAGCACGGGCAGGGGACAGGGATGGGCAATTAAATAATAAACCAGCCGTCAACAAGGAAACCACAACCTTGTGTGGCAAACACCGCTTTTTCAACACTCCTAAAACAAGAATCATGAACCACTGAGAGAGGACTCAATGAAGCCAAAAGCTGTGTTAACCCTGAAGGTTATCCTATACAGCCATGTTGGATGAGGTAGCTAAAATCAGGACAGCTGCCCCTAGAAAACCAACTCTCAAGACGAGAGCCCAGAGAAGGCCCTGCTGAGGTCCCATAGTGACTGACTAAAGGCCTCTAGAGAGAGGCACCACATGTTCTGTCACAGATGGGGGCCAATTGGTCTGGGCCTCAGACTTTTTTCTGTGGAGATTTGGTAAGTCTGGTGTTTTCTGAAAGTTGGGCCCTCTTGGGTGGAGATATAGGGTCTGAGTTTTCTCTGTAAGTATGTGTTGTTTTGTCATTACAGAAATGTCTCCACCTGTGAGGTGACCTCTTCACAAGCTACCAGCTCCCCTCAGCGATCCAAGCGTGTCAAGGAGAACACTCCCCCACGGTGTGCCATGGTGCACAACAGCCCAGCCTGCAGCACCTCAGTCACCTGTGGCTGGGGTGACGTGGCCTCCAGCACCACAAGGGAGCGACAGCGACAGACGATTGTCATCCCTGACACCCCTAGCCCCACTGTTAGTGTCATTACCATCAGCAGTGACACGGATGAGGAGGAAGAGCAGAAACACGCCCCCACCAGGTGAGGCTGTGCCTGCAGACTCTGGGGAGAGAGCAGAGGCATGCACTGCTGTATGGAGCTGAGCCTCTCCATGAAGCTTGATGATTATTTCCTGCTGGCCCCACCTTTTCATTTTGCCATGTTCTTAGATCCACAATTATTTCATAAGAGTGACAAGCACGTTTGCCATAGTTGTTCAAAACCAAAATAATTTTGAGTGAGTTTGGCCTTAAAGAATAGTTACAGTCCCTAAACATTTGGGAAAATGAGACTATAAAAATGGGGCTCCTAATCCCAGTCTATTTTAGCACTTATAAGCTTAAAAAATGCTGCCTCAGACTATTGAATTTATTCCCAGTTGGTCAGGATATCTCTCTAACATTGCCTTGGTTCACTCAGAATTTGAAGTAATTGTCCAATTAATCAGAAATTTCCCTGTGTCTGATTAGCCCAATCCTATAAACTGCCAGTTGGCTCTTCACCCAGAGAGCATTACTGTTTATTCTAAAGTAACAATAGTTCATTTTACTCTGTATGTGCTTCCTGGGTAGAGGGAAGAAATATTTATTGCATTTGCAAGACTGTTAACCTGGCACCAGAGCCTCTTTTATGTACTTAGCAACCAAACCCCAGCAGCATGTGCCTTCTTCTTGGACTGCCAGCTCAGGTGGCTCAGATAGATGTCCGCTAACCTTCACAAGCACACCCTGCTGTTATCTTTGCATTAGGAACAAGGCCAGAGAGGGGGGCCTGCCACCCCAAGCCAGAGCTTTCAGTCACCATTGTACTTCCCATGACTGGGTACAAAGTTCCCTGTTCACAATTAGGCTCAAATTGTTGATTGCCGATTGGATATAATGCTGCTAATTATTAATCATAATGTTTTTGATTAGATAATAAATTTTCATGATTGAAGCTAGACTGACTATAGCAGTTCCTACAGGATGCAACACTTCCCCCTTCCAGGTGAAGTTTAGTGGTCTGAGTTTTCACCGGTAGGACTAGTATGTATCTCACTAACATGTCCTTTTTCCTGTTGAATGGTTCGGTGTGATCATTTGTGTAGTTTGATAATACATTGTTGTGCTTCTATTCCTGCCATTTGCTAGGTATCTGAGGGACATAGAGTTAGTGAGGCCAGGTACACGTTTTGTACTCCAGCATCGCTTTACACTCCATCTGCTCATTCCAAGACGGGCCTCACTTTCCTTTGTGATTATAGCCCCAAGTTGAGTCAGTGTTCATCCTTTCAAACCTGAGAATCCCAAGGACTCGGTCTCCTTCCAGAGAGGAAGGGTCTTCCTATCGAAGACTGGCCCCTGGCTTGAGAAGCCTGTGCATGTGTAGCTCTGGCATTAAAAAAGGCTGAGCAGCCTTGAGCACAGCTGGAGAAATGCAAAAGCAATTTAAAGACTTAGCTGTCAACCAATGCAATGTCATTTTTAAAGCTGAGATCTGAATTGACAGCAGCTCTGAACATGAGGGCCCAGGAGAGGATTGACTAGAGAGTAAGAGGACAGCCAGAGCCACTAGGGTCGAAAGTGGAACAGAGAACTCTTTCCCTAGCAGGAACCATAGCTGATATGTGTGCAGCTTGTGAGAAGTGTGGTGAGAATGACTCAGAGGCTCAAAGGTGGGCAGCAGCCTATGGCAGGGGAGTTGGGAGGAGCAACCACAAACTGAACCCCGTGACTTTATACAGTAGGAAATAGAGAGGACTGCTAGCCTTCACCAGGGAGGGAGAACACGTTAGAGACGCTATGCTGAGTGGCTGCAGACTGAAGCCACAGAGCCATGGTAAAGGACCACAGCTACCCACTGTGGTAACAGGGAGCTTGCAGAGAAATACGCAGCAGTGATATTTTCTACAGAGATAATGACTGTTGCCTTAGAAAATGGTTCAGTACCCATAAGGATAGGAAAGTCTACCTGAAGAAGCAGCAGCCAAAAGCGCTTACTCATAGAGAAACCACTGTGTAATTGGATCACATAATTGTGGCTATATATAACAGTGAGAAAGTAAAGGGATTTAGGATACCTTTTTCTGGAAATCATAATTATCATAAAATTTAACAGAGTGAACATTTTAAGCAAGATGAGACATGTACAAATCGTTCTAACACAAAGCAGAGCATCTCTAGAGAAACCAGCCACGTACTCAGGGGAGCTGAGGGAAGAGAGTTGTAGACTTAAGTGAGGTGACTGATGTGGTGGAGCCTCAAAGGTGAGCAGACAGGGAGCTTCACAGTAGCAAAGCTTATCCAAGAGGATGCAGAATGTTGGAGAAGGTGGATTTGGGCATGAGAGATGGTTTTTGAGGCATTTCCTCTTAGATGGAGATACAGGCTTTTCAGTGGGCTCTAAGGAGCTCAAGGAAAAGCATCCATCCTAGAAAAGCCAAGTGTTTACTATGTGCACCTAAACAAGAAGGCACTTGACTGTGGGCTCCTCCCCGGTCCAGTCTGAGTACTGGAGACATTTCGTCCCTGTATTCGTTACTTTTCTATTGTGATAAAACACCATAGTCAAGGCAACTGAGGGGAATCATAGCAGACCTGCCACTTGCTTCACCCACAGTCTTGTCACTTCTGTTCCCATTTAACAAATGAGGAAGCTAAGGTCCAAGAAAGTAAAATGACTCAGTCAAATTAATAAGGGTTCAAGTAAAAGAATTGGGATTCTTCAGGAAATGCTATGCCAGTGAAGAAATTATAGTATTAATTACTGACAAAATAACTGATTTCTTTTTAGTCACTAGTTTAGCTCTTATTGAATCTATCCTGCCCCCTGCTCTGTAACCAATCCCATGTTAGCATCCAGTGTGTGCACGGAGCTGTAACAGTTCAGAGCACAGGTGCTAGGTAGGTGCTCGTCAGAGTGCTGGGGCTGCCTCGGGACATGGGCAGAAGTTTAAATCTCATTGTCGCTGGACATTTTAATAAATGGGCAGACCACTGAAAAGCCGGGGGCTCTATTTTTTAATGGTTCACTAATAGACTATTTTTTTTAATCATGGCTAGAGACTTGGCATAAAGACAAAAACTAAACAATAAATACCCCTTTTTCCTGCATTTCTCAATATTAAGTAGAACTGGTCTTATTTAAAATATTTAAATATTTAAAAATATGTTTTTGATGAGAGAAGTATTTGATTGTGTCTGTGTCTTCTTTTACTTGGAATCTTCTTGATCATTGTTTATCAGGACATGTCTGTTTATCCAATTCCTCATGCCTAACTTACCTTATGTAGAAACTGTCTTTTATTTTGTTTTGTTTTTGTTTTTCAAGACAAGGTTTCTCTGTAGCTTTGGAGCCTATCCTGTAACTAGCTCTTGTAGTCCAGGCTGGCCTCAAACTCACAGAGATCCATCTACCTCTACCTCCCAAGTGTTGGGATTACAGGCATGCACCACTGCCACCCTGCAGAAACTGTGACATACACACTTCTGTCATAAGGAAACCATTTTAATGTATGTGATTAAAGTGATTCATTTCAGCTGATCTGCAAGAATATCTTTGTCCAGGCTTCATTATCCCTACAGCCATTCACCGAGCCACTTGTGAATGGCTGTCTCTAATAGGGAGTCAGGTCACAGACACGTCTACCTTCCACACTTCACAGTACACAGCAGCCACGCGAGGACTGTTCAGCCAAGGTTGCGAACAATGTCAACTCTAAGTATCACATGATGTTTTAGATATAAGAGCAATTTCTTAAGTCACTCTTAAAGTATTTATATTTTTTAAAATTTAGGGGACTACAGTTATGTTGGGGACTGTGGTTCCTGTTGCTTATCCAGAACGCATGAGACTCTGGGTTCAATACCCACCCCAAAAAGAGTTGACCCAAGATATTTGCTTCTTTATACTAAATTGAAAAGGTCGTAAAATTATTCCAGATACATCACTGTCAGACACTTACAAACTACTGCCAAAATTACTTCTGCCTAAAAAATGAACAACAGGAGGAAGAAAAATAAATACTCATTTATTATTGCCTGAGCAAAACAGTCAACCCAATGGCGCACTCCTTTAATCCCAGCACTTGGGAGACAAAAGCAGGCTGATCTGTGAGTTCGAGGCCAGCCTTGTCTACAGAGCTAGTTCCAGGACAGGCTTCTAAGCTATAGAGAAACCCTGTCTCAATAACCAAAAATAAAATAAAATGTCAATTCAAACTGAAATTTCTTTGCACTGACACCTGCAGCAATGCAAACTCACCACACTCCTATACTGGTTAAAGCAACCCATACAACCACCATCAGAATCCACTCCAGGGCCAGAGACTGCCAGCTAGAGGCAGGAACAAAGAAAGCAGACTCACAGTGTCCTGTAAGGGAACTTTGTTTCAAACTACAACACGCCCCTAAGTTGAAAACTTAGCTCCATTCCAAACAGGACAGGGGGGCAGAGTGGAGAGGCTCAGGGACTACATCTTGAATAAGTGACACTGTGCCAACCTGTCTGTCCCCAAGAGCTTATCCTAATGCTTTAGTAGACCACCTGGTTACTCCTTACTCTCCACAGGTGGAGCTGGGGCACCAGAGAGGGTTAGATCAAACTGATTTAGGAAATGGATAAGTGAACCACTGAAGAAAGGGCGAGAAAGCCTGCACCTCCTTCCAACCCCATTTCTGATGTCCTACAAAGTACTCATGTGAAGGCTGACCTTAATGTTGGCTGACATGTGAGTATATACATACAGCGTAAATAAGCAGATAAGATTGTTTGAATTGCATGTATATACCATATTAAATAAAGTGTGGGGACTGGGAAATAGCTCTGTTGGGAAAGTGCTTGCCATGCAGGCATAAGGACCTGAATTTGAACCCCAGAACCCCTATGAAAAGTTGTGTATGGTAGTGTGTACTTATAACCCCAGCCCTGAGATTACAAAGATAGGCAGATCCCTGGGACACAATAGCTGACTAACCTAGCCAAACCTACTTGGCAAGTTTCAGGCCAAAGAGAAACCTTGTCTCAAAAAACAAGATGGACATCTCCTGAAGAATGACAGCTAAGGTTGACCTCTGACCTCTATATGTAGGCATGCATACACAAATACACATACACAAAACAGTAAACAAACAAATTTAAGATACATTTTCTTACAGCTAAACTAAAAGCTCCGTACATCAGAGGAAGCACTTTGGCCCGCAGGCCTTGGCTTCTCATCCTTCACTCACTAGGGGCAGGTTAAAAGTAACCCTCTGTGTATTTCCGGTTGAGGGCATGGAGACAAAGCAGTAAGGCTAGCTGAACCCTCACGTCTTATTTCCTTCAACCAGGAAACTGCATGCAAACCACCCCGTGCCCAAAGAAAACCGCTGTTAGCAAATGGGTCCTGGGAAAACCAGGTGGGAGAGTTTGCCTCAGTTTACCTTTCCAGTGTTTGTTGGAACCTCTCTGGGAGGCAGAGGGCTATGTAGCTTAGTGGTGAAGACTGCAGATGCTTTGACCTTGGGCAAGCAAGTGACTCAAGCTCTCCTTGTTCACAGTTCCTTTACTGTAGTCGTGCTGTGAGGGCTGAAGGAAGTAACACACATACAGCACTTTGACTGTACTTGGGTATATATCCAGTGTGTGTTGCCTCATTTGGTCATCAGTATTGTAATGGAAGAGTAGGTTTGGTTTGGTTTTGTTCACATATAGCATTTACTCTGAAGTCAGGGGAGAGAAAGGAGTCATGGAAAGTTTATTGGAGGAGATGGATTTTGACCTTGTTCTTGAAGGATGAAATTGATTGAGATTAGCGAATAGAAATCAGAACCACATTCCAGAGAGGATCCTACAGGGATGGGGTCAGAGGCTTGCATCTGATCCTCGGGCTGTATTTTCTCCTTTATGGCTCATTTCTATACTTCTTAGCTCCTTATTTCCTTTCATCATTTTAAAATGATGAAAATCATCTATTGCCATGACAACACAATATAGTCGTGAGCTCTTGCTGCTTTGCTTCTTATTCAGAAGTGGTGTCTGCCAAGGCCATTTGAGCAAATATTTCTTATTCCCCTCTTATCACTGTCTCTCTCACTCCCATTAACCAGCTCAGAATGGGATTGATAAGCTGTCAATAATAATTAGAAACAATGGTAGAATAAATCCCAGTAGTATCGACATATAGGAGCCTGAAGAACTCACAGTGGCAATCTCAGATGTGTGCTTGGTTTTTAAAGTGAGCCATTTAGCAGCTTCCCATTGTTCTCTAATCTGGATAGTGTATTTACATAGAGCACAGACATTTCTAGCAGTAGAGCTATCAAACTAATTCACCTTTCCCACACCTGTCATATATTCATCCAAGAAGATACAATATTATGCTGTGCCATGTGGTTTTGCTTGTTAGTCATGGGGCTTCCCAGATACAAACAAAGAGATGGGCCTCATGTGGAGTTTGGGGGCTTTCCTCTCCTTTCCTCCCCAGATAGCACGACACTGACATGCACAACTCGCTGCCCACCAGATTCCTGTTGTGAAGCTGGCCCTGAGTCCCCACAGGTGATCCAGCCACACTTCCAGCTCCCACAGCTTCCCAGAAAGCCTTCCTCCAGTGGCAGCATGCTGATTAATGAGGTAGTTCGTTGTGCCTTCAGAAAGTTCCAGAGACTGCAAAGAATTTAGCTGCATTAAGCTGGCGATTCTTTGGAATCTGCAAATCTTGAGTTATAGGTTCCAAATGGGCACAGTTTGGATTGTGTTTGAGGTAAGGGTAGCCAAGATCAGTATCGTTTGCTTCACTTGCTCCCTTTCTAAATAACTGATGGCCTATAGAAGGGAGGCTCAGCAGGAAGTGACAGGGGCCACTCTTTTGTGTAAGGTCCTCTCTCACTAAGGAGATTTGGCTTCTCTTGACAGGAACAGTAGACTGGATTTATCTTGACTGTCTTTCATATAAATCTTCAAGGGATGTTCAGAACAGGCCCTTTCATACTGCAAATAATCTCTCCCACTTCCCCTAGTAATTTCAGACTGGGTTGGAGCTAGACAAATGGCATAGGGCCATGGTTGTTCAGGGTCCACCTGTGCAGGGACAGCAGCACAGAAGGCATTGAGAGCCAGCCTCTATCTTTGCACGAGTCCACCTCCTATAGATCATGCCCCTGCAGCAGAACATATCCTCATTTCAGGATATGGTAAGTGGAGCCACTGTGTTTGGGTTATTTAATCAAGTGACAAAGCCCTAAGTTGGGAACAGAACAACATGCGTCCAGCATCCCCTTGGGAACTTGCCTGGAGTGAATCCTTGGCTCCATCCCTGGTTGTGGGAGCACTTTGTACCTATGCTGGTAGGAAGGAGACCCCCCCGACAACAGGACAACAGTTTCCTGCTCAGGACCAGTAGCCTCCATTGACCACTCCCCCCACAGGAAAGAGCAGCAGGCCCTCATCCCTCCACTTTCCAGGCACTCACTTTGTAGTTCTTGCAAGAGATCTCAGTTACTTGTGGCCCTGAGATCTGCTGGGCACTGCCGCTAGAGGGCCCAAGGCTACGTCCTGTGAATTTTTTGTTGTGGATAAGCCCATGGGCTTTTAGAAAAATCCATATACAGTTCACCCATTCACTGTACACAGTTCACTGGGAGATTGCACATTCATTTTTTTAATTATGGTAAAATATGGAAGTTTCCATTTTAATCATTCAGGAACACTGACTGTCACCATTATCTATTTCTAAAACTGTCATTCCAGCCCAATATTCTATACCATTAAATAATTTGACATTTTTCTCTACTTACCCCCCAGACCTCTGGCATTGGTAATCTATTTCCATTTTGTATGAGTTCGCCTATTCTAGATATTTTGTGTGTTGAATCATGCAAAATTTGTTTCTGGCTTATTTTATGAGATGCTTCCAGAGTTTGTCAATGTTGTAGTACATATCAGGACTTCACTAGAGTTGGAGAGATGGCTGAACAGTTAAGAACACATACTGCCCTCCAGTGGACCTACACTCTATTCCCAGAACCTACATGAGGAAGCTTACAACCTCCTGTAACCCCGGTTCGAAGGCATCCTGACACCTCTGGCTTCTGTGGGTACCTACACACATATACACATACACACATACAACTAAGAACAAGAAAAATATTTTTTTTTTAAAAAAAAAAAAAAAAGGATTTCACTTTTCGCTCAACCTTTTGACTGATGAGAATTCCATGGTATAATTAGGGCAAGGTTTCGTTTATCCACTCGCGCATTGGTCAGTGCTTACATTGTTGTTTTCTCTTAGGTGTTGTGAACAGCACTGCTGTGGCCATTGAGCTAATAATCACTGTTTGAGTCCCATCTCTGTGTCCTGTGATAGCATGCCTAGGGACGGAATTGCTATGGGAACTCTGTGTTGGGCTTTTTTAAAATGCACACGGACCTCTGGATTTAAACCATTACAAGTGAGGAATGGGGGTCTTTATAAGTTAAAATGTACCTGGTTCTATCTGTTAATGTGAAGAGCTACAAATGTATGTGACCAGTTCATTCCTCGTCTTCTTTTGGGTTCTTAACAGTTATCCTCTGGAAGACCCGTGTGACAGTTAATCATGGACGGCTTTGTGACTCCCTGATTCTAACTGGTTATTTTAAAGCTTTTACTGTTTGACTCGTCACGTTGTTATACAGTCTCTCACTGAGCTTTTCATCTGCTCGAGGACAGAGGCATGTTTCTGTTTCTTTGGCAGCTATTCCCTGTGGCACTGACTGTGTAGATCTCCAAGATTCCAAACTAATGACATGTCGTTTCTTTCCTCTCAATCTTCTGGCTCAGCACAGACTAGAGAAGAACTTCTTCAGCAAGCCCTTCCCTCATAAGCCTTGTGCCTGATAAGGTTTTGTGTGGCGCCTGCTGTCCCGCGTTATCTCAGGTAGCACAGCTGATGAGAGTACAAGTGGAATATCCTTTATCCTAAAGGCTTGGAATGCCAGGCGTGGTGCTACATCCCTTTAATCCTAGCACTCAGGAGGCAGTCTGGACTGTAGAGTGGAACCCTGTCTTTAAAAAGGCTCAATAAAGGGAATGCCCAGGTCTAAGCAGATGGGGCCCCAGCACCGAGAGGGAAGTAGACACAAGCCCCCCTCCCAAACTCAGAAGCTATTTCCAATTGACAACCACTCAGAAGAAGAATTGGTTCTCCAGCGGAGTCTCACTGGGGATATAAACCACACTTACGGGCAGAATCCATGCCCAGCACTAGATGGCCAACTTCAAACAAACTCAGTGGTATTTCTGGAGTCTCAGTAGTTTGTCTAGGCTTTTTTATTAACCTTACAAGTCTTTTTTCTAATTTATTATGGTTTTTAATTTTGTATTTTTATTGGATTTCTAGAGAGGAGGGCCATATCTCTGCATCTCTATGTGTTTCTGTGTGTGTGTGTGTGTGTGTGTGTGTGTGTGTGTGTGTGTATGTTTTGGCTCTTTTTCTGCTTTTTTTTTTTGTCCTATTCAGAGTTGTTTGGTTTGGTTTGGTTTGTTTTTTGTTCTTTAGTTGCCTAATGAGAGAGAGAAAGAAAAGGTGTGGATTTGGTTGGGTGAAGGGGTGGGGAGAATCTGGAAGAAGTTGGGGAGAGGAAAAACCATGATCAGAATATATTACATAAAAAATCTATTTTAAATAAAAATTAAAATTATTTTTAAGAAGATTTGAGATGAAAAATGTTTCAGATTTTAAATTTTCCCATGTGCATAACCTCTACAATGAATTTTATTTTTAGTATGTCTGCTTTTTGACCACAGCCTGTCATATCAGATCAGACATGGGAGTTCCCACTTGTGATACCATGTCAACATTCAAACATTTTTATGATTTGGGGCTGGGGAAGCTCATCCTATATAATAATAGCGATAGTTCACCTGATGAACTACTTACATGTGTCACACAGTGTTACTGTCTCACCAGTTCCAAGAACAACCTGATATAGGTTCTTTTGTTACCCATATCATTGCTGTGCAGACATACAAATCCCTCTAAAGTTGATGTTTCCCAAGGCCCTGTCATCAGCACATACTGAAGTTAAACATCTGACTGGAACCCCATGTTCTAACCCACGATCCTGCTAGGGACCTCCTGTCCTAAATAAAGAAAGAATAGGGGTAGGCCATGAGAGGAATGGTCCAGCCATGGCATCACTATGCTGGGTATCAGGAGTGGGGGCAGGTCCCCCAGAGTCTTCACCCACTGCCTGTCCAACCTCTGTAGGTTTGCAGCCCCGCTGACCTTCTACTAGCCTTCTGCCTTGTTGCTTTTGCAAATGCCCACTTCCCTACTCTCCCTCAAGTGATAAAAACTCATCTTGGAAAGAACTTGTTCTGGGTCTGTGGCATTAGTCAAGACTCCTGGGGTAGAAGGGTCATTGGGAACCCTATCAGATTCTATAGATGCCAGCCTTTTCTCATATCGGATTAGCTGGAAAGTGGCCATCTTGTCTAGGCAATTGTTATTTTTTTAAAAATAACTGATCAGTGTACAAAAATAGATGAACATCCATTTTTAAAACCTTGCATGATACGCAGTAAGTTCCACATTTGCCATCCCAGCAGCCTATCACCAAGCCACAGGCAGATGGAATTGGTTCCCAGAGGAACCACGGGAGCATAAAGCTCTGTGAAAAGCAAGTGCTGGCCAAGAGCCACCCAAGCCAGCTCTTCTGTTTGCCGCTAAAGTCCCAGTGATCCACTCCCTAGTGCATTAGCACACAGGAGACTTGCCTTTAGAGCTGTCTCCTGACCTTGGCCTAGAGTATGGGAACTCTGCAGGAAGGCTAGGCCGTCCCTAAAAATAGCTACCCAGGGGTCCTAGGTAGCCTGAACACAATCACCCAAATTCAACTCAACTTCTGTTTCTCAGTTTCTAAAAGATGATGCTAAGATCTTCAGAGCCTCACTCGGTCTGTCCCTCCACCAGCATCCTGGATCACTGAACCCCTTTTCCCTTCCTGCTTACACTCTGCTGATTCTCACAGGCCCAGAGCCCAGACTCAGGACCATTTCCTTTCCAAGCTGGTCCTCTGCCTGCCAGGTTCATTCGGTTTATGTTTCCTTGCACAGATAAACTCCAAACTATTGAATCTATCTCGTGGGGACAGTCCAGGTCTGTCTGTGTCTGTGATTGTCTCACTCAGCATCCGTGTGCCTACCACCAGGCCCAGCCCAGCCCTGCTCTGCCTGCCTTCCCATGTGCTCTGGTGCTGGTTGTCTCACCTCATGCCAGCCCATAGTTCTAACTTCTCCCTTTAACTTTGCAGCACTGTCTCCAAGCAGAGGAAAAATGTCATCAGCTGTGTCACAGTCCATGATTCTCCCTACTCCGACTCCTCCAGTAACACCAGCCCCTACTCAGTGCAGCAGCGCACAGGGCACAATGGCACCAACACCTTGGACACTAAGGGGGGCCTGGAGAAGCACTGCACTGGCAACCCCCGCACCATCATCGTACCCCCACTGAAGACCCAGGCCAGTGAAGTGTTGGTAGACTGTGACAGCCTAGGGCCAGGTAAGCTGGGGCCTCAGCAAGCCTAGCATTCCCTGCTTTTCTCCTTTTCTGCTGTTAGAAATGCTAGTACTAGTGAAACAGAAAGTACTGAATTATTTCAGATCTTCTATATTGCACACAAGCAGCTACAGTGGAACTCTATGTCATAGAATATTACCATATTCCATAGAGAATGTTTTCCTTTTGAAATAGGAAAGCTTGACTGTCCTCATGGTGGCTCTGCATCTATTATGGTTGATGAATAAACAATGAAAGCACCCAGGTTCCTGTCACAGGTTTGGGCATTCCTGACATCTTTCTAGGGGCCCTATGGTAGAGCAGGTGTCCTGTGGAGGGAGCACTTCCTCTGAGCTTTCATATGGGGGTCAAGGACCTTTATCAGGACTTTTCCGTATGCATACAGAGTGAGCTGAGCGCATTCCTCTCAGCTTTGTTTAAAGAATTAACATTCCATAAGACTTGTTCTGAAAATTGAGCCCTGGCAGGAAGCTGGTGAGCTGAGCCTTCGAAATCAGTTCAATGGTTCACTTTGGTTTCATTCAACAACATCTCTTCAGTATTTCCTTCACTCAGGCTCACATAGAAGAATTGGGGGACTAAGCCAAAAGAGTCTGTCTGTCCTTCTGCCACATGCTGTCATCAACCACTGTCAGGCCAGGTAGCATCTTCATGTCAGGAAGGGACACACTGTTAAGCTTTGCTAAACATTAAAGCTATTGTTACTTGGAAACCGTCTGTCTGTCACCTGACATGGCAACAGGAGATACCTGAGGTTACCCTGGAAGATTCTTCTTTGTTGGTTACAACTTGCCAGGCCAAGAAGATACAAGCTGCTGAGGTCTGCCACTCAAGGTGCACAGTAGAATTTGAGATGAGATCTCTAGGGACTTTTCCAGTGCCCTGATGTAGCCAGCCTGCAATACTATCCCAATGCACATAGCAAACCTGTGACCAGCCCCCCTATCTTACACCAAGAACTCTGCCTGAAAGGAAATGGAAACTGGCTTGGGCTTCTTTCTCCCTCGCCGTCTGACTGGGGGTGACCCATGTTTGGTATGCTCACAGGCCTCCTTGCCAAACACTCTCCGTGGCCCTAGCTACCTTCTTCAGAAGACAGATTCATTAAGTACATCTGCCTGGCACCCTGGCACTGCCGCTCATTTTTGTATCCTAACTGTTCCCACAGTCTGTGGGTTGATGCTAGTTACAAAGTCCATGATCTGGGGTGAGAAGCAGAGTGTGAGGCCCACAGGAGGCTGCTGAGCTGCTCGCTAAGGGGATGGCACACGGAATGACCCCACAAGGACTCTAAGAGAACTGGTCTTCATGATAGCTCTACAGCTACTGTGATTTCCAAACTAAGGAACTGGCAGAGCACACAGAGGCTCTCAGAGTAGCCCAGGGCCGTGCAGCTGGCCTCTCGGGATCTGCTGCTAAAGCTTGTCTGTGCTCTAATCACATTTGTGCACACACTGCTTGAATGAGGATCTGTTCCCCCAGCCACAGAACCTACATTAGGATGGTGATGACCCCTTGCCACCTCATTCACCTCTGCAAAGGAAATCACTGCCTGAATCTCTTGACCCCTTCCCCGCTTCAGGACCTTTCTGCATCCAGGGCTCTTCCACCCTGACAGCTTGACTAGCTCTGACCCAGTCCCCTCATCTTGTCACCACAATAAAGGTAACAGGTGGAACACAAGGCTCTTTCTAACATTGTCATTTAGCAGATCCAAGCTGTAGATCCCTTGAACTAATTGATGCTCCCTCTAACATAATCCCTACAAAGTTTCTAGAATGCTGAGCTAGAGCAGAGATCTGCTCATGATGTCACCAGCAGGGAGGAGCTCAATTCCAGCACACAAGCTCCTGATGCCCGGAGAGAAAGGAAACTCTGCTGACAGCCAAGGCATGCAGCTTGGTTTGGCCCCACGTCTAGTCCTCAGAGACCCAGGTTAGGGCTGGGTTTTGAGAATCTCACTGACTTAGCTTGGGCACCAAGTCCTAAATGTCATTTGCTCCACTAGCACCTGGCTGCCTCTGGGTTCAGTCCTCCTGAGGGACTCTAATGCAGTGGATAGGTGGAAGAGGTCTTATTTGCCAGTGCACAGTCAAATTTAGAAACCTTTTTCTGGGACCCCCCCCATCTCCCAGCAAATCAGATCTTCCTTTACTTGAGGGTAGGAGTCTCTTGAGAGGTAGTATGGTCCCTCTGCCTTCTGCATATGCCATGATCTGCTGTCCCTAGGTTTCCAGTTTTGCTTTGTCCTTCTCCTGGAGCCAACGTCTTCGATGAACCTCTTCTCCCATCATCAGCGGCTGCCTTGGGGTTTACAACACTGACTTCATTGACCTGGAATTTGTCAAAAAGTTGATCCAGCCCAAGTCACTCAAAAGGCCCCACCTTTTATTTTACATGGTTCCTTAATGTGAAGTACCATCTGCCCTAAGAATGAGCTATAGACTTGATTTTAGTCAATTCCAGAAACTCAGTGAAGGAAATGAATCATTAAGACACAATGTGAGAGTGCTAAGATATCCTTGGACTAGTGGAGATGACAGAGTTTATTGCCTTTCTCTTTAAAACAATCTCTCTCCTTGGGCAAAGGCCTCCTCAGGCTTGTTAAGAAAATCAACACCACGCACGTGCACCTGTCTCATGCAGCCCATCTCCCAGCTGGCATTACATTCCTGCCTAGATTGGCACTTGGTTGGCCTGAGGCAGTGGGAGGCAGGCTGTCCTACAACCTCCCAACCAAAGTCATTTTCTTCTAAATTAATTCTTCTTTGTTCTTTAGCTCTTAAGGAGTACAGTTAAAATGTTAACTCTAGCTTTTAAACCATACAACAGCAGTAGTACAATTCACAGGTTTCTTTTGTTTCTGCAGGCCTTAGAATAGAACTCAGAGGAAGTGTCAGGGACCTTCTCCCCTGCCCCATGTTTACCTAGGCTCTTGTGCAGCTTTGCATCTGGAGACATGCAATATTTCCTCATGACTGTGTGTCTACTGTTGCTTGCCTATTGTTGACTCTTGGGTATTGTTCAATCAAGAGGCTATAGCCAAGCCAGATGTGGCAATGCACATCTATAATACCAGCACAGAAGAAACAGAAACAGGAGGATTACAAGTTTGAGGGCAGCCTGGGTTACAGAATGAAGCCCTATCAAAAATAAAAGGGGTGAGAAGAGGGTTATGGCCTGTCTGTTTAGGTGCTCTCCTTTGCAAATCACCACTCTTACTTTATTCTGGGGGTGAACGTCTCCTGCCCAACCGTTAGTGCCTCCCTGCATCCCCTGCCTCTGCCTCTTGCCTTTATGCGACGCCTCCTGATTACCATTCTCACCCCATCTATTCCTGGGTGGTACATGGTCACAGTACCTAGCAGGCAGCATTGTGCTTAGAACATATTGGCTAGGTTAAGGCAGCAGACCCAGTAAAGCTCTGGGATCCCTTAATCAGGCACTTAGAGCCATCTAATATGGGTATTGCCTTTCTTAATCTACCCACTAAGGCTGTGGTCTTCCCACTGAGCAGCATCAACACCCAGACTGTGCTAGAATGCAGACTCTCCTGCTGCATTGACCCAAGTATAGAGCTACCTCCTGGCTGGGCAGAGTCTCTACATTGTCAGTAACATAGGAACAGTTGTTGTGCCAGCCATACTCTGTTCTCAGGCTGTTCCCTGGGAAAGCTAGTCTCATCCTGCCTTGGGTCAGGAGATCTGCAGGGCTATTGGAGCTTCCGCCGTTCACCCTAGTTGTTTGTTAGGGCCAACCATCGCATCTGATCCTCTTGGCAACCCAGGAGGCAGCCAGTCAGGCCTCCTAACTTCCACACAACCTCCCAGGTAGAGGACCAGTGTGGGGCCCAGCTGGGCCTGTGCCTTTACCCTTGATTGTGTTACTCCTGTCTCCTCGTTTGCTGCTCCAACCCACCATGCAGCCAAGGGCCAGAGCCCAGCTGCCTCTCCAGAGTCAAGACAAATGCCCGACCAGGTCAGGGAACTGAGTGGTTTGTGCCTGGGTAGTGTCAGGAACATGTCCTTCCTGGAAGACTGCTGTTTACAGGGAGGGAGCTCATCTTCTCAACAGCCAAGGACATGCCCCTGACCTATGACCTGTTGATCCTCCCGCAGCAGTCAGCATGAGTCACCATTCATCCTCCTTCAAGTCCAAGTCCTCCAGCAATGTGACCTCCACCAGTGGCCACTCTTCAGGGAGCTCATCAGGAGCCATCGCCTACAGGCAGCAGCGGCCAGGCCCCCATTTCCAGCAGCAGCAGCCCCTCAATCTCAGCCAGGTAAACCTTGACAGCACAATGCCCTAAGTAGCCTTGATAGCTTATTCGTACACTAGACCAATGTTGGGAAAGATGATAACCCTGGTTCACAGAGAGCCAACCCAAAGCCAAGTGATAGAGTACTTAGTGGTATGGTGCCAGAGCTAACCTGCTGATCGCAGGGCCCAGCCAAGAGTACGCATAGTGTCCTGCTTTGGGTCACCAGACTAGCCCTGAAGTTGCCTCGCTGCAGGGGGTCCTCACAGTCTGTGCCCCAGACTCATGGAAAGAGTAACCTAGGACACACATGCCCCAGTGATTTGGATTCTCTGCAAAAGAGAGGGCTCTTTGCTTGGACTGGTTCTGGAAGTCCCCAGTTTTAGAGTGAGATGTCACAGCATGTAAGAAAGCCGTCACTTCTCAGAGAGGGATGACTTCAGCAGAGATCCCACTGGCTTTGCTCCGACTGGCTGAGCATCACCCTAGTCTGGTGATATCAGATATCACTTTCTCATTTCAGACAAATTTTTATGTTCTCTGCTTTGTTTTTGGTTTAGTTTGGTTTGGTTTGGTTTGGTTTTTCGAGACAGGGTTTCTCTGTAGCTTTGGAGCCTGTCCTGGAACTAGCTCTTGTAGACCAGGCTGGTCTCGAACTCACAGAGATCCGCCTGCCTCTGCCTCCCGAGTGCTACAAGTGCTAGGATTAAAGGCAGGCGCCACCACTGCTGGCATGTTCTCTGCTTTTAAGGGAAGCATGTGTTGTCACTCATGCTTCCCACTCTGTCCCTCCTTCTCCCCCTAACACCTTCCCTCTACTACGTTTCCTTCTCAGGCTCAACAGCACATGGCTACGGACCGCACTGGGAGTCACCGTCGGCAGCAGGCTTATATCACTCCGACTATGGCCCAGGCTCCATACACCTTCCCGCACAACAGCCCCAGCCATGGCACTGTACACCCACACCTGGCTGCAGCTGCCCACCTCCCCACCCAGCCTCACCTCTACACCTATACCGCGCCCACAGCCCTAGGCTCCACCGGCACCGTAGCCCACCTGGTGGCATCCCAAGGTTCAGCACGCCACACTGTGCAGCACACTGCCTATCCGGCCGGCATCGTCCACCAAGTCCCCGTGAGCATGGGGCCCCGGGTCCTACCCTCACCCACCATCCACCCCAGTCAGTATCCAGCCCAGTTTGCCCATCAGACCTACATCAGCGCCTCGCCAGCCTCCACTGTCTACACTGGATACCCACTGAGTCCTGCCAAGGTCAACCAATACCCTTACATATAAACACTGGAGGGACCCGCAGGGAGGGGGTGGAGGAGCTCCCAACAGACCTGGGGAGCTGGGGTTTTATACTGCAGGTGCCGCACACAAACAATGCAATGGGGCAGGGAGGGGGGACAGTTGGGACACAAATGAAACTTGAACTAGGAAGTGGGAGGACTTAGAGCAGAGAAGAGAACCTTTTAAAAGGAAGAGATTAAGGAGTGGGAAATCTATGCTTTTTATTTTAAAAAAGAAAAAGGAAAAAAAAGAAAAAGAAAAATGTTAGTAACAAAAGAGGAAAAAAAGAAAAAAACTCAGCTCACAAACCCATTCTGCACCAAGCTGGAAAGGAAAAGAAGAGCTACAGGAAGATTCTGGAAGCAAGGGGCCCCAGTTTTTGAAGAACTTTATGAACTTTTTAAAGATTATTTTCATATGGCAGCAAGTGACATTGAAGAATTTGCTGTCAGGGACACCTGATATGGAAATCCAATAGATTTTTAATTAATTGAACATGAAAATTAGGGATTTTTCCAGAACTCCAAAAGGGTCAACAGCCCTTTCAAATATCAGGCCATGGCCTGAGGAGGCTCATATTTGGGGGTTGGTCTGGGGTTGGCAAAGTCCAGTTCTGGCTCATTCGTCAGGAATAGTGGGGTCAGCCAGACTGATGGAAGACCCCTCAGGAGAGGGGCAGGTTTCCTCTTTTGGGGCATTCTGGATAAATCTCTAAGCAATGTTATTCCTCAGATATCATAATAATGTGTGTTGCAGTCTTTAATTTTTTTTCTTTTCTGTGATTTTTTTTTATCTTGAATCAACCCCTAGTCGTGTAGCATAGGGCAAGGTCATCACGGACACCCTATAGAATGTAGCACTCTGCGCCCTCGTTTCCTGCCTGAGTTAACTCCGGTGATACCAATAGACTACTCCTCAATAGAACTGCACAAAGCAAATGATATAGCTTAGGCATGGAGCCAATGTGGTGGTCTAGGTGAACGAGTGAGTGTGCGTGAACACGTGTGGTGTGAGCGGGGCTGCCACCCTCCCCGTGTGTCACAGCCCTTGCAGTCTTGATTTTACATCATTCCCTCCTAGTGCCTTAACGACCGACAGACAGACACGGTGAAGGGTTTACTTCCACTGGTACTCCAAGAAACTGGCTGGGGCAGGTCAGATATGTTCTCAGCTCTTTTGTTAAGCTGTTAAAGAGTATTTTACTTGGGTCTTTTTGTTTTTGTATTGTTTTAATGTCATGTGGATTGTCTTTCCTGGGCTCATTGTGAGCAGAAGGATTTCAAAGAAGCTTGTATAACTAAAAGGAGAGAGTGATGGATCTCAGGAGAGATGTAAGAGCCAGGTGGGGGACACTGGTGACAGCTGGTTCTTCTGCTGAGTTTTCCTCTGAGTACAGAGGTCCAGAGAGACTCCCCACCCTGCCCTGGCTCTGCCGCACATGGGTGTAAGGGGGTCTTGAGGATGTCAGCTTCACCAGTCAGCTGCCTCAGCCTCCAAACCCACCACCGGCTTCCTGGAGCCATCTAGGGAGAGGCAGGAGACCTATTCCCGTTTCTGCTCCCTCCCTGGTACCTCCCTCCCACAGAAGCCTGGTACTCTCAGACACACCCACGTATCTCTCCACCAGCTTCAGGGACTGCAGTTGGGCTCCCTGCAGACCGCCACTTCTAAGTTTGCTGTTGCTTCTTTCCCAGAATTAACCTAGGTCTCCCAGTCCACTTGGATCTCTGCCTTTGAGAGAGATGAGCCGGCAGAGGGGCTGGAGGGACATTTGGGAAAACACTCCCATAGACAATTAAGCCTCAAAGAAATCTGCCCTTCACTCTCTGCATTCTGGATGTTTTCTCCAGCTTTGAACAGTGAGATGGGTAGGAATTTTCTGTTCCTACTGAGAAACGCTGAAGTCTTGGAGGTTGGAGACCAGTCAGGTCCAGGATGGGACATAGTAGCATGGTATGGATTGTTTGAGCTTGGTGTGAGTCCTAGCTAGCCTTTAATCCACATCTTCAGGTAGAAGGTTTGTGGTCAGCAGTCCAGGCTTCCCAGTATCCCTCCCTGTCTTCCCTCTGCAGGCCCTGAGCAATCTACTGTGAAAGCCTTTCTTCAGTAACGAAGCTTACTTAGCTTTTAGCTGTGAAAAACTCTGGAAACTTCCCCACCCATCAATTCTTGTAAAGTCCCCCAACTGGATATGTCTTAGTGCACCTTTGGCCAAAAGGAAGAGATGCTAGAGCCTGGCAAGGCCTGACCCACCTCCAGCCAAGGACTAGCTGGACGCATAGTGAATGGAACAGGCTTGTCCTAATCAGAACCACTTTAGCCCAAGCCTGGCTTTAGCTGAAAGTGAGACAACAGGAAAAGTCAGTTCAAAGTGGGGTGGGGATCAAAGCCTTTGGAGAACCCCTGAGCTAGAGGCTCCTAGAGCCTCACCAGCATGGAAACCCATCTGTCACATAGCTTCCAGCAGTCAGATGGCAGCAGTTTCCCGTGGGACCTTCTCATACTAAGTCGCCAGGCAGCTAGTCCTGACTGGAAGTGGGTGGGCCTGGGTTTGCCTTGCTGTGTGGCAACATCTGGAGGGCCAGTGCAGTCCAGAGCTGGTCTAGGGGAGGGATGCCTCTGTCCCTTCATCTCTTCTTGTCCGCTAACACTCTTCCACCCATTGTGTCCTTTTCCCTTCTCCTTCCAGACCAACCATGAATGTTCCTTGTTGCTCATAAAGTTAGTCTTATCTTACTGATTATTTGTGTTATTGCCACTGTAATTATGATCATTATCACCTTGTTGCTATTTTAGTCAGGGTGTGAAGTACACATTTATTCCAAGTATCTGTGTTTTCTTCGTAATATGTAAATGTGTTTTATTGTAGCTGTGAGTATGTGAGTAGACTGGAGGGACATACAGATGTCCAGTCTTGTCTGAGGGAATGGAGAAAAAAAGAAGGAAAGAAGGCTCAGGAATCAGGAAAAATTGTTTCTGTCATCTCTGTCCCATAGAGAGCTGCAAAGAAGGCTACTGCAAAGCAGAGATTCGGATACACTGGGTCCTTCTCACATGGCCCAGCTGGGTACACAACCACTGTTTTGGACCTTTGGCAGTTTCTTCCACATTCTCTGTGCTTTCCTCCGTGTCTGAACTACTGACCAGATTTCCACCTGCCTCGTGCATGACAGCATAAAAAGGTCCCTCTCTCAAGTCCCTTGACCTTCCCTTACCTTTAATTTCTCCTCTCACTCGGCTTAGCTCTTTCAATGCAGAGGCAGTGGTCCCACCCAGAAGCCATGAGGTATAGTGAAGGTGATGAGCAGCCAGTGCCTCCCTGTGAGATATTTCTGCCTCACTCTGTCCTTCTGCTCAGTTGCCACCCTTCCCATTTCCCTAGTCTGCTTCTTTCCCAGACATCTTCCCAGCACGCAGTTCTAGGGAGTCAAGGAATGAGACATAAGAGAGCCCCACACAGAGTCCAGCAGCTGCTCAGATACTGCAGGATTCCTTCTAAATCACTGGTAAGTGAAGGGCACAGTGGGACTTGTAGCCACCTCCTTCCCGGGCTCTAGCTGTGCCCTTCAGTGCATGCATTGTGGTGATGGGTGTATATGCGTTACCCACTGTCACTCAGAAACAACCAGGCCCCCGGTGAAGGAAGCTCCCCGAACAGAAGACAGCCACTCCACAAACCTCCATTCCACTCCCGCACCTCCCCTGATCTCAAATCCATGTACCGGAGTCATACAAGACCCCAGCCAGTTAGCACCCTCAGCTAAGTTTCCGAGGTGCTTAGCACCTCATCCCTTTGCAAAGATGGAAGGAAGACTGCTGTATTACGTACACGCTCAGTGGAAGGAGGCCACTTAGTCCTTAGCAGACCGTGTGTCCCCATGCATCCTCTGGGCCTTCTCTAGTGAAGAAATGCTGCTCAGCTTGAGGAAGATGAGAAGGAAACAGGTCCGTGGCACCTCGTGACCCTCAGGTCAGCAGATTCTGCTGCTCACTGGGTTCTTACTGATCATCTGGGCCTTGGCACCCGGGCCTGTGTGTTAGTATGCTGGGGTGATGTTTTAGGAAAGCAGATAAGCAGGCCAGTGGGTAGGCAAGGCTGGTGTTCATGTCAGTTAACCCTGTGAAGTGGATGTGGTTGGTGTGGTTCAGAGGAAAAGGGGTGGGGGTGGCCCAGTGTCCCCTGGACTGTGTTTGAGTTTCTCTCCTTCCTGATGGCAAAGTTGCTTTCCACTATAACAGCCAACTTGGCTTTGTTCTCTTTGCCTCTGAGGACTGGAGCTGACCGACCATTGCGTGGGGCAGGTCAGGAAGGGAGGTCAGCACAGCCGATAGGACCTCCCTGGACCAGCTCTCAGGAGATGCAGACACTTTTGAACGGTGTGGTGGGGGAGTGCGTTGGCTGACTGTAGTGAGTGGAGTTAATGTTGAGGAGGCTTAAGGAAGTATTCCTGGTGGTTCATGGTAGTGAGGGTGATTGGGTCCTTACTCCGTCCCTCCCTCCCCCAGGTTCTCAGGATCTGGCTGAGGGCAGGGTAGGATGTGCGCATGGCTCTTGCTGGCCTGCCAAGTAGCTGCTAGGACAGAAAACAGAAGAAAATTGCTTGGTGCCCTCAGCTAGCAGAGAAAGTTCCGTGAGAGGCAAGGTCTCCTTCCATGGCCCAGCCTGAGACCCCACAACCCCCAGCCAGCCGCTGGACCACAGCACATTCTATCCCAGGGTCTCCCAGGCTTTGCTCCTCACTCCTGTTTTCCCTCTTATGTGCTTTACAGATTTTCGGTGAGGAGCCTCAAAATTAAGCAGGTCAGAGATGTCCTTACCAAATTAGAGAGGAAAGTAAAACTGTCCCTTTCTATAGCCAAAGACACCTTTACAGGTGGACAAATGTCATTCCCTGTTCCCTTGGGCAATACTGGCTTCAGTGATGCAATTCCATTTATTTTCCCTCCCTATCCTGCCTCCCTTTTTTATTTCACTGCATTTATTTCAAAACCACTCATCTTTAAAGAGGAGTGGAGTCTGGTCCTAAATGCTGCTGTTCCTAGGGAACTGAGGCACTTACAGTGTTCATTTGTACTTAATTGATCTCATGCTTCTGTGGGGAGATAGGAAACAAGCAAGCAAACCTTCGCTGGTGACCCACACTGCCTCTCAGGCTCAGGATGCTCAGGACTGGCTCGAGATGGCAGTCTCTGTCCACCTGCCCAGCCTCAACAAACAGTACTCAGACAAATCCATCAAGCCACTAAAGAACCAAAGATGGCGAAATGAGGCTTGCTTACTTAATTGCAAAAGCAACCTCATGAACACTTTGGCACTTTGGCTCACTGTAGTGACCAACTGAGGAAAAGCTTCCCAGGTCTTCAGAGCAGTCTCTTTCCTTCTGCCTCAGAGTTGCCAGAAAAGAGATCCTGAGGCTCCTTGTCACAGGCCCTTCCCCAATCCTTCCAGGGTCCCTCATCCCAGACCCATGCAGGAGAGCATTGCACAGATGACCTCTTTTGCACACTAATAGTGCACTAGGACTAGCCCTTGTATGAGGACTCACCGACAGTTATTGAGTGTTCACAGTATGCCAAGGCCTTGCCAAGCATCCTCTCACAGACCCATCACGGCCACCCACCCTTGGCAAGAAGTCAGCACCCCCTATTTGACAGATGGAAGAGCTGTCCCTCTGAGAAACTGGTATGTGGGAAAGGAAAAGCATGATACATTTCAGAATCCCCAAGTTTTTAATCCTATATTTTTGTTAATCAGGACATTACTGATGTAAAATTTTGTTTCCCTGTTTAACTAACTGCAGCAACAGCCTATCTCTAATGGGTCATTCAATGATGCTCCCATTCCCTGAGTGCCAAACACAGGCTAAAAATTGCTCAGTGAGCCCCATGACACCAGCCATGTCGGTACCTGTACAGATAAGGCACCTGGCTTAAAGTGTCCGTAACCTGCCCAGGCTGCCCAGCTGGTAAGAAGGACCAAGCCTCAGCTGCCTCCCTGTGTACAGCAAGGACAGTCCTTTGCCGAATGCCACGCTCTGTCTTCCCTGTGCTGCTGTGGGCTCAGCGTGTCTGTGCAAAGAGGGTTCCTGGATGAGATGCAGGTGGAAGAGAAAGAGTTTGACTTTAAGAACAGTCGGGGAGTTTCTCTGGATTCCTAGAAATCCTTTCTGGTTTCTTCCCAGCAACTAGCTTTAGTCACGCTGCTACCTACAACTTCTGTCAGACTGAAGGGGAAGTGTTCTTTTCTTTTATAAAAATAAATAAGATTTTTCTTGCTTATAGTTAATCCTAGAAAGGCAATACTAAAAGTATATTTTTTTCCAAAATGCTATTTTTTATGTACTTGATAAATATCTTGGCAGCTCTGATCTCTGTACCAGACCCTGTCTTCAGCTCTGGGCAGAACCAGGAGCCAGGTTCACACCAAATTTGTAAATACCATCTGGGTCTGTGTCCAGGAACTTTTTTTTTTCTATGAAGAAACAGAGAAAAACAAAAAAAGAGGAGGAAGGGGAGGACGAAGGCAATCTGGGAAGAGAAAATCAAGTTTTCTTGCAAGAGAGACCTTCTCAAAGAGATGGAGCATGACAGAGCAAAGCCACCAAGCCAGGAAGTGAGAAAGAGGCGCCTCAGGCTGCCATGCCATTGGGAGCACTAACCACAGTTTAGTTCACTTGAGAGATAACAAAAACCTAGAAATGCTTTAGGACTAGATTTTCTTAAAGACTCTTATCATGCACTGTAAGTATCTGCTCAGTTGTTTTGGTTGGGCTTCTTGTTTCTCTTTTCTTTAAAAATGTCTTTACTGACTGTCTCCAGGCTTGTTTGCCTAAGTTCTTAGGTCGTTTACACAAGTTCTAAATTCTTCTAGAACTTTAACTTCATTGGAAGTGAACCCAGCTAGTGCAGTTCTGAGGACCTGGCTGGTGTCTGTGGGGTTCTGGGCCTCTGGCAGAGCACCTCGCAACCTTCTCAGATGGTTTAGATACATTACCTTATGCAAACTGTGACCCAATGGCAATAATTACCTCAAATATGGGCATTCGTCCTGGTTTTAGCCTTTTCTGAAATCATGTAGCCAGCTTGATCTTGTCATTCAAAAGACTATGAATTCTCTGTGGGCTGAAAGTAAGGATTAATGCATGCCCTGGTCACTGTTGCCGAAGTGAATCCTGAGAATAGCTCGCCGTTCCACCAGAAGTGAACCCAAGGAAGAGATGACCTTGTGTCATGATCAATGTGATGTTCAAGGCTGTGTGGAGCGTGTTTCTCACCACGTAACATGCCCTTTGCACTCTCCAGTATCAAGTAAACTACACAGTTAACTGTGGATACTTCTGGCTACATTTTATAGTTAAAGTATTTTATAGTTTACATTTAACCTGGTACTTTTTAAAAGAAAATTGTTCCTGACTGCTATCTTCAACCCCAGCGATTGATTGACTCTTACAGCAGAAGCTGTGTCTCCCCAAGGCAGGCATATTCCGCTTATACTGCTTGTAGCCCATTATGCGTGTCTCCTTTTTTGTTGCTCTCCAGGGACTCTGAGAGAATATGAGAGGAAGTCTAGAGGGAATGGGAAGGGGTGAGTCCTGTACCTGGGCCAGATGCCGGTCCCTGTGCCATGTTGTATTGGCACTTGTCGAGGCCTTCTTGACAGCATGAAGCGGCGGTGAGATGTGATCTCTGCTCCATCAGCTTTGTCTTGGCTTGAATGCTTCCTTCATGACTAGATCCCTTACCTAGCAGCAGATGATGCTGGTTCTCAGCAGCTCTGAAGCTGTGATTGCTGTTTCTGGGTCCCCAGTGAACCTCTGGTCAGCATTTTGAGAGGGAGAACCATACCCTTATGCCGTTTTCACTGGCTGGGTTTTCCACATATCACTGTCTTGGTCATTTTTCTTTAAAAATAAAACCCATGTAAAATGATGTGTACTTTAATTTACCCGTTGTCCGGCTACGCTGTGAAACCTAGTTCAGAGGCCTCTGCTGATGCACATAGGTGCTTCTGAGCCGAAGGAGCTGGGGTAAGTGAAGGGCGGCCACATGGAGCTGGGTCCACAGAGGGGATTTACAGTGACTGAAACAGGCCTCAGAGCCAAATGTGGGCTCCACGGGTAAGCAGAAGAAGACAGGAAATATCAATTTTCCTGATCGTCTTGTTGGGTTTGGGGGTGTTTTATTTTTGTCTTGTGTTTTATCTTTAAGACAGGGTTTCACCATGTAGCCCTGGCTGGTCTGGAACTCACTATGTCGATTGGGTTTTATTTTTTCTCTTGTGCTCCCACTGAACTGAGGAGGACCCATGGTGATCAATGTGTGATGTGATTGTTCCTCTGCAGACACCTTGAGAGCTGCAGCACGAGGTACGGGGGCTGCTCACCTCTGCTTGCTCTGCCCCTGGGCCAGTGCTGACAGCGTGCTCCTGTGATCTCTTAGAACGAATGTCCTTGTACAATGTTCTTTATCTCACCCTTCCTAGTCATACTCCAAGACTCCTGGTGTGTGTGTGTGTGTGTGTGTGTGTGTGTTTTCCTTTGCACTAATAAACCAAATGAATTTTGTGTCATTGTCTTTGGAGCTAACCCATGTTTTTAAAAATGAGAGGTATAGAAATGGGCTTTTCGTTGTTATTTGAAAAGTTTAAATTTATTGTGTTAAAGAAGGGCTCTGCTGTCGCTCTTTTTAGTTTCCTCTCAACCAACTTCCAAAATGGACCTCTCCTGTCCCTCCCCCTTGTGCTGGCTCCTTGCTCCTGTAGCCACCTTTGCCTCCCTGCTGTCAGCACAGACGTACTCTGCTCAGGCACTCAGGACTCCCAGGAAGCTCCAGTCAACTAGAGGACTTGTTTAGCCTTGAGAGCTGTGCTCCTGCCTCCCTGGCTCCCCGCTGGGCTGATGGACAGTGGATTTGCTATTGATGTGCCAGTGTTTTGGCTCAGGTTAGGAGGAAGGACATAGGAAGTTGAACCTGACTTGACCGTGCCATCCTCTAGCTTCTGGTGACTCTGAGCAAGACAAATACACACACATACCCTTCAAAGCAGAGGTCCTGTTCACGCTGCCGCCAAGCTCCCTGCCCCTCCACATCCCTCTCTCTGTGTACTGCCATTTGAGGCTGGCTTTCTTCCATGGGTTACCCAGGGCACAATCATTTCTAGCCCCAAAAGCACCCTTCACCCCTTTGTGTGTGTGTGTTTTTAACCAAATGAAGTTGACAAGAAAGGTGTATGTTGGGGCTGCAGGATTCCTAGTGTAGTAGAAGCACTGTATAGATAGAGATGTTGATATATATGTTTGTGTATATATATATCAAGCCAAATTTCTGATAGGAAAAGTATAGCTTTATGGATGAGAAGGAAAAGGAGCCCTTTAGAGGTTGGAGCCAAGCGTTGATGTGTCCAATGAGCAAAGTGCATCCTGTTCCTTCAAACGCAGCCAAGGCCCCAGCACCCAGCCCTTGCCGTCCACCTCATATCAGCAGAGCTGGGAGACCATGAGGGTTCTGCTGCTCTGCTGGTCTCCAGCAACAAAGGCCTGGGAGAGTGAGGGACACAGACCAGAATGACTGGGGTTTTCCATCCATTTTTCTCTGACCATATGTATTGAGCTGCAGCCTGATATTATGTCACATTTCAAAAAAAAAAAAAAAGGCACCGTGAAGATGGCGGGCGAGAAAGATCGGTAGCAATGCTTACCTTTCAGCTGCCTGTGGGTTCAGGCCGCTCTGGGCAGGAAGACATACCCCCTGGGACAAAAAACTGAGAAGGGACCTGTCAATGCCCATTCCCCAGTCCAAGGAAGGAGGCTCCCTCCTCCAGGTCATCTCATCTAGATATTTCTCTAGCAGGTCATCTCAGCTCAGTCTTGACAACCCCTTGAAAGCCCCGGCCAACGTGTCCCTTCACTGTATGGTTTCTGTAATAAAGTGTTAATCCATGTTAATCTGTGTGGGAACTATTGCGTGCAACAGTATTTTCTCGTGTACCTCTTTTTCCTCTGTGGCGTGTCTCTCTTTTTATTTATAAATGTCTACTTTTGTTTAAAAGGACAAACCAGTGTGTTGTAGACCTCTCTGTATCCTGTTCCTTAGTCTCATTATAGGTATGTTATAAGGGTGGATATTTTACTTGGCTTTAGAATGTTTTTCAAGAAAACTAATTCTTAACTGATGAAGTTGTCGCTACTAAAATGCTTGTTTTCATCATGATGTTGTGCGCTTCTAAATTAATCATCATTTTCGTTGTAGAAAAATGGAGTGGATTTATATTAGTCTTGGAAACTAATAATAGCATTGTAAATTTATGAGATGATTTTAACAGAAAATTATAGAAGAATATAGTTATTTTAATTGTAATATTACTAACTGTAGGGTGAGGAAGGGGGGGTCCTGTGTGGTGAACTCTGTTATAGCTTGTTACTCAGTTTCTTTTTGATCATTTTCTCGGTCTCTGAGGTGAAGCGAGTTATTAATGGAATCTGTACACTCACATATGCATATTGTATATGTGGAGAGATGTGGTCACACTGTCTTGGAATTACATTAAAACTGTTTGGATCACTGTACTTTGCCCAGCAGCTTCCTTCTCCAGAGCCTCGCTAGGGGGCACCATTGCAATGTAACGTCTGCAAGGAAGTTCTTTAGCCTTTAGGAAACTGCTCACTGTCTCCGAGAGGATTCCCACTGAGAACTAGAGAAGTCAGAGAGGTGGGTCCTCATTGTCTTCCTGACCCCCTGTGTGCCTCCACTCCTGAGACCCAAGGCACTGCTGTCGCTGCCAGCTTTCCTCCCACGTCTGTGTTCTGTTGTTTCACCCTGAACTCCACAGACTGCCAGCGCGTGCACACACATGCATACATGCACATGCACACACCACCTCAGGAAGCCCAGAAGGTGCCAGATCCTCCCCTACTCACAGCTTCTGACTTCCATGACTTGGTTTGGTTTTTGCCACGTATCTACAAAATTGGCCATTCCTTTCTCTCCAGCCCATCAGACACCGTTGCATTCTGGCTTTACGATTTGCCTGTTCCATGTACTTCATATACATGCAGTCATTCATTATTTGTCCTTCTATGCCTGTCTTATTTGGAAATAATGTCTTTAAGTTCATTCATGTTATAGCATGGGTTAGCATTTTCTTTTGCAGATTGAGTAGTAGTCCACTCTAGGAAAACACCACATTTGTATGAACATCTGTCTGGCTTTTCTAACACCGTGAACTTGAGCCAAGTTCTCTTCAAACCCCTGTGTTTGATTCTTCCAGATATGCTTATAGAGGTGGAATTACTGCACCTTATGAGAATTTCATGGTACCCTTTAAAGAGCCATCGTAGTGTTCCCCACAGTGGCTCACTTCACATTCTCAGTGTCCAGCCTCCATGTTCTCCCCAGCACTCTTGACCTGGCTTCTCTCTTCAGTATCCTCAGGATCTTCTGCCTCCCAACTCACCCTAAACACTGTGGCCCCTTACTTACTCCCTCTGTCTTCTCACCTGTAACTCCAGCAGCCACAGTCCCTTGCTCCCATCACTGCACCTGCTGTGGATCCAGTCAGCCATCCAACTGCTCAGCTCATGAGATCTGCTGGAGCAGACCCCTGCAGACTCCTGACCCCATAGACCCTGACCCTACAGACTCCTGATCCTCCATAGACCCCTGACCCTGCAGACTCCTGACCCCACAGAGACCCTGCAGACTCCTGACCTCATAGACCCCGACCCTGCAGACTCCTGACCTCATAGACCCCTGACCTTGCAGACTCCTGATCCTCCATAGATTACTGACCCTACAGACTCCTGACCCCATAGACTCCTGACCTCATAGACCCCTGACCCTGCAGACTCCTGATCCTCCATAGACTCCTGACCCCGTAGATCACTGATCCAACAGACCCCTGATCCTACAAACCACTGATCCTGTATATCATTAGACCAGCAGGCCCCTAATCAAGAAGACCCTCAGTAATAGATCTTCCAACCTCTTCAACCATGTAGACAAATGGCCTGTGGCTTTAGCCAGTCCCCTGTACTTCACAGACTCCTGTGACTGTTCCACTGCCTTCCTTCCTTGGATTCCTGCTCTTCAGGGTAACCAAAGAGACCTACAACTTCCTTAACTCCAGTTCCTCTCCAGCTCCAGGAGCCAGCCTCACCCCTGCCTTTCCTTCCGTGTCCTGGTCACTCATCCAGAGGCTGCGGCACCTGTACTGCCCAGTAGCAACCCAACCCCCATCCTGTAGAAGCAGATCAGTGGATCCAAACCTTCTCAAGCACTGAGACCATCCCCCAGCATTATTTTATGATTTATGTGTGCGTACTTGGGTTTGAACACAGGCCTTGAGCATATTAGGCAGTCACTCTGCTGTCCTCTGACCTCTACAAACACAGCATGGCTCGTGTGTCCAACACACATGCACTAAAATGAAACATATAAAATGTGTGGCGTTGGCATGGCAGGTGAAGAGAGAAATAAAGAAACTGACCTTAGGGCAAGAATATTGTGGCCCAAAGGACATGTGCTCAACTATGTTCATAGCAGCTTTGTTTGTCATAGCCAGAACCTGGAACAGCCTAAATGTCCCTTGACCGAAAAATGGATAAAGAAAATGGGGTACATTTACACAATGGAGTACTACACAGCAGAAAAAAAAATAACGACATCTTGAATTTTGCAGGAAAATGGAACTAGAAAACATTATTTTGAGTGAGGTAACCCAAACACAGAAAGACAATTGTCACATGTACTCACTCATAGGTGGTTTTTAAACATAAAACAAAGAAAGCCAGCCTACAAACCATAATCATAGAGAACTTAGACAACAATGAAGACATTAAGAGAGTTACAGAGACCTAATGTACATAGGAAAGTATGAAAAGACAAGATCTCCTGAGTAAATTGGGAGCATAGGGACATTGGGGGAGGGTTGAAGGGCGGAGGGGAGAGGCAGGGAGGGGAGCAGAAAAAATGTAGAGCTCAATAAATATTAATAAAGAAACAAAAACAAACAAACAAAAAAGAATATTGTGGCCCAGGAGGCTTAAATAAAGCCTGGACCAAGATGAAACACTGGTAAAACTGAATCAAATGCCCCCAACTCAGGGGGCTGGAATGATGATGGTGGAAGTGCGCACCATCACCTGGCAGCAAGGGTTTGGGGGTTTTGGTTGTTCTGTTGGATTTTTTTGTTGTTGTTTTGTTTTGTCTTGTTCTGTTGTTTCTTAGAGACAGGGTTTCTCCATGTAGCCCTGGCTATCATCTGTCCCAGAACTCACAGAAATCCACCTACTTCTGCCCCCCAAGTGCTGGGATTAAAGACACGTGCTGCCACCACCCAGCACGGTTTGCTAATTCTTCTCAGCAAGGTTTTATAAGAGGTTAAAATTAAGGGGGGAGATGAGGGGTGGAGGAGAGCTTGAGGGAATGGGATGGTCGAGATGGAGGAAAGACGGATAGGAGAGCAAGGAAAGAGATATCTTTATTGAGGGAGCCATTATAGAGTTAGCAAGAAACCTGGCTCTAGAAAAATGCCCAAGAACCCACAGCAATGAACCCAGCTGAGACCCTAAGCAATGGAGGAGAGGGTGTCTGAACTGACCTTACCCTCTAGTCAGACTGATAATTATCTTAAATATCACCATAGAACCTTCATCCAACAACAGATGGGGAACAGAGGCAATGGCCCACATCGGAGCACTGGACTGAGCTCCCAAGATCCAGCTGAAGAGTGGAGGGAGTGAGAGGATGAGCAAGTCAAGATCATGAAAGGGTCATCCACTGAGACAGTTTGCTTGAGCTCATGGGAGCTCACCAACTCCAACTGGACTGGGAGTGAACGAACATGGGAACAACCAAGCCCCTCTGAAGGGGGTTGACAGCTAGGGCAGACTGAGGGGCCACTGAGAGTGACACTGGGATGTGTCTCTACTGCATATACTGGCTTCATGGGATCCTTTCCACAAGGGGTGTGCATGGCACTCTCTTAAGATTGGAGGGTGAAGGGTCTGTGGAGGGAGTGGGAATTTGGACTGGTATTTTTTTAAGTAATAAAAAAGGAATAAAAATTAAAAAATAAATAAATAAAATTAAGCAGGAACCAGACAGGCGTAATATTGAACACCTTTAATCCCAGCACTATGGAGGCAGAGGCAGGCGATCTCTTAGCACAAGACCAGCCTGGTCTACAGAGTGAGATCTGAGAGGAGGAGCAAAGGACACTCCTCTATTTGAAAATAATCTAAAGAAAAAGAAATTCAAAATGTGAAAGACTTCTACAGAAGTCAAAAAGGCTCACTGAGGAGGAGGAAGCAGGCATGGCTCACACAAGCCCAGCAGCACTCAGGAAGCTAAGGCAGGAGCGCCAAGAGTTCAAGGCCAGTCTGGGCTATGAAAGACCCTGGAGAGATGGTGAGGAGGAAGAGAGGGGGAGAGAATTAGTTTTTAGCTACAAAACCTAAGCAAAACTCAGCTGAACAAATGAATCGGGCCTCCAGCAAATGTCAAGACTGCAGTATGGCGACCCATGTATATCATCCCCAGTCCCTTGAAGACTGTACCAATAGGTTGACAGAAAAACACGGACAGGGCCATTCAAGAAGAAGGAAATTAGGCAGCCCTGAAAACCTGGGAAGGGACTTTGATGGGGTGCAGATGGTCAAAAGTATACTGCATCTCTGAGGAAACAATGTTGCCATAGAAACCTCACCCTGACACTACAGTTTAGGAATGTGTCCTGCTGTTTGCTTCTGCTCCCCAAGCCCTCAGCCAGGTCCTAGGCTGGTAGCTGGGCAGCCTACATGCTGACCACGTGAGAGGTGGCCAAGGACAGCAGCAGAAGAGGAGAATCTCCAGAGGGTGGGGGACTTAACAGCACAATATGGTAATATTTTGTTTGTGATCTAACAAATAAAACTTGCCTGAAGATCAGAGTGCAGATCTAAGCCACTAGTTAGCCATAGAGGCCAGGCAACGGTGGCACACACCATTAATCCACACCATTAATCCCAGCACTAGGGAGGTGGAGACAGGAGCGATATAGCT
Organism: Dicrostonyx torquatus; assembly: GCA_028555095.1. Lineage (NCBI taxonomy): Eukaryota > Metazoa > Chordata > Mammalia > Rodentia > Cricetidae > Dicrostonyx > Dicrostonyx torquatus. Next base: position 218,887 of record JAQHUG010000479.1, on the reverse strand, counting down.
GGGCCGAGAGAGCAATATAAGGTGGGAGGAGACAGGAGCTCAGAGCATTCTGTCTGAGGATTCACAGAGACAGGATCTTGCCCCCTTCCGTCTGAGGATTCCATAGAGGTGACAACTCTCTAGTGGCTGTTCCTTTACTTCTCTGATCTTTCGGCATTTACCCCATTATCTGACTCAGGTTTTTATTATTAAGACCAACTAGAATTCATGCTACAGCACAACATGCCAAGGAGCAAAAAAACTTTCCCCACCCAAGGAAGAGAATCAGAGCCCACTCGGAAATTCTTGGCCTGGTCTCCCAAGATTCCGGATTTAATTTCTTTTTTCTTTTCCTGTTGTTTGGAATTTTTCAAGACCGGGTTTCTCTGCATAGCCCTAACTGCAGAATCTGGATTTTACACCCCAGGGAGATGAATTTCAGAACTCTTGTAAACCAGTGAATTCCCAGTAGACTCCTCTTTGGCAAGTATCCTGCCTCTAGCCTGTTTTATACTAAAGACAGGCATGATGGTGCACACCTTTAGTATCAGCACTGAGGAAGCAGAGGCAGGCAGATCTCTGAATTCAAGACCAGCCTGGTCTACAGAGAAAGTTCTAGGACAGCCAAGGCTCTGTCTCATCTCAGGTTGGAGGAGGGCAGAACAAGAGATGACAGTTTGGTTTTTTTTTTGTTTTGTTTTTTGTTTTTTGTTTTTTTTTTTTTTGGTTTTTCGAGACAGGGTTCTGTAGCTTTGGAGCTTATCCTGGAACTAGCTCTTATAGACCAGGCTGGTCTCGAACTCACAAAAATCCTCCTGCCTCTGCCTCCCGAGTGCTGGGATTAAAGGCGTGCGCCACCACCGCCTGGCTGACAGGTGAGGTTTCTAAGTGCAAAATTGAGTTTAGAAAGTTCCCCTGCCAGTGGGGCTATAGGAAGGGGAGAAGCAGCTTCCTTTCTGCTGGAGAGATGGCGCAGTGGTTGAGAGAGCTGGCTGTGCTTCTTGGGGACTTGGGTTCAAATCCCAGCACCTATATGGCAGCTCACAGCTGTCTGTAACCCCAGTCCCAGTCAGTTTGATGCCTTTTCCTGGCCTCTTCAGGCAATGCATGCACATGGTGCCCACATGTACATGCGAGTAAAATAATACCCTACACATAAACTAAATCCACCCAGGAACAAGAACACATGGAAGCCCCACAGGTAGTACATCAGCAGCTACATTTGCCTCTGCTGGAATGGCCACACTAACTTCACCAGACTGGTGTAAGAGGGTTCTTCTGTATTTTGTGTGCTTTCATTGGTTAATAAAGAAGCTGCCTTCGCCATTTGATAGGGCAGGACTTAGATAGGGGGGGAGAACAGGATGCTGGGAAGAAGACTGAGTCAGGGAGAGAGCCTCCATGAAGCCGCCAGGGTCAGACATGCTGTATCTTCCTGGTGAGCCCACTACCTCGTGGTGACTTACAGACTATTAAAATGGGGTGAAATAAGATGTGAGAATTAGCCAATAGAGGCTAGAACTAATGGCCAGGCAGTGATTTAATTAATATAATTTTCGTGTGGTTATTTTGGGCATAAGCTAGCTGGCAGCTGGGAGCTGGGCGGGAAGGAACAAAAAGGGCCCGCGTTCCTCTCAGGTGCCGGGAACACAACCCGCACCCCCTCATACAGCACCAGACAAACTTGGTAAGTCATAAATTATAATGGCCCTCGGTTCAACATAATGAACAAAAACTTAGAATCTGAGTCCCCAGAAACACATTTTTTTTTCTCTACAATATTTTCACAGGGTTCCTTGGCTTATGAAAGGCCAGTGGCAAGGTGTCTCATCTATTTCTGAAGGACAATAAGCCAGAAGAAGCAGCCACACAGAGGAAGGCCATGGAAGACTGTCAGCCTTATGAGCTGTCGGTGTTGAGGCAAAGGGAGTGGTCACTGGAGGCTGAAAGAAATGTTTCCAGGATGTTGTCAATTACAATAAAATAGTGCCACACTAGCCCACAATGGAGTATAATAAAGGTTTCTTTACCTAGGGGTAGACTCACAGACCACAGTCCTCTGCATGAGCCTGGAACAGGAACAAAATTCAGCAGCCAAGGGGCTGGGAACGTGTTTGTATTTGTATATAGACTACATTTGACTCTCGAGTTCAGAGATCCACCTGCCTCTGGTTCCTGAGAGCTGGGATTTAAAGGCGTGCACCACCATTGTCCACTGAGACTGAAATTTTAAAGTATTTGAATTTGTAAAGATTTTTAAAGTTATTCATGATTTATATTGCAATATTTTTATTAATATGCTATCTTAGTGACAAATGAGGAAGGAAAGGTTCTAACTGAAAAGTGATGTCTTTGTGTTTCAGTTGACAAGGGCTCAGTTGAATTGTTCCAGTACAGCCAGGGCTACCCTGTCTCAAAACAAACAAACAAACGGAAAAGTTCAGCTTCTAAAATATCTAATCTCTCTTAAAATCCAAGGTCTCTGTAAAACTCCAAAATTTCTTTAAAAGTTCAGTCGCTCCAATAAAACAAAAAATAAATAAATAAATAAATGCTTTCTTATTCCAAGAGGGAATAACCAGGACAGTCACAATCTGAGCAAAGCAAAACCAATCTCAAATAGTGTAAATAACTCAGAGCCCAATGTCTGGGATCCCCTCAGGGTCTTCTGGGGTCCACACAGCTTGTCTCTCAGGATCAGGCAGGCTCCACTCCATAGCCACTGCTGTCACTGGCAATTGTCCCATGGCACTCGTCTTCAGAATGCTGGGGGCTCCAGCTGCAATAGGGCTACTTCAACCAACCACCTCTCCCGGACTCAGTTTATGGAGCCAAACCTGAATTCTGTGCAACCCCTTCAGCCCTGAGGCTTCAGCTGCTACTGCGGCTGTGCCTTTCCAACGTTCTCTCCTGATCTCTCACAGTGCCAAGCCTCAGCTGCTCTCCATGACCCCTTCATGCCTTCAGAACCAGCACCACCTGGGAGACTCTTACAGTTTGGCTGTCAGCATGAGGCCCAGCCTTGGCCACCTCTGGAACACAATTTCTGTGTGCTGACCCCGAGGAAACACACCCCCAGAAGGTTTCACCTCAGTGATGCCGGTCTCTTCTTAATTACAGCTAACTTCTCAGCCCCAGGCGGCCAGCAAAGATTTCACTTTAGTGATTCTGTTATCTTGTTAAACACAGCTGATTCTTCAGCTCCAGCTGACCAGAATCACAGGTTCCCAACTCAAACTAGCAAAACCCCTGATAGAGTCTTTAAGGGACTCTCAAAGTTCCCTCTGGAGAGGCCAGGTCTCCAGACCCTCAACATTCTTATCTGCCAAGCTCCCACAGAACAGCTCAGCAACTTTGAACACTCAATGGCTTTTCTAACCCAAAATTCCAAAGTTCTTCCCCAAAACACGTGGTCAGGTCTGTCACAGCAATGTCCACAATCCTGGTACCAGTTTGTTTCGGTTAAAGTTTCTGTGACTGTGATGAGCACCAGAACCAAAAGCAACTTGGGGAGGAAAGGATTTATTTGACTTACACTTCCACAGCACTGTTCATCACTGAAGGAAGTCAGGGCAGGAACCTGGAGGCAGGAGCTGAAGCAGAGGTCATGGGGGAGCACTGCTTACTGGCTTGCTCTCCATGGCTGGCTCAGCCGGCTCTCTTATAGAACCAGGACCTGACCAGCCCAAGGATGGTACTACATACAATGAGCCGGGCTCTCCCAACAGAAAATCCCTACAGGTTAACCTATAGTCCGATCTTATGGAGGCATTTTCTCAACTGAGGTTCCCTCGTCTTAGATGACTCTAGCTTGTGTCCACTTGATGGAAAGGTAGCCAGGACAGGCATTTGTCGTATTGAGTCAAATAGTAACGAAGGTACCAGAATGGAGTCCACCCTTCACACGGCTGAGAGTAACATTCCCGCCACCGAATTAAATGAAGTCCGCTCTGGGAAACGTTCATTTTTTCAGCCTAGGTTTCTACCTGATGCTGCTTGTCACACTGGGACAAGTGCACCCTGATGGTGGCCCCTACAGACTGCCCCTCTGCTCCTTTCCCAGGTTGTGACTCTAAAACAAATGGCAGCAGATTCATAGATGCAGTCAAACCTTTATTCCATTAGTGACCAATACAAGCACCACAGCACAGCAGGGGCCCTGCCGGAGGACCCCAGGAAGGCAGGGAGGACAGAGACAGGGGCCTCCAGCCCTAGGCTCTTCTCTCCAAGGTGCTGAGGAAGCTGTGCCTGAGAGAAGCCACTGGGGAGGGCAGGCGACTGAGCCAAAAGCCGTATAACCTAAGTCAGCCCCTCTGCCCAGGAGCACCAGGGCTGCAGTGAGGAAGCTTCCAGGCCGAGCCTAGGAAGGGTGACCTGTTATAAAGAGCCTGCGTGTGTGTTGTGTATGTGTGTGTACATGTGTATACATGTGTGTGCTTGTGTGTATGGGGGGGCAAGATGTCTACACTACTCAGCACATGAGATGTAACTGCTAAGCCGCAGGACCTGCCTGGGGACAAGAGAGACCAGGAACCAGGGCCTCGGAGCTCTGGAGCCTTGAGAGGGTACAGTGACAGGGACCACCCTCCCCACTGCTTCCATTCAGAGAGGGTGGCAGCTCCTGTCAGAAGCAGGTGGTATAACAGACACTGTCCTTGGGCAGGGGCAGAAGACCACCTCTGGCCTGGGCCACATCACGTGTAGGCCATCTTGCTGCACACCCAGGGCCGGGTCGCCAGACACTCCGTTGACACCAGCCTGGTGGGCTCCACGAAGACACACTCGCCCATACCCGAGATGGAGAACCTGTGGTGGAAGGGAAAAGATCAAGTGCCCGCTTGCCGATCATCACAGGCGGTCCAACAGACCCTCTGGCTGTCCCTCCCTCTCCAGTCATCACTGGAGTGTCTTCCAGGACAGACATGGGTGCACCTTGCTAGCTTAGTCCCCCACTATTCCAGCTCTATGCTTCTGGAACATTCCATGATGAGGAACTGTCTAACACATCTGTCACCCATGCTCCCTGCCTTCCTTATTCTTTTTCTATCTCCTAAGGTCAGCTCCAAGGTGCCCAACTCAGAGCTTCCCCCTGCCCGCCTCACCTCCCACAGAACCTTGTCTGCACCATGAGGAAGCTTTGATCACAGCCCTGAGAGGCTGTGTCCGGACACAGTTCTCCATAGGTAGAGTCTGGACTACAAGCTGAAGTGACCTGCCTGTCCCTAAGCCTACCCTGCCACCACACACACCTTCGCTACCACAATCCACCTCCACAGCCGCACTTGCTATCCCCATTGTCCAAGATCGGACCCAGATCACTTGACAATATGGCACCACTGCGCACCCAGCACCTCCCTCAGGGCACCTGCCCTAGAAGAGGCTGTCGCGGGAAAAGGTGATCAGCAATGCCAGCGGGCAATGCCAGTGGGCAACTGTGTCCTGAGTTCCTGCCTTTCGTTGCCACAGTGCATGTGGAACCCACTCCCTACAAAAGGCACGCTTCCCATCATCCCTTGCAATCACGTGCAGAGGCGTGACTAAGTTCTGGCCAACAGGAGAAGCACAGATGGAGTAGTTACAGACAGAAGTCATCTGCACCTTTCAGCTCTGTGTGTGGCCGGACTACCAATCCAGGCTGGACTGAGAGGGAAATCCAGACACTTTCACAGATGACCACACACACGCACACTTGCCCTAGAGACCTATCCATTCCAGCTAGCATCAAACCACACGTGTCTGTCCGAGAGCTGCCTCTGGGGCTGACCCCTTCCCTGTTTTAAGTGCATCTCTCTTCTAGAAAATGGAGTCTCAGCTCACGTGTCTGGGTCAAACGGGTCCCCGTTGACCCAGTGGAAGTCGTCTCCAACTCTGCGCAGGCCAATCCAGGGCTCCCTCCGTGTGAACTTGAACATGAATTCCTGAAAAAGGAAAGAGAGAAAGCCAGGCATGGGGTGCAGCCCGGGGGCTCTCTGGAGACGCTGGCCCTGCAGAGAGTGATGGGTACTGAGATGGTGTGGTCACTTTGATGGGAGAGTAAGGACCAATGACGATGGAATCCTGGGCACTCACACTGCTGGAGCAAGACCAGAACAGCTTCCCAAGTTGGCCACAAATGTCCCCCACAGCCTGCTTCAGTTACAGAGCTGGGAGTTTGGGGATGGTCCGCAGGACCTGTTAGATTCAGGGCCAAACCTTCCCACCCACAACAGGTTATCCGACCTGTACTTCTGGGACTTTCTCAGAAACTGACACACAAATATTGTGCAATGAAGACAGACAGACGACACTGGCTTTGAGACCCGCTCCTCTTTTAGAAGTGCACGGCTCTGTGCCACAACGTCCAAAATGAGCAAGTGCTCAGGGGGTCTGGGCTCTTTAGCCTTTCTATTAGCAAAACGACTCGGTGTGAAGGCAGTGCCTTGATTTAGATGGTAGGAAATGAGATTTTTTTTCATTGTTTAAGTGTGTTCACAGCTTCTAATTCATTCTCTTAATACTGAGTTTAGCTCAGCCGGCCAACCTTGGACAAAAGTGGAGGATGGAGGTTCAAGTGATCAGCCTCCAGGGAATTCACCATTGCCCTCTGACTGGACAGAGGCTGAGTAACTGGAGACAGACACCCAGGGGTTAATTCAGTCATTCCACCTGAGTCGGCAAGCAGATGGGAGGGGTTGTCGGGGGGGGGTTGGCATGAGGGTCCCTGCTTCTGACCCGGGCACTCACCAGTTCCTTTTGGCTTTGGACCACAGCCAGTGCTGCTTCGTGGGTTTGGCAGTATTGCCTGCCGGTGTTCCAGTCTCTAGGCTCCTCGGAGAAGTAGTAACATTTCCTTCCATAGAGCAGCCAGTCCTCTGGGCAGGGCGTCTCACACTTGACGCAGCCCTTGGAAGCTGCAGAGAGAGCAAAGGGGCTGAGTGTCTCCAAGAGTGCCTGGCCACTGCCATGTTCCCAGTGTGCCTGGTCACCTCTGTGACCCCAGGCCTCTTCCCACGGCTCCCTCCCTCTGTCTGGACTTCAGCGCCCTTCAGAGACACTGCTGAAGTCACTGTGCCCCAGGGAGGAGTTCCAGATGAAATGAACAGCAAGAGGCTCTGAGGAAGTTGGTCAGTATGTATCATGGGGGACAGCAGAGGGGCAAACCCAAGCAAAGGTCTCCCCCTTAACCCTAGGAACTCAGACCAGAAGGGATCTGAAAGCCACATCTCTGTAGCCAGGGTGGGAGACCCTGGCAGGACAGTGTGCCTCCCTCACTAGCTAGCTCCACAACCCTGTTCACCACTGAACTTCTAGGAAATTCCTTTTAGATTTGAGTCCTGAGCCAGGTGGATGGCTCACTCAGTGAATAATGACATTTTGCCTCCAAGTCTGACAACTCGAGCTGCATCCCTGCGACTCACCCAGTGGGAGGTGAGAACTGACCCCTGCACGCTGTCCCCTGACTTCTACCCCCATATCCCGGCACGAAATGTAAGTGTAAAAAAGTATTATTTTAAAGTGGGGACTGGAGAGATGGCCCAGAGATTAAGAAACTTGCTGTTCTTTCAAGCAACCTGGGTTCAATTCCCAGCATTCACATGGCAGCTCACAACTGTCTATAACCCCAGTTGCAAGGGATCCCATGCCCTCTTTGGTCCTCCATAGTTCAGAGGCACACAGACACACACACACACACACACACTTTCCTGGGAAAGCTGTTCAGAATGTCCACCAACCCTCAAGACCTCCTTGGCATATGCTAACTTATACTTTGCATCTCCTGGAGACCAGAAGACAGGTTAATCCGAAACCAGGGGTTTGTTTGGCTTTGTTTTATGCGTTTCTCCTTCTCTTGGGCTCATCTGAGGTTTTTGGTTTGGTTTGACTATTTACCCCTGGCTGGCCTGGACCTCACTATGTTCACCAAGGTGATCTCAAACTCAGAACTGCTTGCCTCTACCTCCCATGTTCAGGGATTAAAAGCATTAATCGCGATACTTAGTTCATTTGAAGTTTTATAGGTAAGTTTTAGTTTTGAATTTTGACACAGTTTTAGGTAATCAAAGCTGACTGTGGTAGTTTGAAATGTAATTGGCACCCATAGGCTTATAGGGAGGTGTGGCATTGTTGGTGTAGGTATGGCCTTGTAAGAGGAAGTATGTCACTGTGGGGGTGGACTTTGAGGTATCCTGTGCTCAATCTATGCCCAGTGTTTCAGTTCACTTCCTGTTGCCTGTGGATCTAGATGTAGCCAACACCACATCTGCCTGTGTGCCGCCATGTCCCACCAAGATGATACTGGACTAAAGCTCGGAACTGTACGCCAGCCACAATGAAATGTTTTCCTTTGTAAGAGCTGCCGTGGTCATGGTGTCTCTTCCCAGCAACAGGAACCCTAAAACACTGACCTCAAATTCTCTCAGGCTGGCCTTAGGCTTCTGCTTCTACCTCTCCAGTCTGGGATACCAGGTGTGTGCCACTATCCAGGCCTTAAAGGTAAGTTTTGTCTTGATTGTCTTTTCCTTTGATCGTGTGGTATTAACTACAAATTCCACAGCATGTGGGTTTTTCTTCATATAAATGATTAATTAAAATACTGATTAAGATGGGGCTAAGAATACACCACACTACCCAAGGAGCTGCACTGTCCTGGGGACCTACCACCACACGGACACAATGAGACACTACTGCACACTCTCTGAGCACACCTAAGCCCTGACTCAGACCCACTAGGGAGGAATGTCCATGGTGTAGCCTCCTCCCTGGGCTCTCCTGAGAGACACCAAAGCCGTGTCCACACATTCCCTGACCTGCTGATCCAGAACACAGATGAAAGGAAAATTACTCCTTTCAAAACCTTATTCCAGGCAAAGTTGGTCTGGCCCTGGTGTCCTCTCTGACCACCTGCAAACACGTTCAGACCCTCTGCTTGTCCAGCAAGTTGGATGAGGGAGATCTTGGTAGCGACTGAAAGGGAATAGATTTTTACCACTTTAGTGAGGTGACCCACTCCTGGTCCGGCTGCTTTCTAAAGACTAAAGAGGCTGGAGAGATGGCTCTGAGGCTGAAAGCATAAGCTGCTCTTGCAGAGAATCCGAATTCAGTTCCCAACACCCACTTGAGGCAGGCAGCTCAAGACTGCCTATAACTCCAGCACCAGGGGATCTGATGCCCTCTTCTGGTCTACATACACACACGTGCACACACTTGCGGGGACACACACACATGCACACACTTGCAGACACACACACACACATGCACGCACTTACGGACACACACATGCATGCATTCACGCACATGTACACACACACATGCACGCACTTGTGGACACACACACATGCACGCACTTGCGGACACACACACACAAACACAAACGTAAAATAATAAAAATAAATACTTAAAGGTTGAGGACAGGAGGCTAGGGATGTAGTTCAGCTGACAGGCCGCTTGCCTAGCATGCACAAGGCCCTGAGTCCGATCCCCAGCATTCCATAAGCCAGGTGTGGTAGCACACACTAGACAGACCTGGTGTGGCACAGAATACCCTTAACCTCAGCACTGGGAGGTGAAGGCAGTCAGACCAGGAGTTCAGAGCCAGCCTCAACAACACAGGGAATTCAAGGCCAACCTGGGCTACATCGGCACTTGTCTCAAAAAGAAGGAGGAGGAGGAAGAAAACCTTCAATCACTTTTGCAAAGTCCACAGAGGCCAAGATGTTTCCCTAGAAGTCTCCCCAGAGCACGCCATCCCTGTGGGGAGGCTCCTCTGCCCCTCTTTACCTCTGGAGCCCATTCACAACCACACAGAACTCCATGTTTGTGAGCCTTTCCCCCTTAAAAATGTTTCCCATGTAGCATCCAGAGTATTCCACTCCAAAGGATGCCTCTTTGGCATACGGATTGTTGTGAGCTGAGTACAACTGAGAATCAATAAATGCAGGGGAAGCTCCCCTTCACTCCCATCCTCTCTCCCTCCCTACCTCTCCCTAGTCCCCACCCCACTCCAGCTCTTAGTCTAGGATCTTACATGTAGCAAAGTTCACTAAGTGTTTGTTGAATAGATGTGATATTTAAAGTCTCGTATTGCCAAATTGTCACCTCTAAGAGGCTTTGCCTGCCTAGCATAGCCTGATCTGAATGCCCATGGCATTTATGAACTAATTCCTTGGTACCATTGCTTCCTACATGGCCAATAAATGGGACATGCATGGTCCATGTGGAAGTGTATTATTTAGGCTTCCATTATATTAACAACCAACCACTTCTAATTTACTGTGTGCCTCCCCCATAACCTGATATGTGGAGGAATTTGCCTAGTTAGGCATGCTGGAACCAGGTGTGACACACTCTGACATGCACACTCACCCAAGATGCTCATCACCACCAGGATGGCGAACAGGAGGACCGCAATGGCCCCCAGCAGCAGGCGTGTGGTGGTATCTAAGAAGACAAATGGGTCAGTATCAGCTGCCACCTGTCATCCTGTCTCCAGCCCCCAGCGCCGTCCCCAAGTCCTAACAGCAAGAGCCTTATGGGGTGGAACTGAGCAAGAGCTGGGACCAGCCCTCAGGGTGACTGTGATGGTGCCTGCCCTTTGAGAGACTCTCTTCAGGACCACGGCCCCAGTTCTGTCACCCCACTGCCCACTTCTGTGGTGGTCACAGCTTTCGGACATGGGCTCCCCTGTTGTTTTTCCAGGCTTCACCCATTCTACCCTCACAGCCTTGTGACAGGGTGTCTGCTCCCCGGGTCCTCCTCCTCCACCCCTTATCTCCTGGCATGCTGCCCACCCCTCTACCACCTGTCACCCCACACTCACTCTTCCAGGTTCTCTGTACTTACTTTTATCTCCACTTAAGATGTTTATGGTAATAAAGGAAACCTTTTAGATTTAAAACAGAGGGTTTTCTTCTTTTATTGTGATATAGATCTCATGAGATATATATAACACATCATAAAATTTACCATTTTAACCATTTTAGGTGCTCAATTAATAGCTTTATGTAGCAGCCGAGCGTGGTCATCTGGTTGCAAAAGTTTCGACTCTGTAAGCAGAGGCTCCGCACCTACTAAACAGTAACTCCCGCACCCATCCTACCCACCGCCTCTCTGCCTGGCCTCTACCCATTCCCCGGTCCTCCTCATTTCAGGAGTGAATCTTACAGCACCTTTTCTTTGGTGTCAGCCCTATTTCACCTAACAGGTTTTCAAGTCTCATCCATGTTGTAGCATGTGACAGAACCTTACTCCTGTCTATGGTTCATCATTTCATTCTCTGGACATTGATCTCTGGACATTTGATCTATCCACTTGTGATGATTAGTCTTAATGGTCAGCGGGAGACAACTAAACCACCAGGGAAGGGTTTCACGAAGCGATTGTCCAGACTAGGTTGCTCTGGCTGTGTTGTCATGGGAAGGACCAGCATCCTGTAAGTGGCACTCTTCCCTGCTTTGGGGTCCTGCTTCAATTGTGTAAGAGCAGAAAACGCATGCTGAGCAGTAGGCATGCATGCGTCTCTTTCTCTCGGCCCTTAACTGTGGATGTGACCAGCCACTTCTAGAAAATGTGTGCTGAGCAGTAGGCATGCATGCGTCTCTTTCTCTCCGCCCTTAACTGTGGATGTGACCAGCTGCTTCAGGCGGTTGCTTTGACGTCCCCACAGTGATGTCTCTCTCTTCTCTAGTGGACAACTGATGGCCCCTGCAACCTGGAAACTCATGTCCGTCAGTGCTGGAAAAGTTTTCTGTAATTACATCATTGATGGTTTCTTCTCCTTCATTTTCTGGGTAATGTTCACAGCTGAGGCAGGAGTACAAAAGAGTTCCCTGGAGCCTCTGAGTCCACGGCTATCCATGGGAGCATGACAGGGGTTCTAGCTGGTTGACTGCCAGCCTCTGAGTCCACGGCTATCCATGGGAGCATG